>JAAALK010000079.1:64117426-64678724 GCA_019279435.1 Zizania palustris | reverse complement strand
ACTCGAAACCAAAACTTGATGAGTTTTTACTCTATTAGGTTAGATATACGGGGAAAATGTTTACTCGTGGGTGTACTAACAGGAAAAAGTAGTACCCAACGGGTACGCAAGTATGAATATGGTTTCCTAATATTTATATCCGTTACCCAATGGGTACCCATCACTCAATATGCTATATTTTTAGGAGTTTAAATCATTACTGCTATTGTTGTAGCTAAAATCATTGATGTATTATGTTTAGAAGTTTATTTATATATGTAATTTTGATCGTATGATTGAATGAGTCATCGATCTAATTAGGCGAAACATTATTTTTTGCGAGGATAGATACACGGTTGTTATTTGTTAGCCTGTTTGTGTGTGGTGCCTATTGATGGGATATGGATACCCGATGGATATATTTTACCTGTATGCATGGGTATGGGTGGGGGAAGAAATAATACCGTATGTATATATATGTTATCCGATGAGGATATTTTTTTCTAACGGGTATGGGTTTTGAGATGGTTAAACCCGATAAATATAGACCCATTGTCATCTTTACTCATTAGCAACCAAACACAATAGCAAAGCCTAATATTCTCCTCAATCTATCCCCTACTCTCTCTTAATCCTCATTCCTCCATGCCGAGAGGATGCGCCGTGAGGCTCCTTCCTACTCTCATTGTCTCACGCCAGTCTACTCCTGTCTAGGGATGGCAATTGGGTATGACGGGTACAGGTAGTGCATACCTATACACATACCCATTTGTCCCGATAGGTAAAAAACTCATGCCCCTACCCGTTACCAGTGGTCGTCGTATACTCACGGGTATATTCGTTTACCCGTGAAAAAATGAACAGAAAAGAGGAGCACTAAGGAACCATCTATGGGACCGGAGTCGACGTGGACGCCGACCGACTGATGTGAGCATGCGGCCAGGCGGGCCAACGCGGGGGAGCGGCTACGCGGGGCAGCGCTTGGCGACGCATAGGGGCAGGGGGACGGTAGCGCAGCTGCACGAACCAGTGTGGAGCAATGCTCGACGACATGTGGGGCGACACGGTCCAACGCAATGCGACACTCGTCGACATGCGGTGGTGCTGTCGTGCGGTCTAGTGCGGTGCAGCGCTTGGCGGCGTGCCCACAGGAAGGAGCACAGGACGGTGCGGGAGAGGAATAGAGGGAGGAGAGAAGGACATTGGAGGGGGTGACAGATGGTGAGTGTGGAGGGAGAAGAGAGAATAGGGATATGAGATTGCTCGAGTTTATATTTATTTTTATAGAAAAGATAATCAGGTAAACGGGTATGGGTAGTCGATATCTATAGCCATTTACCTGTTGGGTATAAAATTGAGAATAAACATGATCCTAATTGTTTTTACCTAGGGATAAACGGGCACAATTGCCATCCCTACTCTCGTCGATGACCAACTCGTCGCACTCTCGCCGCTGGCCTCGTGTAACACCCCAAATTTTCAAAGTAATAAAAATATTATTTAATTCAATTTCTTGAATTTATTAATTTGGGAAATACCTTAAATACCCTCCTCTCCCATTTTGAACTACAACATAGAGTTAATGACCAAACCAGGAGCTGAAAATTTGTGTATAAACTCCCAAGGCCAAGATATATTTTTGAGAATTTTTACAAATTTTTATCCACCCTGGAAATGCCCCAAAGGATTTAATCTATTTTCTGCAAATATTTTAAATCAGAAAACCTTTAAAACAGTAATGGGCCACACCCCTCCCTTTTTTCTCTCTCCCGACTGGCCTAGCCCGTTACTCTCGCCCGCCTCGGACTGACAGCCCGACCCCACCCGTCAGTGAGCCCCTCTCCCCTCGCGCGCGCGCCCGACACCACGACCCCACTTGTCGGCGCCGACCGCCCCCTCTCGCGCTCGCTGGTAGGTGGCCCCCGCCTGTCAGGTCCTTCGTCCCCGCGAGATCCGCCCCCAAATCGCCCCCCCTCGCCGGCCGACGCCATTACTCGCCTCGGATCCCCTACCCCCGACCCCCTCCCCTCGAATTAAGCCTGGCAATCAAACCCCCGTGCTTCGGTGACCGTTTCCCCCATTAAACCCAGCCGGATCGCGTCCCGATTCAACGAATCCGCCTGCAACCCGAGCTCACCGGCGATTAAAACCGTGTTTACTCCGGCCTTCCCCAATTGCGCCCCCTCTGCCCCCGCCAGTGACCTTATTTAAACCCCCTGGTGTCCCGCATTCGACCTCCACGCTCACACACTGCAAGGACGCACAGAACGCCCTCACTTCGAGTTTTAGCGCACCACCGCCGCCCGTCCTCCAGCCGCCACTCGCCGTCGCCGGAGTCCCCCTCCGTCCTCGTCGACCGCACCGCTACGACCGCAAGGACCTCACCGACCCTGGCCACCACTCCGTCGTCGACGAACCCCGTCGGATCGCTGTCGCCGCCAAGGACCCGAACGCCTCCATCGCCTCCGCTTGTCGCCGACCTTGCTCCGTCGACCATTCGTCACCGCAAGGGTACCCTCATGACCCCCTAGTCGCCCTCTTTCCGTTTTAGGCCTTAGACACGACCACCATCGCTCGTCGTGGCCTCTGGCCCGCTCACCGTCGCCGGAGAATACAACCGGCACGGGTCGAGTACCCGTGCCGTGTCGGATTTGATCCTGGCCGTGCGATCTGGACTTTTCGGAGATTAGATGCAGTTACTAATTTATGATCTGGTATGTACAGAATGAAAACTTCATTCTCGATTCTACAAGATTTTTTATGAAAGTATTTCATTTGCTTCTCTTCCAAGGATTTCATTTTCCAAGATGTATCCTACGGAGTAATTAACATGAACGCACTACATGGTTGTCCGTTGTATACAGCTCACAAGTGAAACAAAGCACGCTACACGCCTACACCACCACCCCTCCACGCCAGATCCCACGCGCTCCAGCCTTCCCGCCCCCCAACGACGCGCAGGGGGGTTGGGCCCACGCTCTCGACACAGCGCGCATCTTCGCCACCACGATCCGCGAACGGACGGCCAGGATCGGACGGCGCCCGCGGCACCGCCTCCCAGCGGCAGCAAGGCGGCAACCCATGTGCTCTCCAGCCAGCTCCTTTTAATGCCCGCGCCCCCCCGGGCGTCGCGTTTCGTCGTCGTCGTCGTCTTTCGTTTCAGGCGAGAGCGCGCGGGGTAGCCGTCTGTCTTGGTTTCGGGGTGGTGTTTGTGTGGAGGTGACGAGGGGAGCGATGGCCGGTTGGAGGATGGCGGCGTGCGCGATGCTGGTGGCGCTGGTGGCGTGCGCGGCGCTGCCGGCGACGACGACGGCGAACAAGATCTCCGTCAACTGGGCGCCCAACACCAACTACACCGGTTGGGAGAAGCAGCACGCCCCCTTCTACAAGGGCGACTGGCTCGGTACGCCACCACCACCGCTAACCAGGCTCTTCCTCTATCTCTCTCTCCACCAGGCTTCTGCTTGACGCCTCGTGCCCAGATCTGGCGGATGCGACGGCAGGCGGAAACGATAAATCGACGGGGGGAAACATATAAAATGCGCCATTTGTTTCCGCTGATTTGATTTGGTTTTCGCAGTGTTCTACTACACGGCGGGGCAGGCCGACGTGATTCAGGTGGACGAGACGGGGTACAACAAGTGCGACGCCACCAACGCCATCTCCAACTACAGCAAGGGACGAACCTACGCCTTTGAGCTCAACGAGACCAAGACCTACTACTTCATCTGCAGCTACGGCTACTGCTTCGGCGGGATGCGCCTCGTCATCAAGACCGAGAAGCTGCCGCCGCCGTCCCCGCCTTCCTCCGGCAAGGACAAGTCCTCCGCCACCGCCGCCGCCTTCGCCAGCTCGCACGCCGCGCTCTTCTACGCCGCCGCCGCCGTGCTCGCCGCGCTCCTCAGGACGGTCTAGGCTTCTCCCGCATTGCTGTTGTTTATTTTTCTCCTGATTCGGAGAGCTCCTTCCCTAATTTTTCAGCGTGTTTGGAACACTGGAAAATTCAGTACCTCCATTAGCGTTGTGATTTGCGTTAGCCGTCGATTGGGCGAAGATTAGTCCTTCTGTCAAGTGTGAAGAAATTCAGATTAGTTTTAAGCCCTGCATCTTGAATCTGTGAGAGAAGAAACAGTTTCAATCCCCCGTTTGTTCCTTCTCTTCCCCTTTTATTGGGTATCTGCAAAATGCAGCATTTATCACAGTTCGTTCGCGTGTTCTAAAAATGCAACCTGGTTTTGAACATTCTGCTTTCGTCTTTTGCTTTGCCCCAGTTATTGGATTAGCAGTTAACACACTGGCCATTCTTCTGCTGCCTGAGTTTTTTTTTGGTGCATTTTTACTAGAGGTCACACAGTGACCACACTGACGCTAAGAGGTCCTCGAAAGAACTTTGAAGTTTACCTACTTTTTTTACGCTGTCTTGGTTCTTGCGATAATCGCAACGACAAAGTAAAAACAACCGAGGCAGCCAGGCAGGCCTGGGCCACTGGCTGTTCCGTGATAGTGGCACAAAGCAAAAGTTTCCTGACGACTGTTCCAGAGCAGCAGCAGCGTCCCGTTATTAGTTGATGATAATCTGATGAATTTTAGGAGCCAGCCTTCTTCAGCGGTTAACATTTGCCCCCATCTAGAACAAGCACAGCTTAATAAATGTGGGTACTTGTAAGTTGCTAGAGCAGCTGCTCGTCTTCAGTGAGAGCTCCACTGCGCCGGCGAAAGCAGCGGCAAATCACATGCTTCCGCGTTGGACATCACATGGCCTTGTTTGAATGCGGATTACTGAGCTCGTATTTGCTAGTAATACATTTCCTCATCTCATCTCTCCACAGGGCGACTGCATTCTCAGAGCACTGAGCAGCTAACAACATGAAGAAAGCAGCAGGAAGATGCACTAGAGCAGATCACACACACACATGCATGACAAGCCAGCTCAGCATTTCCAGGTTGCGTAAGCGTACTTCAAACCCTCCCTGCATCAAATGTTTTTTTTTTTTTGAGAAAGAGAGGATCGGATCCTCTCCCATTTCCATTAAAGAAATTAGCAAAGTTCTACTACAAAATACCCCCAACCAACACACGAAGAGTCCAACAAACCACACAACTTATTACAATGACCAGTTCGTTACTTGCACACCAAAGTAACAGCATCCCAACCACTTACAACTAACAAGATCAACATCAGGTCCAGCTTTAAACACACAGTCGATTCCCACCAGCACCCCAGCCAAACCTTCGATCAAAGATCTCCTTTGCCACTTGCTCGAGTAGTCGCACCCCCAGTACCAGGCTTCTTTCCTTTTCCACCGACTTCTGCAAGATGGACCAAGAACCGATCCAGAAACATATCAAATTTATCAATTCAGTAGGATCATTTATATGCTTCCTTTTAAAACACACATCATTTCTCGTTTTCCATATGCTCCAAAACAATGCTGCCACACCGACACCAGCCAAACTTTTCGTTGTTTTCCCTAATCGGGCAAACCAGACATTCCACATATGGTGCATATCAGTAAAGGGACCAATCCCAAAGCACACCTTTACCATAGCCCAGGCAAAACGAGCCATACTACAATCAAAAAATAAGTGTTGTACGGTCTCATCTCGAGAGCAGAATGGGCAACTCTTAGAATTCCTTTCCAACCTCTTTTCATCAGATTAACCCTTGTCAGAATTTTATCTTTTTTTGCCATCCAAAGAAAGATTTGATTTTAAGAGGAATCTTCATACCCCAGACCAAATCAGTACAACGGCCTGAATCATGCATCTTCAGAGCCATGTAAAAAGATTTAACAGTGAAAACACCTTTTTTTGTCAGCTTCCAAACAAGGCAATCATCCTCATCTGTTAGTATAATGTCCTCACATATCCTCTTCATTTTAATCCAGTCATGGTACCTTTCACCAATAAGGTCCCTCCTAAATTTAATATCTGAAAGGTTATTTTTCAAAGCCTCAGCCACAGTAATTTGTTTTGAGAGAGTCACCATATATAATGAAGGGAACAGATCAGCCATTCTCCGAGACATAGTCCATTCCTCTTCCCAGAAAAGTGTTCTCTTGCCATTTCCCAATTTTTTCCTACAAAACTGCATAAACAAGTTTCGTATATCTGCAAGTGCCATCCAAAACTGAGAATCTCCAGGTTTCCTCTTCCTATACATCAGAGGTTTACCATTTAAGTATTTGGTTCTCAGTAAGTCTTGCCACATTCCTTTTTCATTTTCAAACTTCCAGATCCATTTCCCCATCAAGGCTACATTCATCAGTTGTAAATCTAATATGCCCAAGCCGCCACACATTTTTGGCATGCAAATCACAGGCCATTTAATCAGATGATATTTTTTTAACCCTTGATCTTCCTGCCATAAAAACCTAGCTCTAAAGAAATCCATTTTTTTCCTAACCCCTCTGGGCAGAAGGAAGAAAGACATCATATACAAGGGAATACTGCTCAGGCAGGAATTAATTAGCAACACTCTACCTCCAATATCTAGAAGTTTCCCCTGCCAGCCACTTAATCTATTTTCAATTTTGTTTTCACATGGCTTCCAATCTTATTTAATATTTTCTTCCTACTGATTGGCAATCCCAAATATTGCATGGGCAAATTACCCAGCTTACAAGTTAACACCTCACAAAATTGTCTCTTCCTTTCCTCCTCCATTCCAATACAGAAAACTTCACTTTTCTCAAAGTTAATCTTAAGACCAGACATTTGTTCAAAAAGACAAAGCACAAATTTAAGATTTTTTGCATTGCTCAAATCATCTTGGAGCAGAAAAATTGTGTCATCCGCATATTGCAAAATCGAAATTCCTTGTGTAACAAACTCTTTACCTAAACCATTGATCAGCCCTGCAACCCCAGCTCTACTCATCAAAATTGCCAGAGCATCTGCAGCTATGTTAAACAGCAGAGGGGACAGGGGGTCTCCTTGTCTTAACCCTCTATTGGTCTTAAAATATGGTCCAATTTGGTCATTCACTTTGATACTCACCCTCCCCCCCATTATGCTTTTCATAATCCAATCATTCCACTTGTCAGGGAACCCCTTAGCCTCTAGCATTTGATACACAAAGCCCACTTAATCTTATCATAAGCTTTTTCAAAGTCGACTTTAAAAACAATTCCAGGTTTCTTTTCATATTCAAAGAGTTCAAAATCTCATGTAAAATTACCACACCTTCAAGGATATATCTTCCCTTAATGAAAGCAGTTTGATTTTTGGAGATCAAGTAACCAATCACTTTTTCTATTCTCTTCATCAAAACTTTAGTCACAATCTTAAAACTCACATTTAACAAACATATTGGCCTAAAGTTTTTAACTTGATTAGCATCTTTACATTTAGGCACCAAAGTAACCACTCCAAAATTTAATCTATCTATATCAGCTTTCCCTTGATGGAAATCCCTCAATAGGTTCAACAAATCACTTTTTATGATTTCCCAACAGTGCTTATAGAATTCTATGGTGAAACCATCAGGGCCAGGGGCCTTGTTGTTACCCATGCCAAAGACTGCTAGTTTGACTTCTTCCTCAGAGAAAGGTTTTATCAAAGAAATTTTATCTTCTTCTTTCAACTGAGCCATTCCTCCATTATTCATTTTGATAGAAACTCTAGCATCTTCTCCAAAAAGATTTTTATAGAAGTTAGTAACATACATCAACTTGTCCTTCTGGTCAGAGATTATATTCTCCCCATCCTTGAGATATGCAATTAAATTCTTCCTTCTTCTTCCATTAGCTTTGGCATGAAAATATGTAGTATTATTGCTCCCTTCTAACAGGTCTTTTTCTTTGCTTCTCTGGAACCATTTCAATTGTTCCTCTCTCATAAGCATCTTCAGTTGTATTTCAAGATCCCTCCTCTCTTTTCTATCATTCCAAGTCATTCCAGAAATTTCACATTTTTTATCAATCTCATCCATTTTCCCCACAATTGTAATTTTTGCTCTTTTATAAATCCCTTCCCAGTTCATATTCCAGCCTTTCAACTTTTTCTTAAGGCAGCCATTTTCTTCTGCCAAGTATCCAGGGAGGAGCCACACCCTTTGGTAGATTGCCATACATCACACACCACTTGTTTAAAATCCTCCCGTAGTATCCAACCATTCTCAAATTTAAAAGATGAGACCTTTCTTCCCTCATTTCCAAACCCAATTAAAAGAGGTGAATGATCAGATAGGACTCTCTCCATAGTTACCACATTAGCAAGTGGGTAAATTTTTTCCCAATCATGATTCATTAGGACTCTGTCCAATTTTTCCAGGGTAGGATCCACATGATTATTACTCCACGTATACTTATTGCCACTCATATTCAATTCTCTAAGGTTATGAGTATCAATGATAGCATTGAAAAGGAAACTCCATTTGCTATAACCCCCACCCTTATTTTTCTCACTTTCTTTTCTTATGATATTGAAATCCCCTCCAAAGATAGTAGGTTCTGTACATTCTCTGCAAATCTGAGAGAATTCAGTAAGGAATATTTTCTTATCTTCTGAATGTGCTGCCCCATAAATCACCACCAAATTCCAAATCTGTCTATCTATTTTATTCTTTATTTGCACTTTTACATAGTAAACACCCACTTTACTGTCAACCATTTCCATTACTTCCTCATTGACCCCCACCAAAATTCCTCCAGACCTCCCTTGAGAAGGAGCCCAAGTCCAGGAAAAAGATTTCCCAGCACTTAGCATCTTAAGAAGACTTTGTGAATAGTCTGTTTTCATGGTTTCAAGGATACCAACAAAGTCAACCTTTCTGTCTCTCACAACATCTAAGAGATGTTTTACCTTTTCCATACTACCCATACCTCTTATGTTCCAAATCAAACCTTTCATCTATATGTTTGTTTCTTTTTTCTTCTCACCATCTGTTTCCTTGGTTTAGCCTTAGTAATATTAAGGTTTCCCAGAACTTTTTTTTTCCATACTTTTGTGAAACAACATCCCCTATAGCCTCATCATCCACATCATTATCATCAGACTCAGTAACATTCATTATATCTATATTCAGATCCTCCATATCAGTCCCTCCAGTATCAAGAACATGATCATTTATGGTATTGTTATTAACAGATAGATATAGGTCTAATCTAGCCTGCTCCAAGGATTTAACTAAATCTAAATTATGATTAGCCTGATCTATGGAGCAGCCCAGAGAGACCCCTAGAACATTAGCCATACCAAAAAGAGTGGTATTATCATCAAAGGCAAAGGAAGGAATATTAGTACCTTTGTTCACAAAGGCATTCTGTGCTTCTTTTCGAGTAGTAGCCAGCTCCATGACAGTCTTGTCTTCCTTCACCCTCAGCCTATTACATCTCCTTTTATCCTCCTCTTCTGGTTCAACATTTTTTTTTGTATGACAATTCCAACCCTAGTGGCAAAATCCACAGATTCCTGGGAATCCAAGTATTCCTCACTATCAGTTATGTGAAGTTTCCCCCCCTCTTCACCTGAGTTGTGATCAACAAAAGTGTTGTCATCATCCTTCTCATTGCAACTATCCTTATCCATCATATCTTCCTCAGCTAGATTTTCTTCACAGAGGATATTAGCAGTTAAGTTGAAACCACCTCCAATTTCTCCATCTTGAGCCCCTATTTCAGCTACTTGCAATTTTTCAGCAAGGTCCCCATCAGAGTCTTTAGTCACTGCAGAACTACTTATGGGGTGGTTCACATTCATAGTACTCTCTTTCTGGTTCAAATTACCCTCCACAGGCACAACAGTGTCCCCTTTCTTATTTTCATCATTCTTATCAATATTCCTCTTCTTTGGCAAATTATCTCCAGAAACACCTTTGGTACTGTCAGAATCACACTCCAGCATCCTTTTCCCCCTATCCTTGTTATTAAACCACCCAACATCCACAATTTCTTCAAGGGTAAACACCACCTCATGCATTAAGAGTTTAGGGGTGGTAAGAACCAGAGATAGAGGCAAAGCAGTAGTGTTCATCATACCAACTTTTATCCGAACAATATCTCTGTTTCTAACCGCCACCATATCCACCTCCACCACCACACCAAGTGTGGATCCAACCTCACAAATGGCGTGATAATTTTTCATGGTGTCAGGCAGACCGCTTACCACAACCCAGACCAGATGCAACTTGCCAGCAGCCACTGCCTCTTGAGTCCATGCTCTAACTTTAATCCGAACATCAGTCCCCTTCAGAGTAAACTCTTCAAAATTTGCAATCTCATCCAATCTCAACTTATTTGGGAATCTGATCTGGAACGTCCCATTGCCCATATCCTTGGCTCTCCATAGCCAATTCCACTTGAACTGTTGTGTAAAACCAGTTTCCATTTGTTGCTCGCTAATACTCTTCCCTTTTTCAACAGAAACTAAAGCTAGAGGGTTCACATGTTCCTTATTAGATATATCCCTAGCATTCTGGATCAAAATGCACCCTAGACCATTAGCACCCGAACCAACAAACTGAGAAACTGGTTTCAATTGTTTTTCCAGGAAGCAATCCACAGATTTATGAGAGTGCTTACCACAGATTATACAGAACAAATGAACTTTGCAATCCCTAGCCATATGCCCAACACCCTTGCATTTCAGACAGATGATCTTACCAGTATCGGTTTGCACGACCTCTTCCATTGTAGGTTTATCTATAACACCCAACACCACTGGATCAGCAATTTGCATTGACTCCGAGCTATCAGATGCAGCCATTTTTCCCCCTCCCTTTCCCAGTTGGCAGATTGCTTCGGGAAGTCTCCTTTCGCACCTAGGTTAGTAATCTCTTCCTTCAGAACCCCTTCTCCTTTCCCACCATAGTCGACACCCGCCTTCGGCTGTTGCATAGGACGAGACGAGCCCTGATTCGCACCACCCTGACCACCCCCCGCCCTCCAGATATGCGGTGGTCGGTGAGGCGGTCGAGGACGCCACGCCCGATGCCCCCAATCCGCCATGGGAGAGCCAGCAACCACTTGCGCGAAACTGCGAGGACCCGCCCCCAAACCCTCTTTCTTCTCTCCCCCAACACCAACACGCGGCCACTCAGCTTCCGCCGCTAGGGTTTGAGGAGACCGGAGGTGCTCAAAGCACGCCCCAAGGTGCGGAAGAGAGAAGTGCTCGATGCCCTCGAGGAGGTTACCAGCACTCGGGTCTGCAGGCCACGGTAGAAAAACAGGTCCCCAGACGCGAAATCAGACGTGGCGTGTAGATGCATGCATCGCCCTGTCAAAGAAAACAGCTGCATTTTTCTTGGGAGTGCAAGACAGGTTAGAAGCTGGATATCAACATCACAACCATGGATATAGTAAATGAGCATACCGATCGTCAGCTTGAGCTATAATTATCCACGCGACAATGAAACACAATACCGATCATGTTTCATCAATATAAAGCACGCTCGGTTTGCACGGCTTCCCTGCAGTGGCAACTGATATCACTGCGCGATTTGCGCTCCTCCAGCGCGGATGGTCATCACCGTCAGGCGTCAGCGACACCAGGTCTTCTGTTTTAGCTCAGTGGAGCACCAATCATGAATGAATGCCCGGCACATCGCAGCTGCAGGCGTAAAATCCGGATGATCCGGAAACAGTTCTTCGACATAGCACCAACAGGAAAACTTCTCAAGAAGTTATTCAGAGATTGAGACAGGCTGCGGGTGGTTTCCTACTTTATACAAATAATAAGTACTATTGGAATGCAAGAATTAATATAGACAATATCTACAAACTCTTTCTCAACAAAAGAAAACGAAATAGACCAATATAATGCTTGTCGCCTATCACAAAAGACAAATTTACTACATGGAAACTTAACTAGCAAATCTGTAATGGTGCATGAGGTAGAAATAGACATGCAAATCCTCTACTATAAAGCACTTATGTTCTGGTCAAGCATGTCAACTCTAGCTGTGGTTGTAGGATATACAAACTAGTGCAACATCAGTAACCTTCTGTGGGATCCAAGGAAATATTTGCCCCTGAACAAATAAACACTGCAGGATCAACGAGCACAGGATCTTTCCCCAACACAAACATCAGTTTGAAGAGTCAGGAGTAGGTTCTTTTGGGATGGGCTAGGTCTGAAAAAAAAGTACCACAAGGTTAATTGCAAAACTTTGTGCAAGCCAAAAGATTTTGGTGGTCTTGGCTTCCTTGACACTAGAAATATGAATTTAGCTTTGCTAGGGAAATGGATTTTCAGAATTATAGAGGGTCAGGAGAGCTTGTGTTATGGGTTGTTGAACAAAAAAATATAACCTTGTAACAGTTTTTTCAGCCAAAAAACTATGAAAGGATCTTATTTCTGGAGTAGTTTACAGAAGATTAAGTCTTGGGTGCAGAAAAATTGCAGCGTCAAAGTTGGTAGTGGAAAACGAACTTTGTTTTGGGAGATATTCCTTTTAAAATTGTTTTACATTCTTTATGACATTTGCCTAAGGCCTGACATTTTGGTGAATGAGGTTTGGATGGTTGGTATATCCAATTTAGAAGAACGTTGTCTGTTTCTGAGAATCAACTTTGGAGTGAGCTCAGGGGGCTTTGTTCGGAGGTTTCTATTAATGATATACCAGATCAAGTTGTTTGGGAGCTTGACAAGAAAGGGTTCTCTTCTAAATCCATGTACAGATGGCTGTCTTTCAGGGGTGTGGTTGATGTTCACTTGAAATGTATTTGGCGATGTTCAGCTCCTCTGAAGACAAAAGTCTTTCTCTCGCTCTTGTTGAAAGGTAGAATTTAGGTTGGGGAACAACTGAGACGAAAAAATTGGTTAGGTGACCCAAGCTGCAGGCTGTGCAATCAGTTGGAGACAATGAACCATTTGATGTTTAACTGTGCTTTGTCGATGTTCTTGTAGTGTTTTGTTTGGGATTCTCTGGGCTGGTTGAAAAGCCTGACAAATTATCAGAATGTTTTTGAGGTCTGTTCTCAGAAGTTGAATGATACTAAGAGGACTGTTATGCTGGGAATCTTTGCCGCTGGTGCCTGGACAATTTGGCTTATGCGAAACGATCATGTTTTCAATAATATTTTACCCTCAAATATTTTTGTTTTGCTTTACAAATTGATCTATTTTGTGTCGCAGAAATATTTTTGTTTTGCTTTACAAATTGATCTATTTTGTGTCGCAGTGCCGGAGTCTAGCTTCGGCTCGTATAAAGGAAGAGGTGTCAAAGGGCAGCGACTTGCCATGCAAAATCAGACAGATGGCAAGGGAAGAAAGGGCACAAAACGTGCCAGATCACCACAGTAATTAACATGACTTTCGGTGCAGGGATGTTTTTTGGTGGTGATGAACAAGATAGATGGAAGCGCTTTTGATGACATGGAGCTACGGTTGCGTGTTTTGGTTGGTTTGTTTCTGTGTTAAGACATTTGTCCATCAAACTAGGTATGGTGAAAAATCGTGTTTGATTGTGTCGGTTGATTAGCCGACTTCTGTGAGAGGTTCTCCTTTTGGGGTTTGTTGGTCGTGGTGGCGTGATTTGGACTTGCTTGTAAGCTGGTCCCCAGCAGAAACTCTGTTTTTTAAAAAAAAAAACAAAGGGAGATTTACCGAATATATTAAATTAGATTAGGATAAACAAGAGAATACAAGAATAGATTAGGGATATTAGGATAAGGAGAGAAAGGGTTAGAAAGGGAAGGAGGCTAAGCAAGAGGGTCCTGCTTGAGACCCTAGCGATAATTTTTTACGGATGTCTTGACTTGGAGATGAGGTACTCGTTTAACTTAGCTTTCTAAAGCAGGGCATTAGATCTGTTAGAGCATCTCCAAGAGATTACTCATGTCCATTCCCTAAATCACCATTCATCTTTCTCAAATATAGGATTAATTTAGCAAATCCCTATTTTCATTTGTACACATATTTTTTTTGCATGTGCATTATTTTTCTCTTTACATGTTGTTATAAGTTGGATGATACACATATTTGAATGCATTATAGTTTTACACAAAATTATTACATATTATAGGCCATATTTGTAGGTTTTAAAAAATAGGAATTGATATTATAAGAAAACTGTTGTAGATTAATTAATTTTTAGAAAAAGATAGAATTTAGAATGATCCCTATATGTGATTTAGAGACTAAAATTTATGAAGTCTCTTTGAGGCTCTTATGCCTGGGTTAAAAAAATGTTGGCCGTTAAACAGTACTGTTAGCTCTTGAAGCTAAAGGCAATGTGCAGCACATTATAATGCTACATGGATCTTGATACACAGTAGAAATCAAATGTTCCAATACAACACCCTAATAAATTGGCCTTTACCAACTGCAGAAGACGTTAAGCAAGTCGAACGAAATTCACGAAACCTAGCTTCATCTAGCAACACGGCAACATCTATCTGAATCAGCCATACCATCATATGTAACAATAATTAAGAAGAACATTTTTAAGAGAGCAACAACTCTCCAATGTCAGGGAAAGCGTGATGCTCACATTTACGCCCAACTGCTTACTGCACATAGCAGAAATTGCTCGCACATATCGTCAGACGAGAATATCAATTCATTTTAGACTAATTTCCCAACATATCTGAAAGAATGATATCAGATGTTCCGTACCTTGATCGAGCAGGAATGCAGGATGGAGATGATATGAGCGTTTCCGCTGCTCACCGCCGAGTGGATCGGCGCCAACCCCTCCTCGTCCTTGCTATCCACAACGATGGCCGCCGCATCACCACCCACCGCCGCAAGCACATGGGGGGACAGTGTCAAAACCATAAGCCCAAAGAGTCCGACAGAATTCGCGGTCGAGGACGCCAGATAGGACAGGCACTTGCCTGGGCGTGGCCGGAGGCGGCGGCGACGACGCGACGTGGAGGAGGAGGACGAATCGACCGTCCTCGTTGCGGAGGGAGAGCGCGGCGGCGAGGTCGGCGTGGGCGATCGAGGAGAAGACCGCTCCGTCACCGGCCCCGGCCGCGCGGAAGAGCTCCTTCTCCGACGGCCTTCGCCTCTCCCCGCCCGCGTCGGCGCCGTCGACGACCCATGCTGCATGCTGGGAATTACTGGGCCTCGTTGGGCTTCTAGATTCCATTCATATTATGGATAATATTATTCACGGATTTATTTATTTTCTCCAAAAACTTTATATATCAGCACATTGCTTATAACTTTTTCTAACTGATTTTTAAATTTGTATATAATTTATACAGATGAGAAAAAATAAACGGTTTTAAGATAATTTGTTTCGACATCTTTTGTAGATTACAAATTTTAATAAAATATCACGTGAACTTTCGACAAGATAGAAGAAGATTTCCTTTTTAAATAGTCGAAAAGGCTGAGAATGTGTGTACCCGACTAATGCTAATCAATTGTCGAGACGAGCAACCGCATAGTATGGTACAACACAGGATGGCCGGCCGCCGGCGTAGGATGGTCGGGTCTACTCACTCGAGGTGGTCGTGGGGCCTGAGCGACATGAACATGGCCGCGTAATGGCGGAGCCGGCGGTCCCCGTCGTCGTCGGGACCACCGGCCGGCGGCAGCACCGCCGCCAGGTCGGTCGTCCTGGCCTTGTACCGCCGCCAGGCGAGCTGGATGTTGACGGCCGCCCACGTCCGCCAGTTGGATGAGTAGTAGCGCGCCGTCCGCTTCAGCTTCTCGTTGACGAACTTGTAGCGGAACTGCTCCGTGACGAAGCGCAGGTCCGGCGCGTCGAGGCAGAACGCCTGCGCCGGCTCGACGCACTCGAACGTCGCCGACGACGCGGGAAGCCGGTCCACCACGAACGGCCGCCGGAGGCACCACGACAGGAGCTCGTCGCCGAGGAAGCTGCCGGCGCCGAGCATGCACGTCGCCACCACGCCCTTGGCCAGCGGCTGCGTCCTCCGGAGCTTCCCCTGGAGGATGAACACCACCCGCTGCACCGGGTCTCCCTCCCGGATCACCTTCTCGCCGCTGGAGAACACGAGAGGCCTCAGCCTGTCGCAGATGTTGTCCATGATGAGATCGTCCACTCCATGGAACAGAGGAACCTGGACAAGAAGCAGCGATCGATCAGGACTAAAAAATGGACAGAAAAATGGATAATCTTTACATGATGCAGCTTGCTGACAAATGTTGTTTGCAAAACGATTAAAAAACTAAGCTTGCAACTCGAATTTGATCGCGCCGTGTACTAACCTGTTTAACCATCTCGAGGCAGAGGAAGCGCTTGATGTCTCGCCTGAGCCCTTCGGGCAAGTCCTTTATCATCTCCATCTCCTCGTCTCCGGTGATGGCCGCCCAGCGTTCACGCTCGTAGTGCCGGACCCTCTGCCTCAGCCGGGACGGCAATTGCCTCCGCCGCATCCACCATTCCATGTCCCGGAACCGCAGCTGCATCTTTCGCTTTCTTGCCAGTACAGCATGAAGGAACACCTGTAACATGGACCATTGCTTGTTGTTCAGGGAAGTATGGAACTAACTGAAACACAAATGGACACACCAACAAAACGTTTAGCACTTGACCTGAATGTTTCCAATCAGCAATGTGAAGAGCATCAAGCCACTGAGCACATTGATTATGCTGAAAATCACCTCAAGCCAGTTGCTTGTAGGCTCAAGATCATTGCCGAAAGTACTGCCAAGCAACAAAAGTAGCTAACTGCGTAAGACCTATGACAGAGCTAGCGAAGAATAGAGGAACACATCACTTAACAATGTGGCTCCGCCACTATGTGAGAGTGTGAGACATAACTAGCGGTAGTAAAGAAAATATTTGTGTGAGAAACAAGGACTAAAAACTCAAATAGAATGGAAACTTGAACTGTTGATAACGATTCAGCCTTCAATCATTCATGTTCTGTGAAAGGGAGAGACAGTTTGCTGTAATAAATGACTAAAATCAGCTTCATCAGCTAAGTTACCTGAGAGTCATGAGGCCCCAAAATATCGGGTAGAGTACTTTGACAGCAAGCGAATTGCTGGAAACAACAGGAAGAGCCCCCTTGTAGATTCCGTAAGCATAGGGCCCGTTGCCACTTAGACATGCTGGTACGTTTTGTTGGCTAAAAGAAGTCAAGTTCATGTCGCACGCTAGTCCATTCTTGTGTGACCAAGGGAAGTGAAAGCACATTTCCTTGGAGCAAGCTAGTGACATTAGGTTGCAGTTGTCCTTCATCTTGCATTCCTCTCGGAGGCAGGAGGCAACACGCTGGATTGCAAGGACATACCAACAGCCACCTGCGATCTGCAAACTCCAAGAAAAAAAAATGATGATCGAGCCAGCATCAGCCAGCATCAGCTGTAACCTCATATAAAATTCCACTAAGAAATCCTGTGCTGGTGAGTCCAGCATTAATCAGGAAATTACAGGCAATCGCGTTTTATGTAGGTAACTTCAAGATTTTTTTTTTCAGAAATTTTTTTGGTCATTGCAGATTTTAATGTGCATCTTGGCCCCTAGACCATCAGACTCCTGCTCAACAGTTTTCATGAATGATACGACATATGATTATCCGAGACTGTTTTTCTGTTAATTATAAACGATGGATGCTACTGTACTCATCAGAAATAATTTGGTACTTGCTCTTCAAACAATAAAGGCTTCATAAATAACTATAATGCTCTGAAAAAAATAAGCATAACTGTTTGCAGATATTCAGACAAACCCATGATTTTCCTTGGAAATAATACATTCAAAACATCACTGGCTACTAACAACCAGATATTGATCATTCAAAAATACTAATGACCAGGTATGATTCTACATTTATTTTTTGTTAGATTTCCCAATTAAATAATGGAAGGAAGGAATACTCACGTGAGAAGCAATGAAATAGGCAAAAAGATTAAGACCAAATCCCCACCATATCGTTCCAAAGATGTAACCAGTCACTTTCTGCATTTTCCTCATGATGTAAATACTATGATACACCTTGGGGAGGAATTGCAGAAAGAATATGAGCAGCAGTATCGTCATGATAAGTTTAATTTTCTCTTCTCTGATTAATTTTGGTATGATCAGCCAGAAGATGACCTGCAGATTTGACGGATCAGCTTTTTGAGCAACAAGAAATATTCAAAGTGGACAATTCAGAATGTTTCTACTCCGAAAATTATTCGAAATTATTCATATGTACACCTCTAAATCTAACTATTCTGAATTTTTTTCCACGTTGCCACTGCCACAACTTTTTTTTTTTGCATACACTGGAGATTAATGAGTAAAGCAAGAAACATCAAAAACAATAGATGAAGATAAATATGGTCTAAGTTCATGTCAGACTGCCTTATTCTATTAGTGTCTAACATGTTGCTGTGGCTGAGCTCTCAACATGCTTGGCATGCTGATTATGGTAAAAAGAATATTATCAACGTGTGCACCTCTAAATCTAACCTTGCATAGATTTAATCTAGAAATCAATCCATAAAAAAATTAAAATCTCTAATATTATAAAGCATGAGAATGATTTTCCATCCGCTCGCTCCAACCGCCTCCCCACGCGTCCCACCTGTCTCCCCACACACACCCGCCTGCCGCGCATGCATGCAGGAAGAAAAATAAAAAATAAAAATAAAATGTATCTTTTTGCATTTTAGTCCTTTAATTTTTGTATTTTGCATAGAAGTATGAATTTTGTAATAAAATAAACTCTGTCACAAAGCACAGACACCTTACTAGTAGAACATAAATGGTTAAATTGTGTATCATCCTATTTTTCGCTAGCTCCGGTCATGTTGATTTTATTTATTAGTCCTTTTTAACAATAATTCATCCTCAGGACAACATCAATCCGTACATGATATGAAAAAGACACAAGTAACATCAAGTGGCTTTGCACACATCCAATTCCCCACGTAAAAGACAAAAAGCAATTAGGCGAAGCTAGAACGAACGTGTGATCCAAAATCTGAGGAAAAACTAGGCCCCACTTCAAAAATGATCACACATCTGTGAATACAAATGGCGACGCCATCTTAAAGACATATGCTGATAAATAATCAGCGAAAATAATTTCTGTTCCCGCATGATCAGAGATCGGCCAAATCCCACTCTAACACCAACCACATGAAAGGTATCATTGCAGAGGTAAAAGGAGAGTCCCAACCAGAAACCACAACATTTTTACTCTCTAAACCTTATCTTCTTGCAAGTTGCAACTTGCAACAAAGGTGGGTCAACACTCAACACCAGTACACCACAAACTTGGACAGTGCAAATACACTTACTATTTTCTTTTGTAAATGTAATCCCTGTCAGGCTCCTTAGGAACGAAGTTTTTTTATTTTTTTGAAAATTTTAATATAATTCGCGTAAAAATTCTATAAAATTTATGGGTACAAAGTGTAAACTCAGAATCTATTTCATTACTATGGGAAAATTACTTACGTGTCGTTATAATTTTCAGAAATTGCCTACATGCCACTGTCAGTGACTGTGACGACCCCCATCTGGCAGTGACACAACGATAGCATTTTGACAAACAGTAAAAATCGTAATGGCACAAAAAAATTAACCCTTACTATTTTCTTTTGTAAATGTAATCCCATTTAATGCACGTCGCATCCGGCGGTCATATTCAAATTAAACAGTACTGCTACCACGGCCAATCATTGGCGCCGAGCTACTACCTTCATCCATCCGTACTTCTTCCGTAAGCTCATTAAAGTCTATCATCATTGTTCAGGATCTCACGTCTTCAAGATCTTTCTAAAATAAAATACAATATTTTTTTATTTTTATTCTAAAATAAAATTTAGACTCTCAACTAAATAATTTTAATATATATAACTCTAAATCTATAATTTAATAAAACTAGATTTGACAAGCTCTAAGAAATTCCTAAATCTAAAATTATGCCAAATGATATTCTACAACTCCCCTATTTCATACAGACTTTATTTATACTCATTTTTATACATCACGTACCGTCGATTCACAAATCATAAAGTTTTATTTTCTTTAATAATCCTTATGCATCGTTTACCTATTAATTCAAAGTACTGTTTTATTAATAAGCATTTTACTCTCACTATCAATTTATTAATTTTAACTTATTTTAACTTAGTAAGCCGGAGTCCCACGCCAGCTGCTACTTCGTACACTGTTGTCACATTCGACGAACCAAACTTACAGCTTTACACATGGGCTCACTAGCTAGTGGACACTGTTTGTAGCTGAGATGTACTTGCTTGGGTACCCTACAGTCCCCACTGTAATATCAAAAATGTTGTGGACGCTGTGGTGCGCCTCAGAAACAGACACGAGGAACCCGAACGCCCATAATTGCGGGGCGTTTGATCACTCGTCTACATGGTCGGACGGTATCAGGGATGAATCATGTCGTTTCCAGGTGTTTAAAATACTTGAAATCGATGGTAAAATTGGAGAAAATTGGTGAAAATGGTGAGATGAGAGTTGAGAGATCGAGCTGACCTGTGGGATGGGCAGGATGGCGAAGAGGTCGAACCAGAGGCCCTTGAGGGAGCGGGCGTAGTGTGAGGCGATGGCGCGGGGGTCCCAGACGAGCTTGCCACAGCCGACGACGAGAGACTCGCGGGAGACGTAGGCGAGGCGGAACTGGAGCAGGACGTGCGCCAGGTGCGCTAGGTCGGCGCAGGTCCGGAGGGCCGTGACTGCGGCGGCGAGGCCGGCGTCCATGTACATGCACGGCCGGCCGGCCCGGCCGATGGAGAGTGCGTAGAAGAAGAGTGGGTCCACCGCCAGAGAGGCGGCGCGGGCCAGCAGGATCCACCCGTTCCACCGCTGCACGCGCTTGCTCCGCGGGTCGAGCACCGGACCGAACACCCACCGCGCGGCCTTGGCGGCGGCACCGGCCCCCGCGTGGTTCGCCGCCGCCTGGGTTTGCGCCTGGACCGGCACTAGCGACGAGCCCGCGTCGGCGTCCCAGCCCGGCGAGTGCACCTGGTCGCACGTCGTGGAGTGGAACGACGGCACTCCAGGCTGCGTGCACGCGTAGCACTCGCCGGGAGGCCCCGCCGCCGACCTGCTCGACCCACCGCCCCCTCCGGCATGGTCGGTCTCCTCGTCCCGGCCTTCGCCGCCGGCGACCAACCCCAGCCTTCTCTTGACCCCATCACACACATCCGCAAGCGACCTAATCACACAAGAACGAAACAAACACGCACGATCAATCACCAACTCTCGCAGACACATTCATAAAATCTCCAAGCTAGCTAGCCCGGGAATGAAGTCGGGAATGAACGAGGCGAAACGGATCGAGCCCTCACCTCCCGGAGAGGAAGCGGACGAAGGAGAGGGAAGGCATGTCCCATGAACGGTGGTGGAAACCATGAAAGGGCCGAGCACGAGGCGTACAAGGGGAGAGAGGGAGCTCACGCTCTCTTGGACTCGTGGGCACGGTGACACCCGTGCGCCGTGCACTGCAACGGAGCAAAGAGATAGAGCGAGAGCAACACGACGAGGGACAACTGTAACCGGGCCCCAGCTAAGTGTCGACGTGGTCCTTACGTGGACAGCCCCCGCATGCGCCGAGCGAGCGCGGCTGCACCGCGTCTACCAACCTGCTCGACTCTGTTTTTGTTTTAACGTTTTTTTTAATAATGGTAAACAAATTAATACGTATTTTTTGGCCAGTATGCCGTCACCCTCCACTGTTTTTCTGGAGATCACCGCTTGACTCATCCACCGAGTAGGCGTCGAGTACGTATTTTCCTTTTCTTTTTCATAGTGGCGCGTCGTGGACTAGGTCCATGCGGTCGACGGAGAGGAGCAGTAGGCAACTGCCAAGCGTAAATCAGGGAGACTAGGTCCATGGGCCTCGTGGTTTGGGCCGCATGCTTTCCTCCTGTGGGCATGTGGGCCTAGGTCGGGCCACAGCGGTAGAAGCAAGGGTGGGCATGAAGAACACTAGCAGCGCCACGTTGCACCAGCGTGCACGCTTCATGAAATCTTTTAGAGAAACAAAACTACACGAGAAAAATCCAAAACACTCCGAGAAAAGGGAGCTTTAGCAAAACAGAAAGCTGAAAGCTGAAGTGTCATCCCCAGCCGTCCAAAAATGCGACGAAATTTGTTCGAAAGGCTGCCGTTTTTTTACCTTTTTATTCCCTTTTAATTCCCAGCCGTCGAAATTTCGCGCAAAGCAACAACTGACACAGCGGCCGTATGGTCCCCGCCTCCCCCACCCCCACCGCCGTGTGCTGACGCGGGCCCACCAGGCAGTGACACGCCACGTGTGTTTCCTCTCGTTGCCACGGCACGGCGTGTATTTTAACCCCACGCCGATTAAACGTTGTTTCGTCCTCAACCTGCACAGCGCATCGCGTTCGGCTCTCACTTGACCCGTCCCTGCACACAGAGCGCGACAATGGCGACCGCCTCGGCACCGCTGCAGCTTGCCACCGCCTCCCGCCCGCGTACCGGATGCGGAGGCGGGGGACCGGGTCTCCATGTGGGCGCCGGGGCCACGCCACCGAGGCGGGGCCACCGGAGGCTCGCGGTGCGGAGGGTGGCGAGCGATCGGGGCGTGCAGGGTTCGGCGTCGCCCGAGGAAGGTGAGAGGCTGATCCTCCCCGTTATTTCTGGCTCCCACGGTGGTGGTAGGTTGTAATGTGGTTTGGATTGCTGTTGATGTGATGCGGATGCGTGACCCTCGTGCGCGCGCAGATGCGCTCTCCGCTCTGAATTGCTCTGAATTGCTCTGAATTGGTGCTCTGATGGGTTACTGTTTTCAGTGGTTAGGTTTTGCGGATTAGAGGGTTGCTGCATTCGGGAATAATTAAAATGTATATTATACTATTTAGAGTTCACGTGTGCAAATGAACTGGGTGTTGTTTTGGCGGAACTGTAATAATTCAGTGCATCATATGGGAGTTCTTATTCCTAATATCAGTAAATTTTGACAAACTTCTAGGTGGTGGTTTGGGGAATGCTAGCTGTTCATGACTTCGTGTGATGGTGCAGTGAACGTTTGCCGTGTTACCACTGGGAACTGCAGAAAATGTCCTACAAAGTCCTCCAAACTTGCACCAATGTTGCTAGACTTCAATTTAAGGTCATCTAGGATTCATTTATGAAGGTAATTGGAACATAGTAGCCCAAATAATCTTCAAATGACAATCAAGCAGATGATCAGTATACTAAGGCTAGAAAAATTTAGATCATTCAATTAAGGCAAAAGATTGAGCCTAGAGAAGAAACGAACAACAACTATGGGTCAGACAAAAGTTGCATCATTCTCTGGCATTGCCCGTTGATCAAGCAGAAAGGTGCAACATAATACAAATTACAACTTAAACATCAGAGTTTTTGACACACCATCTACATCTCTAGACCACTCAAGAGAACTTATCAAGACAAAATACTTGTGGGAAATGTCTAAATTTCCAGGGTATTTTGCAAGTGTGAGAATCTTCACATTGGCACAACTATTTTCATGAACTTATTTTGTTTCAACTGTTAATACCTACTGTTGACAAGTTTTTAATCCCAATTTCTAACAGATACATTTTTGGATGCTAAAATTGGTATTCTTGTAATGCAGAGATTGCAAGTGTGCTAGATCCCATTGATTCGTCTGCCATTGCATCAAACATCAAGCACCATGCAGAATTCACACCCTTGTTCTCTCCGGAACACTTTTCACCCCTAAAGGCTTACCATGCAACTGCTAAAAGTGTTCTTGATACTCTTATAATGAATTGGAATGCAACTTATGACTATTACAACAGAACAAATGTGAAGCAGGCTTATTACTTGTCCATGGAGTTTTTACAGGTCCTGCATGCTCCTTCATCAAGCCTCATGCCTTACCTTTGAGTGAATACACTACATGTTGTATGGTTATTTTTCTGTATTGTAGGGAAGAGCTCTCACAAATGCTGTTGGCAACCTTGAGTTAACTGGACAATATGCAGAAGCACTAAATCAGCTTGGGCAAAACCTAGAGAATGTTGCTACCCAGGTAATGATTTTCTAGTAGAGATTTGTTTCATGGAGTTTCTTATTTAAACTACCGAAAAACAACAATTTATTATTCATTCATTGCCTTCCCTTGTTCTGAAACTATCTGCAAAGGTAAAGCTCGTTTTCAAATTTCGACCATGATCCATAATCTGACTTACATTCTTCATGTAGCTATCGTACTTAGTTACTATTGAATTTCTCCAAATAGCTTATTGATGCATAGAGTTCACTTTATTATAGAAATATTCGTATCAGATATGCTATTTTTGCTATTGCAACAAAACAGGAGCCAGATGCTGCACTTGGCAATGGCGGTCTAGGTCGTCTAGCTTCCTGTTTTTTGGATTCTCTGGCAACGCTGAATTATCCAGCATGGGGATATGGACTTCGGTACAAATATGGCCTCTTTAAGCAAATCATAACAAAGGATGGTCAGGAGGAGGTAGCTGAAAATTGGCTCGAGGTACTGATATGCCTTCTAATTATTTTACTGATTAATCTCCATGGTTTTGATTATGTTGATATATTGATTATAATGGCTAGCCATTTATGACTGCACATTTATCTTCAGATGGGAAATCCATGGGAGATTGTAAGAAATGATATTTCCTATCCTGTAAAATTCTATGGTAAAGTTGTTGAAGGCACTGATGGGAGGAAGCACTGGATTGGAGGAGAAAATATTAATGCTGTAGCACATGATATCCCTATTCCTGGCTACAAGACTAAAACTACCAACAATCTTCGCCTTTGGTCAACAACGGTACCAGCAAAAGATTTCAATTTGGATGCTTTTAATGCTGGAGATCATACGCGTGCCTATGAAGCTCATCTAAATGCTGAAAAGGTATTATTTTTCCAAGATTTTTGTTTGAGCACAAAACACCAACTCTTTGACAGATTAGTGTTTCAAAGGCTAAAAGATATCAAACACGTCCATAATATCTTTATTTTTATACCATTTTTAAGTAAATCACCAAGCATAAATATATGTATATTTCTCCTACAAATCAATATATCAAGACTGATGGGATTATGGTCTAGACGAATACCTAGTTATCACAGGGTGACATGGGTTTTGAAGTGGTAGACCCATACTTCATAACATCTGAATTGTATTTATCACTGCATGGTTCTTATTTGTGCTGTTTGTGCTCAATTATATGGTGTATTTTGTACATTGCATGGATAAAATGGCATGTGTTACTGACTTGCTGAACTAGCCCTAAAAAATCCAGTTAAATTGACCTGTCTTCCACATGTTAAGCAGTATCTATTTATAAAGTATTTAGTAGTTTTTTGTGTCATGTTATAGAATTATAGTACATTGTTGTCAGGTCTGTGGTCAAACATGGAGATTTATTATATCTAACATAGGTTTGATTTACTTGTTTTGTCATCATGCCAGATATGCCACGTATTGTATCCTGGGGATGAATCACCAGAGGGGAAACTTCTTCGCTTGAAGCAGCAATATACATTGTGCTCAGCCTCACTACAGGATATTATTGCTCATTTTGAGAACAGAGCTGGTAATTCTCTCAACTGGGATGACTTCCCCTCTAAAGTGGCAGTGCAGATGAATGACACTCATCCAACACTGTGCATTCCTGAGTTAATGAGAATATTGATGGATGTTAAAGGATTGAGTTGGAACGAGGCTTGGAGTATCACAGAAAGGTATTCACACCAAATTAGCTAATCTTGAAATCTAACAGGGACTTAAGTTCGATGTGTTCTGATGTTCTACAAGTCCAAATAAATCTATTTTTCTTCCTCACTTGTCTTATATTTAACGTTGTACTAATTACATTTTTTTGGCCAGAACTGTGGCATACACTAACCACACAGTGCTTCCTGAAGCTCTGGAGAAGTGGAGCTTGGACATTATGCAGAAACTTCTTCCTCGGCATGTTGAAATCATGGAAACAATTGATGGGGAGGTACCACACGTGCACAAAGCTTACACAGTTAGCTTTATGCTCTGTACGCCCACTCATGTTTTCTTGTTTCTATCCCTGATTTGAGACAGCTTATGAACACCATCATCTCAAAATACGGAACAGCAGATACTTCACTGTTAAAAAAGAAGATCAAAGAAATGAGGATATTAGACAATGTTGACCTACCTGCTTCTATTGCCAAACTATTTGTAAAACCAAAAGAGAAAAAGGAATCTCCTTCTAAATTGAAAGAGAAATTTCTTGTCAAATCATTGGAGACTATTGTTGAGGTTGAGGAGACTGAGTCAGAAGCAGAGAAAAACATTGAACGTGAGACGGTAGAGGGAGTGATAGAATCTGAAGAAATTGTGGAGGCAGGAAACGAGGATTCTGAGGATGAGTTAGATCCATTTGTAAAATCTGATCCTAAATTACCTAGAGTTGTCCGCATGGCAAACCTCTGTGTTGTTGGTGGGCATTCAGTTAATGGTGTGGCTGAGATTCACAGTGCAATTGTGAAAGAAGATGTATTCAACGGCTTTTATGAGGTAATTATGTGAGGACTTTTGGGAACTGGAATCTTATTTTTCTGTTTCTATACTTATCTAATCATATGATATTCATCATTTGCCAATTTTTCTGCTTGCTTTTCCAGATGTGGCCCACTAAGTTTCAAAATAAAACAAATGGAGTGACTCCCAGACGTTGGATTCGGTTTTGTAATCCTGAATCAAGTTCGATCATTTCAAAATGGATAGGATCTGATGACTGGATTTTGAACACTGATAAACTTGCAGAACTTAAGAAGGTATTTCTAGACTTCAAGTTGTCCCTTTATCCAATTTTCAGTGATGCACTTTTTTAAATAGTTCCTTGATTTCTTGTTACCTATACTTCCTTTTATATATTTCTGATAATTCAGACTGCTACATTTTTGCTGACATTCATCCTGTCACAGTTTGCTGATAATGAGGATCTGCAATCAGAGTGGCGTGCTGCTAAAAAAGCTAACAAGATGAAGGTGGTTTCTCTAATAAGAGACAAAACAGGATATATTGTCAGTCCAGATGCAATGTTTGATGTGCAGGTATATTTTATATGAAGTATTTTCCTGCTGTCATGTACTTGTTGACTTAGTTTTTGTCACCTGGATCCATAGGTGAAAAGGATACATGAATACAAACGGCAGTTGCTAAATATCCTTGGAATTGTCTACCGCTACAAGAAGATGAAAGAGATGAGTGCAAAAGAAAGAGTAAAGAGCTTTGTTCCAAGGGTATGCATATTTGGTGGGAAAGCATTTGCCACTTACATACAGGCAAAGAGGATAGTGAAGTTTATTACAGATGTTGCAGCTACTGTAAATCATGATCCAGAAATCGGAGATCTATTGAAGGTAATTGTTCCTCTATAACATCGCTTGTCATTTCCATCTGCAGTCAATAGCAATATGGTTTTGACTAATAGTCCAGTTGCCATTGAAATGCAATAATTTCCTTATGTTGCAATCATAAAACTTTCAATGATATTATCAACAACTGTATGAGGTAAAATATGCAGTAACTAATTAAAATTCTCAGGACATATTTTTGTTGTGCAGGTTGTATTTGTTCCAGATTATAATGTAAGTATCGCTGAGACGCTCATTCCTGCCAGTGAATTGTCTCAACATATCAGGTGATAATTTGGGTACACTTTACAGTCTGCAAATTCACAAAAAACACTCTTCCCTATATTGGTTGAAGTGGATTTTCATGTACCTCTTCTTTTTTAGAATGTATAGTTTTGGCATAGTGCCACTTATAAGTGATACCGCAAATTTAATTTCATGCAGTACTGCTGGAATGGAAGCTAGTGGAACCAGCAATATGAAGTTTGCCATGAATGGATGCATCCTTATTGGAACTTTGGATGGTGCTAATGTGGAAATCAGAGAGGAGGTTGGAGCGGAAAACTTTTTCCTTTTGGTGCAGAAGCACATGAAGTTGCTGGTTTAAGGAAAGAAAGAGCCCAGGGAAAGGTATCACTCTGGTTCATGTAGTCATACTTATGAGTTATGATCAAGCTCAGAAAGATATCTTTAACTAGGTGAACCAAACTGAACAGTGTAGCTCAAGCAACATTATGACTATATCATTTTTTCACTTGTAGTTTGTGCCTGACCCAAGATTTGAAGAGGTTAAGAAATATGTCTGCAGTGGAGTCTTCAGATCTTGTAACTACGATGAATTGATGGGTTCTCTGGAAGGTAATGAAGGTTATGGACGTGCTGATTATTTTCTTGTTGGCAAAGATTTCCCCAGTTACATTGAATGCCAGAAGAAGGTTGATGAAGCATATCGAAACCAGAAAGTAAGTTCTCTTGCTTTTTTGTGCACCACACGATTATTACATACACTTCTTGTATTGTATTGTGAATTTTGTTATCATGTTATCAAACCAATGTTTCACTAGAAGCATGAAACAACAAAATGTACAAGCATGGATATGTTAAAAGAACAATGCAAATTGTCACTCTTGCTGGTTATGTTCTCTTAATACATGCTATACACCTGCTATTAAATGAGCTTTCATGTACATAGTTAGGCCATTCCTTCAGGCAAGTGCTCCTATGCTCCCCAAAAAAACTAGGAAACGAACCAAACAGATATGGTGGGCTGATCTCTTAACACTGAATGGATATTTCGGAATCAGCAACTTTATATCTGGAAAAAAGCATAAAATGCATTGCTCTGTTAGATTTCTCATGTCTCCCATTTTCCTGCTTGGAGCAACATGTTATCTAAAAATACCAGACATCATCATAGTTTTGATCACATTTGCATTATGGCATTATGGCATTATGGCATTGGTATTCAAACTCTGTCCCAGAATCCTTTCTACTCACATACCCGTCTCTTTACTCGCAGCTATGGACAAGGATGTCCATTCTCAACACAGCTGGTTCCTCCAAGTTCAGCAGCGACCGGACGATCCACGAGTATGCCAAGGACATTTGGGACATCAGCCCCGTCATCCTGCCCTAGTCAGTGCGCCATTAGCTCCTGCCGGCGACCTTCAGGGTCAAGGTGCGCAATCTGTCACAGCATCGATAAACATCAGTTTTGTTTAGACAGAGGCAAAGTTCAGGCATCGATAAACGCTGGAACTATAGCGAGTAGCCAAGCTACGTAGCCTGAAACATCCTTGTTTACCAGCTGTAATGTGTATCCCGGTAGCAGCTTCTGCTGATATTCTCTATAATATTCTGAAGTGAACCGCTGTCAAGATCACTAGCAGACTGTTTTCTTCTCTCAAATGAGAAGAATGGGCTATACAGAAAGATGATAGGGAGGACCAAGGAAAGATTAGACCTGACCTAAATATGTTCATATCAAACAGTGAAGAGATAGGATAGATTTGGACGTTTGGTCATTAGGGGGCCATGGAGTATGGACCACCGATCTTCCTCCGCGAGAAAAGGGAAAAAAACAAGTATAGAAAGGTGGTCAAAACTGATAAAGGCCAATTGGCCCATTTCTGCCGTAGCCTTTGCAACCTCCCTCTGTTTGCCTTTCCCGAGAAAGTTCATGCAGAAGCCCTGCACTTCAATTCTTCCATACGGTGGCATATGCAGAAGAGGAGTAGAAGGTGTGCTAGCGTGACATCTTCAGATTCTCCACCATTCCTAAGGAGATCGATCGGATTAGTGGGGTCGTTTAACTAGTGACATCTTAATCATCTCCCTAGATCAGAAAGCAGCCAAGAATCATCTTGTTCTTCCTCTTCTCGTCAGATGAGAAGAAAAGGATATACTAGAACGAAGGATAGGATCGAGGGTAGAATAGACTCTGCTTATAAATGCACATCCTATATACTCCATCCGATATATGAATTTACCGCATTCGATTCATTTTATAAGTAGTTTTTATCAACTCTTTCTCAAATACAAGTCATTTAAAAACTTATATATTTTTTCATATTTTCTTCTGTGTTTGTCTTTATAAAATAAATGTTACACTTGTCATAAACAAAGAATTCATCTCTTTAAAAATAGAATAAATGAGAGACAATAAAATTATGTGAGTTAATTTCTTAATTCTGGTGCACAAGTATAAAACGACTTATAAAAGATAAAAATGACAAGGTTTTAAAAAGATTATTATATTTCAAAGAGTTAAAAAAACTAAAATGATTTATATAAGATATTAGATAGAACACGTATTAGTGAGATATCAGATGCCACTTTGGTTCCATATTTTGTTGGCTGGTTCAGAGTTTTTAGATGTCAATTATTGATGGTTTGGTGATTGAGATCATTTTTTTGAAAGGAATTGAGAGATCATTTTACACTTATATACTTCTGCATTCATACAAACTCATTAAGTAAAAGTACAACATAGCTATATACAATATAGATAAAATATAAAATATTAATATTAATTAATTAATTCATGATCTGATATAGAAGAACATGTCCAAAATTATGAATCCGGAGAAAGGGAGCAAAATGCGAGAGATAAAAGAGCATGAGATATGGTCATCGAGTACCATGGACCACACGATCTACCGACTTCCTCCGGGTTTTAGGCGAAAAGGTCCCCTCGGACGATTTGTCAGCTCTCACGCGCCCCTAGTTCTTAATATTTTAAGCTTGCGTATGCAGCTTTTCCTCTCCTGACTCCTGCTTTTCCTTGCCCAAAAATCTGAAGCTGAATTTAAATTATCAGGCCTGCTTCCATCACTAGCTAATTGTCATGCCATGTTCAGCAACGATTCATACTGTATACATACGGGTTTTCTCTCCTGGCGCTGTTTAGCGCTACCCTGTATACTGTATACATACAACTAGCATACAAACAGTTGATGCATTTCAAATCATCTAAAAATGGCACGCCAACGTCTCCAGACTCCAGAGTGTTGCCATCAAATGTTCAAAACATATGTGATGCTAGATGCTAGAGCTATACGTAGCAACTACAGCAGGTGCCGTTTGTATAGCACAGCATTACAGCACTGCCCTCTTTAATAAGGGCTTATTTAAGTATAACTTGATCCGAAGTTTCTATGTTCAGATAAAATAGTTTAACTTTTATTTTTAGTTTAAAATAAAACTTAGATTGATCAGCTAAATACTCTCAATATATTCACACCTATATTACCATGCATATAAGATTTCTAAATGTTTCTCCCTCCGTTACACAAAAGAACAAGTCGTTTTAGGCTTCTATCAATATGTTGCTAAAACAAGTTGTTTTACATTTTATTGTGCATTTTGGACAACTATACCCTTCAAGTAGTACTCCCTCCGGTACACAAAACAAGTCGTTTTAGACACGATTTCACATACCAAGGGGCAATTAATTAGTGTGTATTTTTCATATTTGCCCCTATTAAATATAATGCAAGAGTAAACATAACACGAAAAACAAGAAAGAAGTAGCACTACTTGAGGGATATAGTTGTCCAAAATGCACAATAAAATACAAAACGACTTGTTTTAGCAACCTTTTGATACAAGCATAAAACGACTTGTTTTGTGTACCGGAGAGAGTACTATTTTTTTCTTGTTTTTCGGGCTATGTTTACTCTTGCACTATATTAATAGGGGCAAACATGGAAAGTACACACTAAATAATTGCTCCTTGTTACGTAAAATTATGTCTAAAATGACTTGTTTTTGAGTAACGGAGGGAGTATGTTTCACTAGCTCTAAAAAAATATTAAAAGGGAACTAAAAAGGCAATCAAAAGCTGGGGACACATTTGCATGCACAATGTACAATCGAATATCACAAGCAGCAGAGAGATGGCTACTACACGGCTACACACTAGTAGCGTCAAATTAAGAGTTAATAATTCCTGGCGTTAATTAATCGCCAACAGTGTACATGCGAAATAATGTGCGATGCTACGCATCATGTCATGGAGCTCAAAAGAATAATGAAAATTGCAAACATGGGCTAATAATATCTGGCCATTAAAGGGGTCATATGCAGGTCTAGTACTTCATGGGGCCATCCTCCCGTACTTCTCTCCTACAAATTCTTTCTTTTTAAGACAAAATTGATAAATCCGTAAGAGTAAAGATAATTTTTTTACTATTAATAAGAAAGTAACATTATAAAATATTATATTCAATCGGAGCTATTAAGAAAACAATACTGTTAAATTTACCAACCGGAAATAGATCGATGTTACAAATAAAAAATAAACAAAATTGAAATACATATAAACAAATTCTTTTTGAGACTAAGAGCGTGTACAACCCCATTTAATAGATAGTCTATTGAGAGGTCTCTAGGGGGTTAACTGAAAAAACTACAAGAGATGTGCTCTTTACGAAGAGTCCGTCTCTTCACGATTCTCCATACACATTGTCTTTTAACTGCATTTATAATTTAGAGGCTTAAAATTGTACCATACAATTTTTTTATTATCTCTTATATTTTGAAAATCATTTCACAGTCTAAAGATGCATCGATCATGCATGCACCGGTTAGGTGCACATTGAATGAGACGGTGCCCTAGCACTACAACAAAACAGGCAACTTCCGTCGGCCAAAGCCGACGGAAGTTAGCCATTTCCCGACGGAAGAAGCCTACTTCCGTCGGCAAAACGCTATCTTCCGTCGGCCTTTGGCCGACGGAAGCGTGGCGACGGAAGTTAGCTAACTTCCGTCGGCTTCACCTGGCCGACGGAAGTTAGCCCCGAACTCTGCCACGTCAGCAGAGGGGACGCTAACTTCCGTCGGCCAGGCTGGCCGACGGAAGTTACGGGCAGCTAACTTCCGTCGGCTATGGCCATAGCCGACGGAAGTTAGCCTTTCTGCCCACGTGGCCGAAACCAGCTAACTTTCGTCGGCTATGGTCAAAGCCGACGGAAGTTACCTGGTATTTTTTTTTTATTTTTTCCTGGTTCCCCTACTCACACTCACATCCAACCACAATTTCACATACATTCACAATACACATCCAAAATCACAATACACATCCAAAATCACATTCAAACTTCACATCTCACATCCAAAATCACATCTCACATCCAAAACTTCACACATCACATCCAAAATCTCATAACACAACTTAATTCACAATCAAAGTCACAATACACATCCGCATTCACATATACCATCCAAATTCACATACAAAGTCACATAACATATCGAGATTCAATCTAGGTTCATTATACACATACATACTCACTGATCGCCCACATTTGGGTCGTGGGCGCCGCCGCTGCCTCCCGCTTCGTCCACATTTGCCCCGGAGGCTCCATCTTGACCAGGCGTACGGAAACACTTACTTGGATCATCGCCTGCTGTTGTGCTAAGCAGGCGGTATAGTACTCTTGTTGTTTCTTGTAGTGCTCGTCGCGCCGCCTCATGTCCTCCCTCATCCGAACCATCTCCGGGGTTTCTTCTGAGCGACGACGGCTGGAGCCAACTCCGACGGAGCTCTGCGACGACTGAGCTGACTTCTGAGCTCTCACCGCTCTCGAGTCAATAACTCCATTGAACATGGAGTACCTGCAACATTAACAGGGGTTAGTTACCATCACAATACCATACACAAAACATTAATAAAAACATTGTCTCACCGTCCATGGCTTTTGCCACCTCCGCTGGAGTACACGGCCATTTGGTCCACAGGTTCTCTCCGCCAATCATAGTTCTCTCCATGGAGTCGAACCATGTGTTCACCATACTGCGCCTGCAAAAAACATGTCCGATTAGCTAGACGCAGAAAAATGAAATTACGTCAACTCTTAATAACATCTCACCAAATGGTCCGTGGCCGTCTGGCTACACAAGACATCTGGCTGCGCCGGATCACTTCCTTTGTGACCAGAGGTATACACCTCTATGTCACTTGGCACGTTGCCAGATTTAGCTTCCTGTGCATTAGAAATGAGTTAGTCGCATTACAATGTATCTATAGCTAGAGAGTGACAGATCGGTCTTACCAAGCGTTTAGCGTGGCGAATATGTCCGTCGGCACCATATCTGTGCTTCGGATCCGTCCCGCGGCATTGTCTTTTCTGCTCGGAAGTCTTCTTAATGCGGCTGAAGACCAAATCTTGCAGAATTCAAAATAGGCGTCCTCGCGGTTTGCCAACCACGGAATCCTCACCTAAACAGAGATGCTATTTGTATTATATGACAACAAATCTCAACAATCGAAGAGGTAAAAAGTTAGAATTGTTTACCGAACGGTATTCTTCTTCAGTCAAATAGACTGACGATGAGCCCGTCGCCTTGCTCATTCGTTGCCCTAGCTTCTCCTTGTAGTAAGCATTGTTCGCTTGAATGCGGGCATACGAAATGGCGTCCTTCACCACCTTATGCGCATTGTTGTTGAAGACTACAAGCGCATGGTTATGGTGATTGCCGACTTCTGGCAAGCGAAAGCGTAACTGCAAAATAATGATTAGTACAGTGTTGTAACTCGAAAATTCTAAAAGAAAATTGAAAAAACACTTGCATACCCAGAAGTCATGAGACACCGCCCCCTGAGCAGTTCCGTGGCGCCCGTCAGGAGCGAACCGGTACTGGTCCCATGTCTGGCATAGAACCCGCTCACCGGTCGGCATTGTCAGCATCCCTGGGTAGTGCAGACGGCACAGGTTACCCAATATCTGGTTAACCTGTCTGACCCTCGAAGTGTCGTCGAACCGAGAGTCAATCCAAGATCTAGAAATACATAATAAATAAAGTTAATTAGTTTAGTGAAAGAAATTTTTGAAAACAAAAGCAAAACAACAGAAGAGTATTACACTTACCCGTCACCAACAGGCGTAATCTCGATCTTGGCTCCACCGGAAGAGACTACTGGTGGAGCGACCAAGTGACTCGTCCTGAAAGTTACCGAGGACCCGCCGGCAGCCTCAGCACCTTCCTCCTGAACCGCACCCTCCGGGAGATCCCCTTGCCCCGCACCCTCTGGGTCATCCCCCTGCCCCACACCCTCTGGGTCATCCCTCTGTGCCGCACACTCTGGGACATCCCCCTCTTGCCCGCCACCCACCGGCCGATCATCCTCATGACCCGCACTCTCCAAGTGTTCTTCCTCCTACAAAACAGTATTGAAACAATTAGTAATAGTTCATAACTGGCATAAAAAACAATCTGAAAGTTACCTCCTCATCTATTTGAAATGCAATAGGCCGACCAATTAATGTCGGATCTATGCATCTCAGGAGCTGCTCTTGACGACGTCTGTTTGAAGAAGAGGAACTACCCTGGAATAGGGTGTCCTCCTGACTCGTCGGTGTACTCGCCGGAGTACTCGCCGATGAACTCCCCAAGCGGAAGAGCTTCCTCGTGACACTCTTCTTATTTTTCGACATCCTGTTCAAAATAAGCACAAACAAGCATTTATTAGTAAAGAAGGTTTGTACATATGAAAAAACATGTAATATGAAGTATATTGCATATCCATGTATCAAAACAATTACTTGTCAATTATCATCAAAATCAGGATCAATTTGTCCTTTTCTTCCCAAAGCACGCCATGTTACTTTTTTCTTCTTATGTTGGTGTTTCCTTTTCTCGGGAACTGCCACATCATTAGAATCGCCGAGAAAAGAATCTGTCGACGATTCTGACTCTACATTAAACGAAGTCGGCAATTCATCATCTTGATAAACCTCATCGACCTCTTCAACCTCGAATTGATAAGCGTCATCACTAGGGGTGTGTAGACGTTCCCGAGGATTCACTTTGTAGACTACCCACCAAGCACTTAGTTTTTCACATGGGTAGGGCATATAATACACCTGCTCGACTTGATGAGCAAGGACAAAATTGTCGCAACTAGATAATCGTTCCGCGTGTTTGACTTCAACCATCCCAAATTGGTTTTCACGAGTACCATGTTTAGGGTCGAACCAATCACAATCGAAGAAGACTACTTTAATCTCCTTATTCCCGGCAAATTTGTACTCGATTATATTTTGATGATTCCATAATACATAGTTCCGTGTCCTTGTCCATCAACGACCCTTGTAACAACACCAGTATTAGTTGTTGCCGCTAGAGGTCGATATGCTTCAAATATAGTTGAACGGAAGCGGAAACCATTAACATCGTAGCGACCGTAACTTTTGGCACTAATACTCCCGTAAGAGAGCTGTCGCAAGTCTATATGTACATTGTCAGCGAGCACGCACTGCAAATCATAAGAGATTATAAGATAATTAACCCAGTAGAGTAAAATAATACGTGTCAGAAAAGGTAAGGATTTACATGTTCTCTGAACCAAGTGAGAAAACTAGGCCCGCCATTTACTCCTTCTCGACGCAATTTATCTAATTGCTTCTCCGTTGGTTGACGACCAGATGGCAAGTATTTGAATCAAACATACTGTCAATGTAACGAATAGGTAAACAAACGGGTATAAAATTTGGAGGTAAAATATAAAACTAAAACGAATCACTTACGCGAAATATTGTTCCATCTCTTCCATATTTGAGTACATGTAGAGCAAGGCATTTGTTCGTTCTTCCTGAGTTACATAATATGTCGTGGAAACACCAACAGTTATGCCCTTCCACCCAAATATTTGGAGATCACTACAAGGATGGTCTTCATCCATATGGTACCGTGTAGCAGGTGTGTTGACATTGTGATGCTCAGCGAAGTATACACTAGTGAAGTATGCTATCTCTTTCAATTTAAATTCTTCTGCGATGCAACCTTCAACTCTGGCCTTATTACCAACCATCGCTCTAAGTTTCTTTAGGGACCTTTCAATATGATACATCCACCTATATTGCACAGGGCCACCTACCTTAGCTTCATATGGCAGATGAACCAGTAAATGTTGCATTGGATTGAAGAACCCTGGAGGGAATATTTTTTCCAGTTTACATAAAAGCACTGGGATCTCTTTCTCTAGCATCTCCATCATATCTTTCTTAATTTCTTTCGCACAAAGTTGTCTATAAAATGGCTCAGCTCAGCTAACGCCTTCCACACATCATCATTCAGGTACCCACGAAACATTACAGGAAGGAGTCTTTCCATTATTATGTGGTAATCGTGACTTTTCAATCCATTTAATTTCCCTGTCTTCAAGTTCACAGCTCTTCTAAATCCTGCGGCGTAACCATCTGGGAATTTCAAATTTTTCAACCACCTCATTACTTGTTTTTTTTCTTTAGGTTTTAAACAAAATGGGGCACGTGGCTTGCCACCACTATTCGTCAACTCAAGGGTTGGTCGATTACAAATCTCAGCTAAATCTCTTCTCGCCTTTACATTATCTTTTGTCCTGTCAGTAAAATCCATACATGTACTTATAATGCTTTCACCAACATTACGTTCCTGATGCATAACGTCAATGTTGTGCATCAGAATTAGTGATTTGACGTACGGCAGTTCCCATAAACCACATATGTGGGTCCAATTATGTTCGGTTCCGAATCCTACAAATCCATCCTCATTTTCATTAAGGACCAACTCATTCAGCATATCAGCGATTTCTCTACCATTTAAACGCCTTGGTGGTCCCTTTACAACAATGTTGTCCTTCTTGAAATTGTTCCTCTGTAACCTAAATGGGTGATTCATGGGTAAAAAGCATCTATGGCAATCAAAGTAACAAATCTTTCCCCCGAAGTTCAGACGGAAACAATCTGTGTCCTTCGCACATATCGGGCATGTCAACCTTCCATGACAACTCCAACCAGAAAAAATACCGTATGCCGGAAAATCGTGGACCGACCACAGATACGCAACTCGAAGATTGAATTTTTGTTTCTGGTCATAGTCATATGCTTCAACTCCTTTCCACAATTGTTTTAACTCTTCAATTAAGGGCTTCAACATCACGTTTAGTCGTGTTCCAGGATGATCTGGACCGGGTATAATGAGACACAGGAACATAAATTCATATTTCATACAAAATGAAGGTGGAAGGTTGTATGGAATAGCAACACGGGCCAACAAGAGTACGACGATGCCGTTACATTGAAAGGCGTGAATCCATCAGTTGCCAACCCGATGCGAACATTCCTTGCATCACTAGCAAAGTCTGCATCAAAATCATCTAGAGCCTTCCATGCCGCACCATCAGATGGGTGCACCATTACTTGATTATTCTCACGTACACCTTCTTTATGCCATCGCATATGTCTAGCGGTTTTCTTTGATAGAAACAATCGTTTCACCCGAGGTGTAAGAGGCATGTAACGAAGTTGCTTATGAGCAACCTCTGTCGTCACCTTCTCTCCGTCTTCATTTATGACCTCTACGAATCTCGGTTTACCACATTTTAGGCATTTCACCTCATTACTATGTTCTTTCCAGAACAGCATACAATTATCTCGGCACACATCAATCTTCTCATACTCCATACCGAGAGCAGAAAGCATTTTCTTTGACTGATACATGTCTTTCGGCACCTTATGGTTCTTAGGAAGGATATCGCTGATCAGATTCAAGAGCTCCTTATAACAATTGTTTGAAAATGCAAATTTTGACTTAATAGCCATAATACGAGTCACGAAAGCGAGAACGCTTACGGTGGTGTGCTCATGCAATGGCTCTTCTGAAGCTCGAAGGATGTCGAAAAACTTTTGAACCTCCGGTGTTGGAGGATCCTCGGGGTTTGATTCAAACTCCGGTCGTATAGCATCAACCATCTCATCCATCCTATCGTCAGCAACGCTATCATCTTCTTCTTCCACTACCAATACCGTCTTTTCAAGGCCTGTCTCGCCGTGAAAAGACCAAACTTCATAACCTGGCACGAAACCATATTTGCAAATATGCAATGACAACGTCCTCTTGTCTTGCCAACGAGAATTTCTGCACTTCATGCATGGGCACCTCGCGCCAGTGTTTGTTGTCAAAGCGAATGCACGATCAACAAATTTCTCAGCGTTGATTACCCACTCCCTCGTGTGAGCTCCACTTTTCATCCAACCACTATACATCCACCGTCGGTCGTCCTCAGCCATTCTATATGCAAAACATTCATTCAATCAAAGGGCTCGCAACAAACACACACCCTGGCCACCCCCCGCCTCCGCCTCCGGACAACGGAGGGGAAGTAGAGGCGGCCGACGACGCAAGGGGAAGCAGAGCCCACCGGCGACGCGATTCACCATGGCGTCCGGCGGTGACCGCCTGGACACCTAGTCGACGCAGGCGATGCCGTGACAACCATGGTCTATAGGAAAAGATAGGTCCTAAACCCACCCAAGAGTGACCGACAAAACGTGGTATTTATGACGAGCCATGAGTCCGAACGAAATTTCAGCAGCATAACCCCGTTGTTCTCCAATTGCACGCTTGATAGTGGTGCAATGGAGAACAACAAGGTTATGTTACTGAAATCTCATTCGGACTCAGGACTCATCATAAAACCACGCTCTGTCGCCCACTCTGAGGCTGTCCAAAAAGGGACAATTTCGGACCTGCACATCTCACACGCATGACACGTGTGAGACATGTTGGTCCGAAACGGGTGACGCATAGGTTTCGTTACACTATCTACGTTGTTGTCAAATAAAAAATTGCATACGAAAAGAAATATATATATTAAAGTATATATAGATATAATACTAATCACCCAATGAAATCATGCATAAAATCTACCCTAATACATTAAATTTACTGTCATAATAGATTTTAATTTACTGTCACCGCTTGCTTTTACTAAAATCTACCCTAATACATTAAATAACACTATTATTACATAAAATTCTCATCTATTCATCCTAATACATTAAATAGTACTACTATTGCATACATAAAATTAAACTATATGGTTAACGCCATAAACAAAGATAATTTAATACTTGAGTCTAGGTAAACTATAAATATGTAGATAATTTAATACTTTTTGCAAATTAACATCTTTAAATGAAAGTAAAATTAATTAAAGCGGCGCACCTTGGCGGCGTCGACGGCGGCGTCGACGGCGTTGGCGATGGGCGGGACGGCGGCGATGGCCGGGAGGAGGGCGGTGGCCGGCGGTCGAGGCGGCCGGGAGGCGGCCGGGCGGGCGGGAGGCGGCCGGCCGGGCGGCGGGCGGGCGGGCGGCGGCGGCCGGGCGGGCAGCGGCGCGGCGCGGCGCGGCGGCGCCCGAGGCGGCGAGGGCGGGCGGCGGCGGGAGGCGGCGGCGGGCTGCTGGGAGCGGGAGGCGGCGGCGGCGTGGGCGCGTACAGGGAGTTAGGTCTCCCTGTACGCGCGCGCGGTTGGGAAAAGGGCGACCTAACTTCCGTCGGCCAGCATTAAAGCCGACGGAAGTTAGCTAACTTCCGTCGGCGTTAATGCTGGCCGACGGAAGTTAGGGGGATCCGGACGGCCGCGGAAAAACCCTCGCTAACTTCCGTCGGCCACTGTCAGAAGCCGACGGAAGTTAAGTTAACTTCCGTCGGCTCGTGGAGGCCGACGAAAGTTATTTAACTTCCGTCGGCTTGCCCAAAAGCCGACGGAAGTTAACTTGGCCGACGAAAATATTCTGTTTTGTTGTAGTGTAGGCAAGGCTCACATGCTTGTGAGGCCTATTTTATGTGTTTTTTGTGCGACACAACGGGCACCATCGCACGCTATGTACAAATGGGTGCAAAATTAACCCACCGCAAAGGTACACAAATGACGTTTGGCAAGTTAGGGGTCTATTTATTTCGGCTTAAAACTATAAATAAATAAAATAATTAAGCTGAAATAAACGTATCAGTTTATTATGTCAGCTTATTATATTTTAGAGTACATATTATAATAATTTATTAAGTTGGTCTAGTCCAATGTTTTATAATTTGAATTATTATAATTCTAAATTGAAATAAACATACTCTTAATTAGTTCTCCGTGTTTTGTACTAGTACTTATATTTGATAATGGAGTTTGAGCTTATAAAAGAAAACAGTGGCAAACAAATTTGCGATGCTTGTTTTTAACTAAATTTGAATTTTACAACCTAACCTTACATATTATGGTTGTTTTTATTTCACGTGTTTGTTTGTTTAAGTTTCTGATAACTACCGTTGCTTCTAAAATCTAAAGTAAAGTAAAAAACATTCAGATTTTGAAACCAGCAACTAAAACTCTGAAAGTGAACTAGATTCAAAAACTAAAAAACAACTTATTCTATTTGCGAGAGATGCGAGGAAATTCAACGGGGAATCGCAGACGAATAATCGGTGGTTAAATTGGAAAAGAATAACGTTGATAGAGATCGATCGCGGTAGGGACAGGAACGATGGTTTCGTGCGGGCCAAGTTAGGTGCAAAAATGATTCTCCGCTCGGGCCCACACGCACGTCTCTCTTTTCACCGTCGTCCGACTTCCACGTCCCGCGCAACATGATAATATAACGGTGAGCCTAAGAATATTTTTTATTTGGTTTGGAGTTGCTAAACTTTTCCCTAAATTGCCAAACAAACATGGGACTAAAAGGGACTAAAGTTTAGTCCCTAAATTTTAGCCCTTTAGTCCCAAAAACATTGCTAAAAAGGACTAAAAGTACTACTTATCTCTCAGCCCTCACTCTCTTTTAGTCCTTAGAACCAAACAGGCCCTAAGTATGAATACTATTTCTATAAATTAAATAATACTACTTTTTTAGTTTGATAGTTGCTCGTTGGATAGAATATGTATATTTTTATAGTTGTTTATGTTGGAAGGGGTTTATATCTATTTATTATATATTGTAATATTTTCTAATATTTTTCTAAGAAATAAACTTGCTTACATGTTCATGTAGTACTAGTTCAAGAGTATTATACATTGTATATGCTCTTACAATGCCAAATGATAACAATGTATCAAATTATTATATTTGTTTGAATAACAAGTGTATTGTATTTGTTTACATTACAATATTTGGTTGATAAGTATAATGTATTCCGGTAGCGTAATCTGATATCGACCTTAGTTATGGTGTAATGAGATGATTACTAGGTTGTAATATAATTTGATTGTGTTGTATCTAATACCAATACATTAAAAAGCAAATAAAATCTAACGCTTATACCGTAAACGAAAAACACATAAAATAAACCCAACCAAATGCCTTTCTTAAATTTCAAGTTGCCCCCTTCAACTAAAATACTAAAGTAGGGGTGCGAATGTGATATATATATATATATATAATGAGATAATTTTTGAATACAAGTCATTATAATATTTTCTAAATTTATCTACAAATCCATATATATATAATCATAATAACTTACATTACATTTTAAAACAGATATAATAATCAGAACTGTCTGTTCGTGTTCTAATATGAATCTACGAAAAAAATGAGTTAGTATATGAGATTAGATTTATCTATTCGTGTATGTCTGTATCTCAAATGTAAAATAAAATGTGGGATAGAAATATAGAATGCAATATACATTTTCCGTTCCACAATATTATAATCTAGTATTACATTTGATGTTTTATATTGCGATGAATAATATGGATAATATAATCGAAGATAGTACTACGTAACGAAGGGAGTAAGTAATATGATACCTAAGGCAGTTTATAATTGGGTTTTATGGTATTAATTATAATGACACCTCAAATTTGTTACTGACATGTTATTCAATTAATGAGGGAATAAAAGAAAGTAGTGTCATCACCATGTATGATGCTAGCCCGTCTCCAAAACGGATGAAACGAAATAAAACGCTCACTGAGAGCCAAATCGTTTCATCGGATAGAGGGTATTTCATGAAAGCTAATTGTATTTAATTACACTGGTTAGTCTAAGAAACAATGAAATGAAACTCTCCACTGAAAGAGTGTATTTCATTCAGTTGTAAAGCTACTATAACCTTCTAAGAAACAATGTTATGAAATTAACCACCGTAAATAGCCTGATACCAGCCGTGTCTAGCTAGTTTAGCATTCGAAAAGAAGTGACATGATGTTTCCCTTCCGGTGGCTCCTTTCACTGAACAGTTTGGACATCATCAGCTGGCTGGATGCATACGCGGCTAGAATACTTAACACTAACCGGCCTGAAGCGACGTCGCCGTGGTCCCGACGAGCCTTTCAGAGCTTCAATTGGAACAACAGTGTGAGCATGTAGGAGTCCAGCTAATGGCGACGTCAAGAATTATTTTTTTCGAGCTGTGGGGGCTCCCATGCATCCGATCGTTTGTGGTATGGTATCCAACCTCGTAAGAGAATTGGTCAAAAGAGTTGCCAATGTTGGTGAGAAGTGGCGAAGGATGCACTACTTTAAGCAAGCAGTACCTATGTTAGGTATATAAGACATACGAAGGGTAAAAATTTGTTAATAGTAACTAAAAATCTTTAGACCGAGTTTCTACAAACCCCTGTGGCACTGTAGCTCCACCATGTTGGTGAGTTAGTTAAGGGTTCTTTTCGTTTGAAGGAATAATATAGGATTCAAATTTCTATAGGAATTGATATTATTCACTCCTCCTTTGGAATGGAGGATTGGTGTATAGGAAAAATGAAAGAAATTTTCCTTTTCCTTAGAATTCATAGGAAAAATATAGGAATTCAAACATCCACTCTAACCTCTTTTTTCCTTTCCTTTGCTAAGTCCAAAGCAAATCAATGCATAAAACTTCAAATGAGATAATATAAGTAGCTTTAATATGAATTTTTAGAAAAAATTTTGTGATTAGTTAATTCCTGTGTTCCAAACAATACATCTCTAATTTTTCCGGTGTTTTTAAATTATCTGTTTTCTACATATATTCCTATCCTATTCCACATTTTTTCTATTCCTGTATTTTTAGATTCCTGCATTCCAAATAAGCCCTAAGTGTATTATAATCCTCTATATTATCTAGTGTTCGTATCATTAAACAAATTAATATATAAAAGCTGATGTAACAAGTAATTTAATGAGTAGAGATAAAAAAAGTTATGAAAATTAGGTACTATACAAGAAAGCATATTTTCACGAGAACTAAGCAAAAAAGTGATTGGAAGACTAAGGAAAAAATAGATGATTGAATAAAAATATATTTTAAAGAAGCTATCCATTAAGATGCATCTCGCTTTCTGCCCTCTATACATTGTTTGTGTTTGATATAGTGGTTTTGCCAATGTTTTGTATAATTCGCCAGAGCTGTCAAGAACCAAAATTCTCTTATCAGAACATGATTTATTGAATTTGAACTATAATAAAGTTGAAAAACAGTTTTCTCTTAGTTCTTAAGAAACTTTTAATACCTTTGTTTTTATAAAAATCAATAATTTGAAAATGTGTTGTGATAGACGCTTCCACTGATCAACATTTTTTCCAAACTATGAAAAAGAAAGGCATTCCACTTCTATCCGCAAATCAAATCGAAAGGTTTGAAATCACACAGATTTCAAAAAATCCGAGTATATATATATGCAGCTGCCTTTTTGTGACTTTTTTCTAGGCACCAAGTAGATCAACAAAAGAATTTAATTTCATTTCATTTTCAAAAAGAGAAACCCAGCAAACCACTCTTTCTTTTTAGACTCCTTAATTCAGAGCACAATAATTTCACAAGATTTAGTTGAAATTCTCTAAATTTCATTCAAAATTCTTTGAAGGAGAGCTTACAGTTTTACCCCTCTCCCACCTCAGACGACGCGTCTGCTCCTGACGCCGATAAATAAAAATCACCTGCTCTCCCTTCCGCTAATCAACCTGCTTCTCCTCCACCTCACTGCACAGTATTGCTACTACTACAAGTAGCTCGCAGGCTAGCGGGCAGCGGCCAGAAGCAAGCAAGCGCACACGGGCGGCCGGAGGTCGAGACGAACACGAAGCGCGTCCCCTGCAGGTGGGACTGTGGGAGAGATCGTCGGGCGGTGGGTATGGCCGGCGCCGAAGGAGAGAGGCCGGAGGGGCTGGTGGTGGTGGTGGAGGAGGAGGAGGAGGGGGAGGTGGGGAGTGGTCGCCGTTCGACGGAGATGTGTTCGCGGATTACTCGTCGGCGGTGTTAGCCGAGCTCGGCTGGGGCGCCGCGGCGGCGGGGATGCGGGCGCTGGATCTGCCGGAGGGCGTGGCGCGGATGGGGACGGCGGGGGCCGTGCGGTCGGAGGAGGCGCCGGCGAGGTCGGGCGATGGCGGCGCCGCGTCGTCGAGCTCCAGCGGCGAGGCCGAGGCCGAGGCCGCGACCGCGGCCGCGGCCGGTCCGGAGATCGCCGAGAAGCCGGCCGCCGACGCAGCGTAAGTCGAGATCGCGTGCGTGCGTGCTTTACGAAAGACGTCCCTCCGATCGAGGTACCCTCCCACCGGCGTTCGGTTCTCCGGCGAGCGGTGACGCGACTCCTCTCTTCTTCGTCTCCCTCTGCGAATCGCGCGTCGGGGAGGGGCAGTCTGGTAAAAGCCGGCGAGCCGCTCACGGCTCACGCAGATCCGCGTGCCGCGCCGCGATTTGCGTGCGTAGATTGTTCCAAGTTTCACGCGGTTTCTTTGTTCTTTTCCCTCGTCGTCGCCTCCTTTCATTTTGTTTATACGTTTTAAAAATTACACACACACACATATATATATATATATATATTAAATTATTGAAATATAAGTAATTAAAAGTATTTTTATTATAGATATACTAAGATTCAACTGTACGGATTCTAGTACGTAGATGGTGTTATTTATCAAGTATACCATATAAACACATCCATATCCCTAACCCATCCGTATAGATACGCGTATTTTTTTCATTTTTGTCACTGATTTAACTTACTGCCACCGTATGGATGCAAGGAGTTTGGAAGTTGCACTGGCCAGTGGCAGTGGCCATCGTGTTCTTGATCAAAAACGTTCTTGGCCATGCATGCATGTTTTGAAACACGCTTAATTTGATTCATCCTACTCTACTTAGCAGTGCTCCATCAATTAATCTCGTCCCAAGAACGTAGAGTACTTATCTCCAAATTCCATGCATGCTCATCTCGCTAATCAGCGTGTCTCAATTGTCAGCAAGGTTGGCGGCGAGATGTTGCAGGCTTGCAGTGCAGCTGCTAGTGGAGCAGTGGGGCTGGCTGCAGCCTGCAAGCTGGTCACTCCACGTACGTCGGCCCTGTCTGACCTGACGACCGGCCGACCAATTTCTTTGTCTTACCTTAGCCATCTTCGTCGCAGTACTCATTAAATCTCGCACTCCACACATCTCCAGCACACTGCATTTATTGACAGCAGCTAGCCTGCGGCTAGCGATGACGTCGTCGTGCTTTCACTGATTTTCTGATCAGCTTTGACAGTGCTATGCATGACAGCATGTGTGTGTTTGTCAGGTCGGCGGCGGCGGCGGCGACGACGACGAAGAAGGGGCAGAAGAGGGCGAGGCAGCCGCGGTTCGCGTTCCTGACCAAGAGCGAGATAGATCACCTCGAGGATGGCTACAGGTGGAGGAAGTATGGGCAGAAGGCTGTCAAGAACAGCCCGTTCCCAAGGTGAGCATGAATGGCCGATCGCAACATGTTCTGTCCATCGAACGATTGATCGATGTCGTGCGCGTTCATATTGCATATGCATGAATGGGGAACCAGCATTTGATTTCTTGTTTTTCTACTGCTTTGGTTTCCTCACCCCAATACCACGAATTAAATATTTTTTTGTGCATGTCAGGTGAAATTTGAATTCTTTCTGCATGACTGATGCATATATACATACTACTCATTTAATTTTCATCTTGTAATTATAAGAGAACCTGCTCATAGTTTATTGATATATTGGGCAATCCTTTTACCTACTTTCAGGAAAACACATACTCTTTTGTATTTAGATTTTTGTCAACAAACGCTTCTTTTTGGTACAGTTAACAATTTCTTGGCACACCTTGGCCAAGTAGTTTATTTGTGTAATGGAAAAACAATGTGTGATTACTGATTTGTGCATCCATCTGTTTGCTAGCTTAGAGTATTAATAGGACTAAACTGGGTGTTTTTCCCTGATCACTTGATCGATCAGTTAACCATATATGAGGGGAATTTTTTGTTGCTAGATTGTTTTCATCCTATCTAATCCTTGTCTGTAGTAAAACACTGTTAATTTACTGCCCTTTACATATTATCTAGATTAGATCTGGATATGCCAAACCAACGGATATATAAATTATAAAGCATACCTAGCAGGAGTGGGTGATTGTGGCATAGAATCTGTGCAACTAGATATTTCATAAAATCTTAATTGAACATTCTTCTTTTATTTGCTCTATCAAAAGTTATTTGTTTATGTACATGTACATGTTCTAACTCTATATCCATGCATGTGCTGCTTGATTATTTTGTCAAGTTTGAATCTTTGTCAATTGTCATCCAAGGCTATGAATTTCTTTCACATCCACCATAGCCATATCATCATGATCATTAAACAAGGATTTAATACAAATGACAGAAAAAATAGTAATTTTGACTCGAGTTAATCATGCACATATATGTACAGGAGCTACTACAGGTGCACCAACAGCAAATGCACCGTAAAGAAGCGCGTGGAGCGGTCTTCTGACGACCAATCAGTGGTGATCACCACCTACGAGGGCCAGCACTGCCATCACAGCGCCTCCTTCCAGCGCGGCGCCGGCGCCGCGCACTTCCACGGCGGCGCGACGGCCGTTGCCCTCGCGGAGCAAATGTCGTTCGTCTCGCCGCAGCTGCTGCAGTATAGCTTACCCCCGTTGCACCGGCAGCAGCAAGTGGACCCTCCGTCCTCGGAGACCATCGTTAGCTCTATGTCGACGTCTTTGCCTGAGCTGAACAGCGGCGGAGAGGGGCTGCAGCGCGCTAGCTATAGCCCACCGCCGGCGGCGTCGTCTTCGTCGTTGCCTCCGGCCGTTTTTGACCAGGGGCTACTTGATGATATCGTGCCTCCTGGAGTAAGACTTGGATGACGGCATATTTGCATGGTAAGGTGAGTAGATGCATGCTAAGTTGGATACATACATGTTTATGATACTGCTAAAGAAAACTTGGAACTCTGGTGAAACTTAGTATTTTTAAGGCACTCCGTTAATAACTTGGCTCTCATGCATGGAAGGCTGCCACACATTACCAGAATTAAATTTTGTAATTATTCTGCTAGTAGTTAGCACAACAAATTATATGTTCTCGTCTCACAAAATTTTATCTTGTTTTTTAGTTATCAGCAAGTTTTATTGTATTAATGCATTGTAAAACATAAGCAGTCAAAAATATTCAATTTTTCAAGAAGAGAACTTAACCTTCAACAATACTCCTTATGTCCAATAATATAACAGCCTAGGATTGGACATGATATTTCATATTACAATCCATTGTACTATGAAATGTCTCATATAGTCTTAGGTTGCTATACTATGTAACGAAGGGAGTAATATTATGAATAATAATTCAGTCTGCACTAATGTATTAGAAAACAAATATTACGCATGTTGGTTTAAAAAAAGTGATTTAACTAAATATCTTTAATTCAGTACAATTATCTAAAAAAATCCTAGATTCGTATTTGTGCCAATCGGTGTCTTGGTAGCTAGCATATATATTATTTTCTCAGCTCCGAGGGATTCTTTTCTCATGCGAGATGCATGAACACTATATATAGTACTTAGTGGAGAATAAAATGTTGATAACAATGCCGCATATGTCCTTCCAATGTACCTATTGTCATATATACAAAGATGCAACTTCATGCATACATTTGTTCTTTGGTTCGAATATATATATGCATATGCATGCTTTCATACTTCTACACATGATAAAAAAGAAAGCCTTTTATTATTTTTACATAGAACTACTGATGACATGACAAAATAATTCAGATGTACATTTATTGCAGACTTATCTCCCTTCGCCATCTTACCTGAAGAGTCATCTCATCTGTCAGCACGGATGCAGCTGGAGAGAAGGCAGATAGATCTCACAGATAGTAAAAACTGTTCATCTGCTGGTGATGATGATGATTGCTGAATCCACCAACTGGGTCATTATACTTAATAATGGCTTAGGAGTATATATATTAAGCTTATTACAGACAGAGAATGGTGAAGTGCTAGCTTTATCCAGATGACCAGAGCAGTGATTGCAAACCTATATATATTGGTTATTCTGTCATGGCAATTTTTTTATGTGCCCGATTAACTGTAGCTTGTGTATTTGGCACCTGGCAGCACTAGACATCATTCCCTGATTGATCCCTAGCTTCTTGGCAGAACAATCTCTACCTATATGTTATTAACTTCCAGGTTCCAGCTTTAATGTGTAGCTTGGTTGATGTAAATATATATAGGAGTATCCATATGTACACTTTATTATTGATTAGCGGAAGTTTATGTCTGAATAGTTGTTAATTATATGTCACTAAAGTTTCTGTCACACTGTGATAGTGACGATGAGATTTCTAAACAAAATACATGGACATTTCTTTAAAAAAACTTTTAAAATAGCTTTCGAAGTTTGTAATATTAGCTAGCCATGTGCTAGCATCGCATGCATGCATATGCTAATGCCATCTACTCCAACCTTTGAAATAATTTTGATGTGGATGGAATGTTCTTGTGCTTGGCCGGTACACACGTATACTAATACTGTCATGGCCATCCTCTTTTAATGGACTCTCCTATTTGAAGGATTGTGATGTTGCATCACAATCCCTCCCTAGCTAATTATTCCGTTCCATAATATAATAATCTAACATTGTTCAAATTCATTCTGCCCTAAAATATTTTATCCGATTCTAAATTGTTATATTATACCACAAAGAGAATAGCTATCATTATAGCACAGCAAGAGCCAAAATGTTTATAGCTCGTACAAATACATTATCTCGAGTATTTAAATGTAAAAATATCATTTTTAATCTTTACGGCAACATAATTTTTTTTTGTTGAAACTAAACTAATTTCTGTAAAATTACTTTAAAATTCTTACGCTTCAAATTAGGCTTACGGGCTCCTTTGAAAGGAATTGAGTTTTTCGGGAAAAAAATAAACAATAGTACAGTTTCTCTAAAAATCTTATAAAATTCCTATCTTCGAAAGGTCTAGGGGGCGCTGAGAATTTATCCATAATTTTCGATGTTTATTTTCCTTTTGTTTTGTGGTCGTCTCTCTCTCTCTGTTTTGTTTGGAAACAGACAAACAGTGTGTGAACTTGACCTGGGCGGGGTTGACCACACAAGTGAAAACGCGTTGTCTACGTCGGTCGGTGCAAAGGTGAGTCAATGAGTGTAAAGCTGCTGGCTTGACAGTGTACACCAGCTATCTCCAAGAGCAAGAGCAGCTAGAGATGTTTAGATTAGAATAATCTTAGAATTAGATCAGTAAATAAGTCGTTTTAATCCTCTAAGTGCAGCTCCAATGAAAAACATACAAAGGCGTTTTGAGGAAAAAATCGGTTTTTTCTCGACCATAGATATTTAACACAGGCCCGCTCCTTACCGTAGTTTCAGGTCCTAGTGAGTGCTAATCAAAACAATTTCAATCACATATGGCTAGTCAAATAAGGGTAGTTATTGTTATTTTATAGTTTTGTTATTGTTGGAGCAAAGATGGCTAATATTTGGCAAAATTAGTTTGGCTCTAAAAGATTTTAGAACTGTCCATGTAGGTGTATTAACTCCGAGTTAAAGTTGTGCAAAAAAAATGTTTGTTTGTGTCATAGCATTTCCATTGTATTTGCTATCACACTTGCTATCTATAAAATAACAAGTATGGTTAAAAAACATCTCTACTGTGTTTGTTACTTGACTTGTTGTTATTCTTCTCTCCACACTTGCTACATCTAGCAAGCCAACCAAACTTATTATTCTATTGAGCATTGAGTTTGTTTAATTGTTTTCATTTTCTTTGCATATATATAAATTGATAAAATATAGTTACATTTAAATAACAAGTCATATTTAGTAAATAATTGAAGTGAATAGCAAAATAGCAAGTCAGAATACATGTTTGTTATTTCTATAAATTATAAATCAAAAATAATAAATAAAATGAAATATCTTCTTAGCTTTGTACTCCATGCTCGACTGTTGTGATGCCCCCATGACCGGCCGCGTTTATTTTCGGGCGTGACCTGCTCCAGTCCACGCCACGCCGCGCCACGCCACGCGAGCGAAGCCGACCTCACCCGCCGCACGCGGCGAGTCCGACTCGGCGTGGGATTTGGCTCGGAACTTCGGATGCGCCGCCGCGCGCCTGGGCCGGCGCCCGGCGGTGGAAGAGAAATCACGGAACTCAAAAGCCGATCCCATGTGCGCCAGCGCAGTGCGCACGCGTCATCCTGACGCCTCGCCGCGCCGCGCGGCGCACATGGGATGATGCGAATAGCCAGGCACAGGCAGCCAGGCGCCCGGGCCGGCGACGTGCTCGATACATACATATGGGCCGCTCCGGACGCAAGGCCGCGGCTTGCGCTGGAAAAGTTTCGGACCAGCGAATCGCGGGCCGCGTGCGTGGGCGGCGAAACCGAATCTCACAATCTCCATCCCGCGCTGCTCCTGCTCCCCCGCCGTCTCCGGTGGTTGGGCTGCACTGGAGAGCAACGCAAACGCGGTCTCCAAAGCTTCGACGAATCCGACGCGACGCCTGTGTTCGGGTTCAGTTACACTTTCACCACACGTTATAGCCTAAGCTTGAGCTAAACACGCATGTCAGAGCAACAAAAGACGATCAAACGAGAGCCCAACCATCAGAAATGGCATCATCGATCAAGCTGCAGCGACAGACAAAGGGAATAATGCAATCAAATGATCGATCGGCTATAGGAAGTTGACTGAAATACATGGTAATTTTTTGTTCGCATGGCCCTCAAACAGCAAAGCCATGAGGAATATAGAGATGTAGAACAGTGCAAACATGAGAATTTTAGAATGGTGGTAGCTAACGGAATTACAGAACCCAACTTTTAAGCCGGACTGACAGCCCGACGTTTATGCCTGAGAAAATGGTAGCGTCTCCTGCAAAAAAAAAACGAACTATAAAGAATAACAACGGTCAACGAGCTGAGTGTCCTCTTCCATGTCGAATCATTATGCCACAGCAGGCATGTCCTTGAGCCAGGCGTCGAGCGGCTTGCCGATGGAGTAGACGATGAAGCCGATCTCCCTGAGCTTGGCCGCGTCGATGATGTTGCGGCCGTCGAAGACGAAGGCCGGCTTCTGCATGTTGTCGAAGATCTTCTGGTAGTCGAGTGTCTTGAACTCGTCCCACTCGGTGAGGATGCAGACGCCGTGGGCGCCCTTGGTGGCCTCGTAGGCGTCCCACACCACGCTCACCTGCTTGAACGCCGTGGGGCTGGTCGGCTGCAGGTGCATCGGGTGGTCCCAGTCGAACTTGGACATGGCGAGGTCGCGCTGGATCTGGTCCTCGGTCACCTGCGGGTCGTAGATGCTGATCTGGGCCTTGTCGCCCAGCAGGCCGTGGCAGACGTCGATGGCCGGCGTCTCCCTCGTGTCGCCGGTGTCCTTCTTGAAGGCGAACCCGAGCACGGCGATCTTCTTGCCTGAGACGGTGTTGAACATGGAGGCGACCACGCGGTTCACGAAACGGCTCTTCTGGTAGTCGTTGATCTTGATCACCTGCTTCCAGTAGTTGGCAACCTCGGGGAGGCCATTGCACTCGCAGATGTACACCAGGTTCAGGATGTCCTTCTGGAAGCACGAGCCGCCGAACCCGACGCTGGCGTTGAGGAACTTGGGGCCGATCCTGGAGTCTTTGCCGACGGCGTACGCCACCTCGGAGACATTGGCGCCGGTGGCCTCGCAGAGCGCCGAGATGGCGTTCACGGACGAGATCCTCTGCGCCAAGAACGCGTTGGCGGCGAGCTTGGAGAGCTCAGCCGACCAGAGGTTGGTGGTGATGATCCTGTCCTCTGGAACCCAGTGTGCGTACACCTCCTTGAGCGCCTGGACAGCCTTCCTCCCCTCGGGCGTCTCCCGGCCACCGATGAGCACCCTGTCGGGCATGAACAGATCCTCGATCGCCGTGCCTTCGGCAAGGAACTCAGGGTTGGAGAGGATCTGGTAGTTGATCCCCTTGCTGTTGTGTGTCAAGATCTTCTCGATGGCCTCAGCAGTCTTGACAGGGACGGTGGACTTCTCGACGACGATCTTGTCGGACTTGGAGACGTCGGCGATCATGCGTGCGGCGCTCTCCCAGTAGGTGAGGTCGGCAGCCTTGCCGGCTCCAAGACCGCGGGTCTTGGTGGGGGTGTTAACGGAGACGAAGATGATGTTGGCCTCGGCGACGTGCTTCTCGACGTCGGTGCTGAAGAAGAGGTTCCTGCCTCTGCACTCCTTCACGACCTCGTCGAGGCCAGGCTCGTAGATCGGGAGCTGGTCGCTGTTCCAGGCGTCGATGCGAGGCTTGGAGATGTCGACGACCACCACCTCAATCGCCGGGCACTTGAGGGCAATGACGGCCATGGTCGGCCCGCCGACGTAGCCAGCTCCGATGCAGCAGATCTTCACCATCTTGACAGCTTACCGCTGAACCTGTGACCATAAAAAACCAATTTTTACGGGATTGGAGAGTAGCAAGCTGAAACGAGCAACACATTTCTGAGTCAACGTAAGCGATCGGGATCAATAGATCACAAGCAAACCAACCGGGATCTAGAAAGAAGAAACATGGAAATGTGCAGGTTCATAGAAAGCTACCTAATCAAATCGAGAAACAAACCCGAGCAGTTCTGGGGAGAGTATCAAACTACATCAAAAGGGAGAACGACAAACATAAACAAATCCACTGCCGCAACAATTCGATCGCGACTCTACCTAAATAAAGCAAAATCGACAGCAATATCACGAATCTAAGAGGTACATAGAAAAAAAGAAAGAAACTTTGATCCAGAAAGGGGCATGTAAGGAAAAAACGAGATCTCGCAGTACCAGATCCGAAGACCAGCGAAATCACACACCTAGTATGATCATCTACAAACTACAAATTAAACCACAAGAGTTGCATGGGATGGGATCAGGAGAAGGCCCTCACCAGATCTCAGCAAGACGGGGAAGATCTTGAGAGAAGAAGGAGGCCTCTGGTGTGCAGAGAGAAGCTGCCTGGCTTCAATGGAATTGGCCACCGCCCCTTATATCCCCTCTCCGCAAACCCACCGCATTGGATCTACCCCCTCCCCACCCTCCACACTCCAGAAAATTACCGTGCCAAGCCCGGTCAGAGCTCAGAAACCTATACACGAGATGACGAGCAGGTCTGAGTTGGCTATCACCAGTCCAAAGTCACGCAAACCCATGGACCACACCAAACTCTCAATTTATAAATGAGATTATAAATGGTTCCCATCAGCACACTCCACCAACCTCTTTACTATAGAAAAAAGAATAGCAGGCACCATAAACAAACGAATTCTAAGCTTTTGTGGCACAATTTATTATCTATCTCTGCCTCTATTGTTCAGCACAATAGCTGCCTCAAAATTGTAGAGGTCAGAACTCTGTACTAAAAAACGTAACCAGAATGCAAAGTTCGTATCGGTATGCAAGAAGTAGAAGCCTCGAAATGACAGGCAAAGGCACGGGCAAATTTGGGGAGTGGACGGTGATGCAACCCGACGCGGTACTCTCACGGACCAAAACGTCTGTATGATTAATCTTTTTTATACTGTTATCAGATTAAGATACAGTTGCTAAACCTTCTACAGGGAAACTTCAGCGTCCAGAGTACGAGTAGACGAGTAGTATGCAAGGTAAACTAAACAAATCCTTCAAACACAAAAGGGAAAAGGAGAACTTTTTATCGTGTTAAGTCACTTCGATTTGATTACTGTATCTAACAGAGTAAAGGCCAAGATAGCTGAATGATTTGACTTATCGACTAAATAATTCGAGAGTTTATAAAAATGAAAATTGATAAATAAATTTAAAATATTTTTAAAACTGACCAAAAAACAGATTTTAGAAAATATTTTTAACTATTGCATTAGTTTTTTCTTTTGAACCGTTGCAAATGAAAAAAAGTACACCTAATATTGATTTTGTTATGAACAAGAAAAACACTGGCTTTTTTTAGACCCGCGTACAAACAGGCTACAGGCACTGGCAGTCAGTCTCGAAGAAACAGCATGAGATACTGTAGATTAGAAAAACCTCAACCTGAAACCTAACTCTACCAACATCCAAATTCAACAACGATCGGAAAAACATCAAACGAAAAGGAAGAAGCATTTATTCAGCAAACAAACGCTAATCTGAATCTCAGGCCACTCCCCGACAATAATTGACGCGCACAAGGCCACCGACATTGGAGAGGAATGGCGTTCTCGCGGTAGCGACACCGTCTCTCCCCCACCCGAATCGGTTGCAACCGCAGCGGAGGCTAACCACCCGAAGAAAAAGCAGGCGAATCGCCTTCGAGTGCATCTCAAGCGACCGCGAGACGCCTCAGATCGACCAACCAGCCCCCAGCACCCCACAAACAACACCACCGCTGTGCCAGAGCAGCCGCCAGCAATCCAGGGCGCCCGCTCCGGCGGTGGATGGATCGACGCGTCCCCGTTTACACGCAAAGAGAACAGCAGCACGGGCGCAGATCGGGACACGGGGGGTGGAAGGGATTGCGAGTCTCTTTCTGATTTACCTGCAGGAACCTCGTTGGTTGCTTCGATCCGATCGAGAGCGACGTCGTCAATCCGGGATTTGGATCCTCCCCGATCTAGGTTGGGTTGGGTTGGGATTTTTATTTTTATTTTTTCCGAGTGACTGCCGTTTTGTAGAGCCCTGTTTTAATGGCTGCCACTAAATGTTTATTGGAAAAACGTAATTGTGGAGTAAATGCATTAAATGATTTCTTCTTTTTTGAGAGTGCATTAAATAAATTCTTCATTTGCATTGGAGCTTATCCCATTTGCCCATTATCAAGAGAATTTTATGGTCATTATCTTTTTTCCATGCTTAGAAATAATTTACATTTTCCACTACTTTGTTTGTTCATAAATAATTTTCACTTCACATTATTTCTTATATTTTATGTCAATTTGCTCACGTATCTTTCGCTCACTAGCAAGAGAGTGGAGCTAGATTTGAAGTTCCGCAGCGGTACGATAATAAACTTATCAATTAATGATTATGGTTTTAAGGAAGATATCATCAAATAAACTAGATTATTATTATTAATACAGAATTAAAGAAACATATTTAGTTGTCTAGTGAGAAGTGAACGATTGCATGCCTGTAGCAGTGCATGTGGGAGTGGGTTTGGCCATGTTAGGAGTAGGGGTGCCAATTAGGCTGGAAAGAAACAAAAAAGAAATGTTTAGTTAGGCTTGTGCAAGCAGAGGTAAATGACTAATAAGTGTGATGCACCAACAACTTCTTTTGTTTTTTCTTCTTCCTTCTCTTCCCTTCTTTCTCTTCCTAATCTCATGATGGTGGTCATTGGCCAAACATGGCCTCTGTCTACTTTGATCAGAATGCTGTGTGCTGCCCAACAGTTTTTTTTAGCAAATGTGCTGCCCAACAAACATGTGAGCTCATGGTTTCTGAAGAAAAGTGTAAGCCCTTTTCTGCCCTTTTTTCACTCACTGGAGCAGCAGCATTATGAGAAGTTGACACCGTTGATGGTGATACTACTAGCACGTACCAGTGCAGTTTGGTTCGTTTCTCTGAAGAGTCTGAACCTGATGGAGTTCGTGCGTCACGCGTTATACTGGTACACAGATCTGGATGGTGTGTTCAAGCTACATCCTCTCGAGTTCTCACGGGAAAAAATTATTTTTTATGAAAGGTTGTAATTTATTTGACAAGAACAAACGTATAAAAAGACAAAAGATATCTAAAAATTCTAAAATAACATGTATTTTAAAGATATAAAATAACTTATAAAGCATCTCGTATATGCAATGTGACCGAATTGCACGCAGCGGTACGCCTCTACACGTATCGGTTGGAAGCTGCCACGCAGCTCCATCCACGGCCACACGGGAAGGACACGCGGACACGCCAAGTCGCCGGTGAGACCGGAGCACCGGTGGAGACGAAGCAGGGCCGCGCGCGTCGGTTTCGCCGAGAGACGGCGACGCGCGCGAGCTGAAAGCAACGGACCAACGGGGCGCGCTAGCTCCGATTCTCCGAAGCCTCCGGCCCCCCGAGGCGAGATGAGCAGAGTTTTGACCTTTGCACGTTCCCGTCGTGTGCGCCCGGCACCCCCCGCCGTTTTTGCTCCCGCGCGCGTGCGCCGCCGGCGCCGCCGATCGACCGACAGCGCCCGCGGCCAGCGGCGGCGGCTTTGCGACGACGAGGTGCGTGCCACATGCTGGGGAGAGAGGACTGAGGAGGACGACGACTGGACCAGGCCAGCGCAAGAACGGAACACCGCTCAGCTTACCTAACCTGCCGACTGCCGCTGTCGCTGTCGCTGTCGAGCTCCGCCCGCCGCTAACGTACCACGTGCAGAGCTCGCCGGGCCACGTGGCACTTGCCCTTCGCGATCACAAGCTCACCTCAGCTTGGCCGTATGGCACGACGTATGAAAGCGGATGCCAACTCAGGTAGAGACCTGAAATAGTCAATTTAATACCACATGTACATTCTATGTAATATACTTACAGAATCAAACCATTAACTACAGTGACAATAGCAGTTTAGTCCACTGTTCATGCTCTTAGCCGGGCACTCAAGCAACACAAACTTGATGGTTTCAGATCTGCAACGGTCCAAGCATGAAAAAGAAACTTCAGGCGGTACATCTCCCCTCACCAGATTTCGGTTGAGAAGCAAGTAGCAGAAGAAAAGTTGATGAATCGCTTTCAAGTGCATTTAGGGCAGCATTGTTTCAACTACAGATTTTAGCAAAAAACTGGTCTAATATAATAAGTATTGTTAGCTGACTAGCTAGCGAGAACCGAAGAAGAAACTGATGTGTTTTGTGTTAGATTCTGGATTCTAATTTATTAGAATATTCTACATTAATTACTAAGTTTTATAATCATGGTCTAGAATGCAGGCTGTTTGTTTCAACCGGGTCGGATACTGAAATAAATAAACCTTTAATACATTGATAACTTATATGATAAAAGAGAAATTATTCTGGTTGAGGTACTCTGACTTGCTCTTAAACGCATCAACCAACGCAAGATTTAGGAAGCTTTGGTGACAGGTGGATGGAAGACCTGCAAGTATGTTAAAAGGTCATTATCTGAAAAAGGTTCACTTAAAGTGTGGTGTTAATTTTGTGAATCACGCAAGGGCAAGATGAGTGAATGCCTCCACCAAACGGCAATGATCTCTACGACTATGATACTGATCACATGCACTCCCACCTCGAGATCAGAAAAAGAAACCACTCTATGGGTGTGTACAACATCATTTAATAGGTGGTCTTTTGAGAAGTCTTTAGAGGGTTAACTAGAAAAAATACAAGAGACGGACTATTCGCGAAGAGTTCATCTCTACACGATTCTCCATACGCATTGTCTCGTAGCTGCATTTATGATTAAGAGCCTTAGTGTTGTACTATCTTTATTGTCTCTTGTACTTTGAAAACCATTCTGCCGTCTTAGGGTTCTATATGCCTTAATTATATGCTTCTTCTTCTTCTTTTTAAAAAAGTCAAATATTGAATGGAACGAAAGGTCCTTGTGTAAAGACGAATGGGTCCACTTAACTTGAGAAAAATCTTCCAAATTATGTCATCAATATAGACCGACTAAAAAACACATATGAAAATACTGCTTAGTCAACACAAATCAATTAAACTCGTACCATATTTCAGCTACATCTCCACTCGTTGGAAAAAGAGAAATTCATTGTTGGACTATGGATAAAAGCCCCCACCCCTCCCACTATAACGCCTAGGTTTTATAGTTGGGTTGGCTAGGTGGGGTGAGCCTAACATGGTATCAGAGCCAAGGTTCTGGGTTCGAATCCCCCTGGCCACGCATTTCCGCTGCGTGATTTCCCCTGCGCCTATCTAGTGTGCTGAGACCTGTTGTGGGCTACGCCGGGCCTCTAGAACCTGCTGCGGGCTACGCCGGGCTCGCACGCCGTAGGGGGAATGTTGAACTATGGATAAAAGCCCCCACCTCTCCCACTATAACGCCTAGGTTTTATGGTTGGGTTGGCTAGGTGGGGTGAGCCTTACATGGTATCAGAGCCAAGGTCCTGGGTTCGAATCCCCCTGGCCACGCATTTCCGCTGCGTGATTTCCCCTGCGCCTATCTAGTGTGCTGAGACCTGTTGCGGGCTACGCCGGACCTCTAGAACCTGCTGCGGGCTACGCCGGGCTCGCACGCCGTAGGGGGAATGTTGGACTATGGATAAAAGCCTCCACCTCTCACACTATAACGCCTAGGTTTTATGGTTGTGTTGGCTAGGTGGGGTGAGCCTTACATGGTATCAGAGCCAAGATCCTGGGTTCGAATCCCCCTGGCCACGCATTTCCGCATTTCCGCTGCGTGATTTCCCCTGCGCCTATCTAGTGTGCTGAGACCTGTTGCGGGCTACGCCGGGCCTCTAGAACCTGCTGCTCCGCCTAAAAGTTGACGCGTGGATAACGGGCCGTGACTGGAGCTGGAATTGGGAGATACATGCAGCTATCTTTGTGATGTTTGCAAGTCGTCGGCCTTCAACTTCCAGTACATGTGATGTGAGTTTGGCAACGTTTGGCAACCATGCATGCTGGCAAAAACAACGTTCAGTTAGACTAGAGAGGGAGCAGAGAAAACAGCATGCATCAACAACTGCACTGACCCAGTGTTTGTTTTCCCCTTAATTCTCTCGTGAATCATGGTGGCCAACATGGCATGTCCACTTTGGGCACACTACAATGTGCTGGGCAACATGTGGGCAGCCAGGCTCACCTAACAGGGACGTCCTGAAAACCATTCCAGCTCCACAAAAAAGTTCAGGTTCTTTTGTGCCCTCTGATTCCCCTTGGAGTTGTAACATTCACAAAGTTGGAGATGCACATACATATAGCGTATATAACTTTTAGAATATAAAGTAAATTATTTATATTTTCAAATCAGTTTAATCTTTTAAGCTGAACTGATAACTTAATATGTACAAGCCTATGAAATCAGTGGCTTGTACGCGTCGACGCGCCATTGCGCGTGTGATAAACGAAGAAGTAGTGAAAGTAGTGAATTTGAGTCTGAGCCGAATCTGGCTCGGCCGAGTCGAGCTGAGTCTCTAGGTCGGTTCGCTGTGCCACTTAGCCGAGCTCAAGCTGAGTCGACTTGTTGGTTCGATCACTTATACATAAAGTCAATCCTTTCTTTTATCTAGTGCATAAAATTATAGATCCATAGGCAATAAATAACATTAAATCAGGTATTTACATTATTGTGTAAGCACTGAGTTGTGAACACCAGACATCGGCTACATTTCCTCTCCCCTCCTGACGGTTGGTGCCACTGATGCCCTCAGCGGCTAGCGGTCCCTAGCCTACTACCCCGCCGACCACTGTCACCTAGCCACTTGATTTTCTGAAAGAAATGAGTATACCCGACGCTACTTTTTAAGTTACAGGAACACAATACATTAAAAGAGATTGAAAAAATAAGTGAACAATGATAGTACCAAACCGAGTCGGCTCGTGGCTCAATCAAGCCTGAACCGAGCCATGAGTTTAATTCGCTAAGTTGCGCGAACCGAACTCGGTTCGTTGCCAGCACTATATAGAGCCACGAGACTAGAGATGGCAACGGGTACGCACCCGCTGGGTATTACCCGTTCACACCCGCACCCGCCAGAAAAAAATTCACCCGCTACAAAACCCGCACCCGCTCGCGGGTACAAAAACTTACCCATACCCGCACCCGCACGGGTATTTGTACCCGACGGGTAACCCACACCCGATTTTAGACCCGCCATGAATCATAAATATAGCACAAACCGAGTACACAAATAACTGAAATAAGTCTCACCACCAGTCTACCACAAATCAGCTGACTACATCTACAGCTGACCAATACCACATCACAGTAGCAAGTTCTTGAGTTCAACACATATTACATGTTTGACTCAACCAAAAGATACATAATTAGTTCATTCAAAAGTCATTGCATTTGTACTCGGAGTAGGTGCACTGCTGCAGGCTGATGAAGCTTGGACTTGAAGGCAGATTGAATCAAAGAGCAAGCTCCTACATGAACAAATTTGCTTTAGTATACATTCATGAGGATTAGCATATATTTAATTAAAAACATGAACAAGTCAAAGAATAACCTGCAGTCTCTAGGCCGGTTCACTGTGCCACTTAGCCGAGCTCAGAGTCGACTCGTTGGTTCGGTCATTGATACATAAAGTGAATCATTTCTTTTATCTAGTGCATAAAATTATAGATTCGTAGGCAATGAATAACATTAAATCAGGTATTTACATTATTTATAGATTCTAAATGTACTAATTCTCGTCATCTGAGTTTAAAACCTATACCATTTATCTTAGTTTTAAATTCTAAAAGTATAGCCTTTCTAAAAGTATAGCCGTAACTAGATATGGCAATGGGTATGCACCCGTTGGGTATTACCCGCCCATACCCGCACTCACCAGGTAAAAATTCACCCGATACAAAACCCGCCCTCGCTCGCGGGTACAAAAACTTACCCACACCCGCACCCGCGCGGGTATTTGTACCCGACGGGTAACCCACACCTGATTTCAGACCCGCCATATCTGAAAAATAGCATATGCATCTACAAGTAACAACAATTTACACCAACAAATATAGTTTAATAGATCATTGGAGCATATTACTTCCACACTAATAACAAGTCACCACCAGCATATTACGAATGAGCTGAATTTGTAGCGAAATGCACATGGGCCTTCGGGTGTATTTTACCCGGGGTACGGGTACTATGCACTCGCACCCGTTGGGTAGAGGTTTTTGCCCAATAAGGCACCCACGGGTGAAGATATTGTTCCACACCCGTTTTTATATCCGGTAAAAACCCATCGGGTACTCGGATTTCGGGTACCCGTTGCCATCTCTAGCCTAGCCGTAACAGGCTAACACAAATAGGCTTTTAGTCATATTGGGCCTTCACAGAAGAATTGAATTATTTGTGCTGCATTAGCGTAGCGAGCGTGTCAGGGACCACCTATAGGGAGATTAGGAGGGTATTAGTAGATGATTAGCATGAGTTAGTTGCAACTTGAGAGTCAAGTAAGGATTAGTAGTAAGCTTGAGAGCCAAGTTAGTTGAGTTATAAATAGAGTATTACAGATTGTATGAGGGGAAAGGAAATAGAAGAAGAATTGGCCGGCGGCTCGACAGGGGGCTTCCTGTGCAAGATTATCCTTTGTTTTCCTGTTCTTATGTGTGCTACTCTGATCGCGTGTGTTGATTCTAAGTAGGTCGCTGACAATCTGGTATCAGAGCCAGTATCGTCATGCCTACCTGGGGGGCTTCCTAGGGGGTGGGATGTTAGGGCGTCTGGACTAGGGTGTTGCCAGCCAACTTTAGTCCCACATCGCCCACGCAAGGGGGCTACGAGCTCCTTATAAGGGAGAGTAGCTATCCTCCCTCAGGCCGGTCTTTTGGGATGGAGAGGGCTCTCCGCTTATAAGGATGCGTCGGATGCGCATGAACGCCTGAACGTGGGGCGAGGGTGGGTGGAGCTAAAGCCTGGAACGCTAACAGCTGGACCCTTCTTGAGAGATTGCAGTTATCCCTTGTCAGAATATTATCAAGATGGGAGAATTGTGCAATGCCATGGTCAACTTATGCTATTGAATATGATTACTTGCTAGTTTATCAATGCACGAAGAAGCTTGCAGGCTTATTCCTTTTATCTTGATTAATGGAACTACAGAATATGAAGAGGTTGTACCTCAGGGTGTAATTTCTGCAAACAATGCAGCTAGGCCTTCTGATGGAATACCACTTATCATTCTTGAGAAGGAAGACAGTTATATAGGGACTTTGATTGATGATCTTGATACAAGGGATCTTAGAGAGCCTCATTGTATGTTGATCAGCTGTTCAGAACACCATGTACTGATTCACTGGGTTATTTGGCTAGCTGAAGATGCAACTTGGCTGAATTTGGATGTTTTATCTCACATTCAGATATTTCCTTACAAGCTCAAGCTTCTGGAAAACAGTGTTATACACCTGATTTTCATGCATCGCGAATTGACAAAGGCTCACTCTCCACGGGATCCTTTCTGTATGCTCCATATGCTCCAAGAGATCAATTCCGACAGCGTGTTATATGACAGTTTCTGGTTTATTGTGTTATTCCTGCATGTTCATCTTCCAAGACTCAAGTGTTGGTTAAGTGGATAGGTGGCACTGGCTTACGATCCATTGACATTGGCTTGAGGGCAAGCCAATTTTTAAGGGGGAAGGAATGTCAGGGACCACCTATAGGAAGATTAGGAGGGTATTAGTAGATGATTAGCATGAGTTAGTTGCAACTTGAGAGTCAAGTAAGGATTAGTAGTAAACTTGAGAGCCAAGTTAGTTGAGTTATAAATAGAGTATTACAGATTGTATGAGGGGGAAGGAAATAGAAGAAGAATTGGCCGGCGGCTCGACAGGGGGCTTCCTGTGCGAGATTATCCTTTGTTTTCCTGTTCTTATGTGTGCTACTCTGATCGTGTGTGTTGATTCTAAGTAGGTCGCTGACAATCAGTTGTTAGCGTCCCAGGCTTTAGCTCCACCCACCCTCACCACACGTTCAGGCGTTCATGCGCATCCGACGCATCCTTATAAGCGGAGGGCTCTCTTCATCCCAAAAGACCAGCCCGAGGGAGGATGACTACTCTCTCTTATAAGGAGCTCGTAGCCCCCTTGCGTGGGCGAGGTGGGACTAAAGTTGGCTGGCAACACCCTAGTCCAGACGCCCTAACATTCCACCTCCTAGGAAGCCCCCAGGTAGGCATGGCGATGCTGGCTCTGATACCAGTTGTTAGCGTCCCAGGCTTTAGCTCCACCCACCCTCGCCCCACGTTCAGGCGTTCATGCGCATCCGACACATCCTTATAAGCGGAGAGCCCTCTCCATCCTAAAAGATCGGCCTGAGGGAGGATGGCTACTCTCCCTTATAAGGAGCTCGTAGCCCCCTTGCGTGGGCGAGGTGGGACTAAAGTTGGCTGGCAACACCCTAGTCCAGACGCCTTAACATCCCACCCCCCTAGGAAGCCCCCCAGGTAGGCATGGCGATGCTGGCTCTGATACCAGATTGTCAGCGACCTACTTAGAATCAACACACGCGATCAGAGTAGCACACATAAGAACAGGAAAACAAAGGATAATCTCGCACAGAAAGCCCCTTATCGAGCCGTCGGCCAATTCTTCTTCTATTTCCTTTCCCCTCATACAATCTGTAATACTCTATTTATAACTCAACTAACTTGGCTCTCAAGTTTACTACTAATCCTTACTTAACTCTCAAGTTGCAACTAACTCATGCTAATCATCTACTAATACTCTCCTAATCTCCCTATAGGTGGTCCCTGACAGAGCGGGTTGCAGTCCAACGACCAACGCTGCTATTGCGGGCCTTTTTCTTCCATCCGATACACGGCCGGCCCGAATTTTACCCTCGACGACACATCCATCCATATGCGAGTACGAACTGGAGAGCCCAACTTGGAGGTGGAGCGGAGGGAGGCCGGGGAATCCGAGGAGCCAATTGGGTGCGCGCGAGCGCCGTGCTCGGTTGCTTGGAGCCCGCCGCCTTGCTCAAACCCCGTGCCGCGGCGGAGGAGGCATCAGTATTCAGTCGCGCCATGTGGAGCCGCCGCCGCGCGGGCCCTGAGAGCGGTAAGGATCCGGTGAGCGCCCAGTTTTTGCTCCAGCTTCCTACTGCGTGGTGGACAACGGGGGGCGACTTCCGTGTGGTGGCCACCGCGCCGCGTCTCGTTGCCGGATTCCCTCGGCATTCCGTCGAACACCTCTACTGCATCGACGAACTCTTTGTCAGGTCATGCATAGTGCCCTGCTATATTTGTCTTTGTCAAATCGCAATTGATTTCATTTGGAGTACTACTTCTAGTCACCATAGAGATTGGGGGACTTAACAATTTAGCATAGGGAATACCTCTGAAGTTCTGAACGCCGAGATCTTTTGCATAACTCTCTCGCTCTACTTGGTAGAAATGGTAGTATTGCACAGTTCATAATCTAGTGCTACTTTCCGCAGAAGTTACACTCTCATGAATTGAACCCTTAAATGATAAGATCATAAGCAATATTGTGTATCATACAATGAATTTTTTCTTGACAGGCTAATTATAATCCTGTTATTTGACGGCTCCAAATTAAAGACTACATATGATGCATGCATCAGGGAATTATGAATCTGGAAAGATCATTGTTCTCTCAGCAAATTCACAAGCTTGAGCAAGTTCTGATGTGAGGAGCCTCCCTCTTGGATGCTCTCACAGGCTGCGGCCTTAAGCCTTACAGCCCTTTCCTTGATATCCTTGTCTCCAAGCAGCTGTGCCACCTTGTTCTTGATCTCCTTCCTTGTGACGACCCCTCGCTTGTCTTGGCAAAGCTTCATGCCTGTCTTCCACACGTTGCACAAGTAGCTCTGGTTGCAGAACTGGTCAGAAAAATAAGGCCAACACAAGAACGGGACACCATGCAGCACACCCTCAATTGTTGAGTTCCACCCGCAGTGCGACATGAAGCAAGCAATTGAAGGGTGTGATAGTACTCGTTGCTGGGGAACCCAGCTGACGATCAACCCCTTGCCCTCGACAATGTCATTGTATGCCTTGAACCAATCTTCTTGGATTCCGTTGGTGAAGTTAGGCCGGACAACCCAGAGGAATGGTTGACCAGAGAGGGCTAGCCCATTGGCAAGCTCATGGAATTGTGATACATCGAAGATGGTGGAGCTCCCAAAGGCTACATAGATGACGGAGCCGGGGGCCTGTGTATCGAGCCAGGTCAGGCAGGTCAGGTCTTCAGGCAAGAAATTGCCTTTTGGCCCCGAAGCTGGTGCTACCAGCGGGCCGACAGGCAGTGCATTCGAGAGGCGAGCCAACGCTTCAAATTCCATCTCCCTGAAAGTGTTGCATATGATCATTTCAGCAAGTGCCATTAGTTGGTTCGTCTTAAGGACGTTTTGGATGTTAAATCTCCGTCTTTCTTGGGTGCTTCCAAGGTTGACCCAAGGGACCTCGGTTGCATCAATAGGTGGCATTAGTTGGACCATCTCATGCCTCTTTACATCCCCTGCACATGAAGTAAAGAGGCACGTGAGTACGTGACACAGAAATTACTTTGTTGTGGGTGATTTAGTTTTCCTTACCAGTTTCATCAAGAACACCATCCTCTATCAGTTTAGGAAGGTTCATCCTGAGTGCAAACACAGCTGCTGAATAAGTTGAGAACAAGACTATACGGACACCAACTGTGTTAGCCAGTTCTAGTGCCCAGCTCATGGAGACATCTGCTATTACCCACTTGATCTTCTTGGATCTGATCATCTTCTCCAGGAGGCTGAACATAGCGGCTGGTAAGACCTGAACCAACTTACCGATGTCTGTGTGGTCATCAGCAGGGCCCAGACCATCTGGAATGGAGAGCATGTGCAGTCCACCGGGGATTGCTCCTTTGTCTGCCAAGACCTTGAAGATATGATCATGGTTGAACTCTGTGTTTACAAAGTCAATCTTGAAGCCTTTCTCAACAAGCCTATGAGATAGCTCCATGAGCGGGATGACATGGCCTTGTGCAGGGAAGGGTAGCACCATGACATGAGGCTGGGTAGCAGCAGCCATGAAAGTTGTCTGTGTTAGAATGGTCTACGGCTACAAGAAGCATGTGAAATCAAAGACAGCAATATCTTATCTCGTGGATAGATATAGCCTGACAGGTCCAATGGCCTGTAGTATCAAGGGCCACCAAATCATTCATATTGCATCAGCAAGTATGTAATCTGTTGACGTAAGTTTCTTCTTTTCCAAGAAAAGGTTATCTTAACAATCGTTTATATAAATTACCCAAATTGCAGACCACATTGCTGTCTATGTCATGTTAGGCCTGCAAAACAAGCAATGTAATAACATATAATAAGGGAAGGAGATGTCACACGATATCTGCATTTGATTGCAGTAGTCTAGATGTGAGCATGAGGAAAATAAGAGAAATTCAGAACTGGCCTTTTATTGGCTCTCGAGTATTTCTCCGGGAGAACTCAATGTTCCTTGGACATCTGAATAGCATCATACAGTTCATATGGACAATAAGAAAAATTCAGACCTGGCCTTTTATAACATATACGGTTTGTCAGTGAAAATTCAGAACATGGAACATCGAGCAGCATCCTTCATAACGTGTATGAGTAGGTCTGGAAGAACATCCTTATGAGGTTGTACATATAAATAAATACATATCTCTGAACCAGTGGTGGAGCCACATTATAAGAGTAATTCCCTCTAAGAAACAAATCAATGTTTATTTTTCATATGTGTCCTATTCTTGTTTAATATCTACATTTTCTATCTTCTAGTTTGAAATCAATTCGTAAAGTACTGCCTTTTGTTAGTTCTGTAGCTTTGAACAATTTGTCACGAACCCTAATCACTTATTGTCTTTCGACATCAACCCTTTGCCCTGGAGCACCGAGCACCTTCATTCGTAACATCATGATTCATGACCACCACAGGCCTGCTCTCGGATTTGAAACGGAACTGAACAGAGTCATGGACGGAACCAGGAGGAGCAGAAACGGAGAGAGAAACAACATTTTTATAGGTTAATTGGCTTGGGCTGGGCCCACGCGGGCCACGGCCCGGTCCACTGCTTCGTTCCGAGCACTGAAAAGTCAAAGCAAATTTGGTATGCACCGCTATGATTGCTAGCTTCAGCTCTCTTGCTGCTTCTCTCTCTCCCAGTCTCTCTTGCTCGCCAGCTCAAAACCCTAACCCCCGAGCTACCGGCGCCACGGGGAGGAGGAGGAGCTCTACGTAGCACTAACGCTGTGCCTCACCGCCTCCGTCGCCATTTATTTGGTATGCACCGCTATGATTGCTAGCTTCAGCTCGCGCGGACGCTTATTTTGGTATCTTAATAAGCTTTAGCTGTATAATCCGTAAGGTTGAGCTCTGAACTGTAAGTATGTTCTCTCGTGCTGATTTGAGTGATTTCACGGTGTGCGCGTTTATTTCTTAGCTCAGTTAATTTTGGGGTTTAGTTAGAAGCGTATTGAGCTTGGGGTTTTGGGGTCTTTAACGTTAGCTGGTAGCTCTGCCTTACCTTTCTAGTATTTGCTTCGATGTGTCACTCAAAATCATTTTTTTCCTGTTGCGGGCTAACTGGTTACATCGGTGGAGGTTCACCAGCAGTAATAGTAATACATGATCGGGAGCAATGTTGGTGTAGGACTGTCGGTAGCTTTGCTTTGTTAAGATGCTGAATGCTATCTTACTTGTTTTTTTAGAAAATGAATCGTAAATTTTACTTACTAGCAAGGTTCGGCTATGATAGGGTTTTATTGTATCACGCTGAACAATTAAAAACACTACTGCAGTACTGTTTCAAGTTTCTGGGAACCATTGTTTGTGCAGTTGCAGTGCCGGTCTAGTGAGTATACTGAAATGTTGGCAAAAGCAGATGAATCCAGTATAACAGATTTGCCCGTCACCCAAAGTACGTCTGGTTTTCAACACGACATTAATCATGGATTCTCAAATCGAGTATTACAGCACAGGTATTCAGTTTCTGGGCAGGACTTTGAAGCAAAACCTTTTCAGCGCCAGTTCCAGAGTTAGGTCTGAACAGTGCTTCTGCTGCGTTGGGAGAATGCCATCAGTTTGACCGCTTTTTGAGACCTCTTTGGCTTGGACAATTTGAAGGAATGCAGATGCAAAACGATAACCTAGATATTGTGCATCGCAGAATCCCTTCTAATGCATCCTGTCTTGATCTTGCTGAAGATATAACTTCATATGATACTGATAGTTATGATGATAGAACTATCTCATTTGGTAGTAGCTGTAGCACAATACCTGGAACTTATCCATATATTAGCCCTTTGCAAAGAAATGACCCCATTGCAGGCACAAGGGACGGTCGTTGGACTGCTCTTATGGAAGAATCTTTGGAAGTGTCTAACAGTAATAATGGTCTCAATGAAGATTGCAGCGACTTGACTTCAGTAATACAGAACTTTCAGGTGGGAATACCATGCAAAATCAAGTTGTCTGGGACAGTGGCTGCTTGACAAGTCCATCGTTTACCTCAAATTTTTTGCCCTTCCCTGGAGAGGCTGAGGCCACATTCACAATTAGTAGCACTGTTTGTAACTTACAGAACTTTGTTGATCCCCATATGAATAATAACGAGCAGGACAAACCATCTTCAGAGCTTAGATTGCCTCACCAGAGAGGGGCAACAAGAAGCCATATTTGTCAACATCGAGATGGACTGCATTCTGCTGAATGGACAACAGGAGGTAATGCTGAAACTTTTGCTTTGATGCCAAGTACCCAGGATGGGCAGAATAAAGTATTCTGTGAACAGTTTAATTCATCCGTAATCACTATTGATGGATCTGCTGGCAATGATACAGAAAAGCTACATGGCCTCTATGAATCTGAAGAACAAATGGAAATTGATTCACTTCTAAATTCATTTAGTGCAATGAGTGATGCTGATGCCTTTTCACAAACATATGAAATATTCCACAAAAGGTAAACCTGATACTTTCTCATATCATTTGTCATAAACTCACAATTTTTTTCTTAGTTTAAACTTGAAACCTGCAACCTTTCTGGCATAGAATTACAATTGTAGTTCTGAAATTCTGCATGACTGTATTTTTTGAATTTTCCATCTTCTGATAAACTGAATGTGATGAAATGCAGTGAAATTTTTGTTAACCTTGATAAAAAGGATAGATTAGAGGAAAGTGTTGCCACAACATGCTTCAATAACACTGTTCCTTATATGCAAGCTGGGGCCCCTGAGTCAGCTACATCTGATGGATCTTCTTGTCCTCAACATTGTCATTCTAGTTCTCAAACAATTGGTTTATTTTGCACTTCAGCATCTCAATGGGAAACAACACCAAGTTCTGTTTTGCCTCTACCTTTTTGTCGGCCCAATCCAATGAATAGCCTGTGGGAAAGTGGTGATCGCTTGCCCACAGATGAGCATATTTTACCGCATGAGCAACAAAGTGCCTCGTGTGGTACTAGATATGAATTTACTGATAATGTTGTTAATCCTGTTCTGGAGTTCACTACTATTTTGGATGGTCAATCTTGTCCTGAAAGGACATATACATGTCATGATGGATCAGTGGTGACCAATGGTGTATGGGAAGAACGCCCTGACATGACGGAAAATTGTCCCCTACATGGAGTATGTTCTTCAAACCATACTGGGCATTTAGAAATGCAGCAGCCCATGACACAGATTGCTCATGTCGTGCTGCCTGCTCTGGGCTTGTCTGATAACCCCAATTCATCATTTGCCAGAGGAACAGAGCTTAATAAGGTTGAGCTAACCAGAGAGTACAGCACTATACAGAATCACTTAGGGCTTGATAGTTTCGAAAGGAATGATGTCGCCCATCCTGAATCTTTTGAAGAAAATGTTTCTGAGAACATTTGCAGTAAAGCAGCTGAACACCAATGTAATGGTTATAGCCAGGTTATTGATAATCAGCAAAGAATCATGCTCTCACTGAAGAAAGCTTCACAGCCTAGTGGTTTGTCCACTAACAACGTTGATAATAAGCTGGTTTCACGGCAAAAAAAAGCGGAAAAGAGCATCAACAAGTCTTTTAGCGTGGCATACACAAGTCATGTCTGGGGGTAGCAAGATGCATCATAGACGGTAATGATTGATTGATTGATTGCATTGGAAATGCCCTTGTTTGAATAACCAATAATACATCTTTTAGTTCAACTTACTTTTGTTTTACAAATAATGTTTTTTGGAGCTGGTGTGTGAATAATGTCTATACAATTCCTTTTGACTTGGCAGACATATTTTAGATGGCCTAATAATTGCTGTCATATTTCTGACTGCAGAACGCCTGAGTTGGATTGGGCTCATGCTACCAGGAGATTGGTTGAGAAGGTTATTTTTTCGTAGTTGTAAAAGAGCCCTTTTTCTTGTTTTGTCAATTTCACTTGGGTTGACAAACCTATTATCCACTACAGGTATACAGTGAATATACAACAACAAAAAATGGCACTGTCGTGCCTCAGGCTCAGAAAAGACTTGCTTTGACGACTAGCTTGATTCATTACATACTTCCTGTTCTGCCAGCTAGACTTCTGGCATCAAGTGCTGTCGATTCCAGCGAAACGATTGTATACCAAACTTCAAGACTGGCCCTTAGTGATGCATTCAACCCAGTTCTATCTTTCGTCAATGCCTCAAATAACTTTTTGCAAAGTGAGAGCATGTAAGTTTTTGTTCGAAATTTGATTCCTGTTTTAACAGAAGAGCTACAATTCTATATGTTAATGACTTAATGTTACATAAAAATGTAATTAAGGAACCCAGTGTAGTCCAACAGGTTTTAAATACTCCCTCTGGTCACAAATACTTGTCGTCTTGGACAAACCATTGGTCAAATTTTAAAAACTTGAAGATCAAATGTCTTTTTTGAATATTTAGATTGGATATATACGTGAAAATTATATGTTTAGATTCATCTCGAAAAGTACATTATTTTTATACTATTATTAATCTGTTAGGTTTTACAAATATATCATAATTAATAGAAATTATTGATCAATGTTATATTTTGTAGTCCATGTCCATCTCCAAAATGATGTATTTTTGACCAGAGGGATACATATATGTCATAACCATATGGACTATTGCTATCACCAATAGCTTTGGTACTACTCCCATTTTGCATTTATCTTTGGGGAGTCGTGATCTTGTGTTATTTGCTCAGGCTACAAAACCAGACTAGCACTTCTGAAAAGGAAGACAACAAAATCTTATCTGAAGTTCTGGAAACATTCACCATTAGGTTTGTTGAGCTGGAGAGTTCCTTCTCAAGGTATGGAGCTTTTATTATGACTGGCAGGCTCCTCATTCTCATGTTGTCATACATCTTGACCAGCTGCAGACCTGCCTCTTTAGACAGTCCCAAAATTGCATTTCCAATTTATGGCATAATATACTTTAAATCTCGGCCACTTGCCAAAATTGCTTATAGGTCTTCTCTTTGTATTTCAGAGTTGAGAAGACAACAACGTTTCAGGATTTGGCATCCGAGATACGGGACATGGAGCGGTTGTCCATTCTCCACCATTTTGTAAAGTTGCACAAGTACTCTAGATTGCATGAGGATGATATCTCGAATTCTAGACCCAAACCCTGCAGATCAACTATCCGCAAGCATGCCGGTGTCGTTGCCGCCCCGGTGGACTCGCTTAATAGCATTCGCTGCCGTTTTCTGAACTAGAACTGGCCAGTAGCTAACAATTCTAGCCATGTTTTGCCCCTGCATGATGCAAAGCTGGGCTGCTAAGGAACATATTAACTATAGCATGTACTGCCGTGCCCTTCTCCTTCTTTGAAATTATATAGATCTTGATTCTTGTATATTATGGGACAAGGTGCCGGACCGTGTTAATGTCTACAGTATGCTTACTACTCCCTAGCAATTTAGTACTTGATGAAATATGAAAGCATATCATACTAGATTTTTTTTGCAAAAAAACTGAGTATAATAATACCCCTACATCTATGGTGTGTCTACCTGAAGCAAATAGTTCTCTTGGGTGAGCATGGGTGCATGGGTTGAAGGAATATATGCAATTACGGTTGGTTTTTGATTAATTTAAAGAGATCAAACTATCTTCATAACTCTAGCCCCAGCCTTCCAAATCACACTGTTAGTTGGTGGAAGAGCATATATAGAAGCGCTCATAGAACAATATGTGCATTGCTCTGATATTGACAAAATAATTTCTGCTGTCTTTAACACTCATCTTTCTTGGAACTTAAAATTAAACCTCTCTTTACCAAACGACACGTGCGCACCCGACCATTTCAGTTGGATTTGCTGTCACTTCCCACAAGTATGCAGCGCCAGCCACTAGTAGGTTGCTGCTGCATAAAAGAGGTTAATTGTTTATTGTCTGATTTGCTCATATATTATTAATATTTTAAATTCACTTTTTTATATTGTTTCGGTTTAAATATTTATAAAAGAGTAATAACATAAATAACAAATTAAAAATAGTAACGACATATGAGCAAATATTCAGATTATGGGTGAACCCAAATAATATAAAAAAGTAAATTTGAAATAGTAATGACATATGAGTAAATACCAAAAATTTAATGATATTTTAACATTTCAGATAATAAAAATTACACGGAAGCAATTTACTGAAAAACGGAACGGAAGCCGTGACTTCGTGTCGGCCCGTCCAACACGTCACCAGCGGGTCCACCCTGCAGCCCAGAGCCCAGAGCCCAGAGCCTCTTCCTCTCTTCGCCCTTTTGACCCAAACCCATCGTCCCGCGGCGCGAGCGTGCGGCACCTTTCCGCTTCGGCAATCTCCGCGCGATCCCCCACCCCACCCCGCCGAACCCTAGCTTGCCCGCCGGCCCGCCGACCAGGGCCTCGCCGATGAGGAGGTGGCTCGTGGAGGGCGCCATGGAGCTGGCGGTGGCGCCGGAGGCCAACGCCTCGGCCGGTGGGGCGCCGCCGTCGGGGCCGATGTGGTGGGTGTCGGACTGCCACGGGGTGCTCTACAGCCTGGCGGTGATGCTCCCTTCGCTGGCGTTCGTCGGGTTCCTGGCGTTGCAGGCACGCCGGAGCTTCCGGCGGCTCAGCTACGGCCGATCCCATGTGGTCGTCGTCGCCTACTACGCGCTCCTCTGGGCCGTCGCCATCCTCAACCTCCTATGGTGCTTCCTACAGGTTCGATTCTCTTGTCTTTCCTCGTCTTGCTATGACATCATGTGATTTTATTGTGTTGTTCTTGTTGTTGTGCCACGAGCCCGATGCGATTTTGTCAGTTCTAGTAGCGACTAGCGACCGGTTAGGGTAAATGATTTTGATGTGACACTCACTAGCCTGCTGGAATAGAATAATCTGGGAGAGTGAAAAGCTTACAAGTATTGAAGTACCGATTGATTATAAACCTTTGTGAATTGCGGTATTGGTTTTGATGAACAGGATGATGTTTGTAATTCTTGTTAGTGTTTGATCGGGGAGTATAATAAGTGGGCTGATGAACAGTGCAACGTTTGTAAGTCTAGTTGATGTTTGCTTGGGAAGTAGAATAAGCACGGGGGTGTTAGGTAGATGTTTGTGATTTATCGGGCAAGTTGTTTTGGTGAACATACCTTTAGGGTCTGTTTGGATCCAATGAATTGGTCCCACAATTGAAGAATTGGAATCCAATTCTAGAATTTAGGCTGTTTGGGCCATCATAGAATTAGAATTATCAAAACCCATCTAAAATTCATCCAGGAATCCATAGTTGGGCCCAATTCCGCATCAAAAAAATGAATTGGCTGGAATCCTAGCTCTCCTCTCCTCGTATGGCGCATAGCACAGCTGCCGCTGCCTTTGCTGTGCGAGCGACACTCCCGTCGCAAGTGCAAGACCATGCCAGCGATCTCCCGCGTCCGGCCTCCAGTCTCGGTGTGAGTTCTTCCTCCCTGCACCCTCTCCCCCTCCATTCTGATGCTTCTCTGGGAGATGCCTTCTCTAGCGGCAAGGGCGGCGAGCCCGACGCTACCACGAGAGATGTGCTGATGGTTTCTTGTGCTTTGTTGGCCATAGGGGAATCTGGTATGGTTGTTGTAGAGGAATTGTTCCGGTTCCAGGCTTTGGGTTGTTTTTTCTATTACATGCCCCATTTTAGGTCTCTTATGGCCATTAGGATCAATGCAGCGAAGGGCAACCAGAAGTGTTCGTTTCAGCACTTTGGGAGAAGGCTTCTGAGCCAACTTATAAAATTGTTACTTCATTGAAGTTACTTCTCTTCACTATAATGCTACCACAATGAGCTTCTAGTTGACCTGTGCATTTTCTGTCATTGCTAATCAAACGTTAATTCATTTCTTTGTTTGTTTATTTCTAGGTCATTGCACTGTGAAGTATTATGTTTTAATATATGTACACGGACTGTGAATCTGCCATGTTAGCATTTTATCCACTTCTAATTGTTAAACTAGAATGCTGGTGTTAATCTCAAACCGAAGAATGTGGTCACCTATATAGGTCGATTATTATGGACTGGATCTGTGTGCATCCCTTTCTAATAAACTCAATGCTTCACCATAATAATATTCATGCTCATGCGGGATGTCTCATTTTTATGTATGGATTGTTTTCCTGCAATGTTCTAATCTACTATTTTGCATGCTTGAATTGAGAAGTAGCCCAGGGAGTATATATTTTCGATTGATACTAATGAAGAATCAAGTGGATAGTGTGATATCTAATTATCTATTGCATATGATGAGAATCAAGAAGAGCCGAATATGATTAGACATGTTCAATTATCGAGTGAGCCGAATATACTGTTATGTGGAGAAGTTTTTGATTATGTGAACATGTTATGGAGATTTATTTGTAGCTATTTTTTTAATAATGGAATTGATTCCATGGTTTGATCATCCAAACAAGTTTTAGAATTAATTATTACATTTTAATTCTATGGACTGCCCATTCACAAATATTGGATTTCAATTGAATTCCACACAATTCAATGTTTTATAGAATTTGAAATGTATTCCAGTTCTCCCAATACCTAGGATCCAAACGGGACCTTAGTGTTTTGTTGATTAAACTTGGTAATTGAGTGGTAAACTATTTTTTACCTATTTAATTTCTACCATACAATACACTACATATTGCTTACTTCTCTTGGACCTTACATCTTAGTCTGGTATAACAGCTGTTTTGTTCCTTTGAATGGCAGGCATGGCAATGTACGCATGATAGGGTGTTCTCATGGAATGTGCTATCTCTGTTTACCAAATCAGGAATGTTATTCTTGGAGGTTAGTCTTATTGCATTTCTACTTCAAGGAAATGAAGCCAGTGGTTTTGAGTCTTTGGCACGTACATTCGTCATCTCTGGAGCTGTAGTTGCTGCTGATGTATTGCTCAAGGTATGCTACTAGCTTTGATGTTATAGTGATGACATTATGTTTTTTACTTAGCTAATATGCTAGAAAAGTAATTTTACTAGTGTATCAGGCTCATCATAATTTGTTATTGCAACTCATGTGCATTTTCTATTGATATTTGATCTTGCTTACTCTTGTCAAATCATACTATATGAGTATGACTGCTCAAAAGAAAGCATGGTCATGTGCCTACTGCCTTTTCCTGTTGCTAGTTATTTTAGTTATCATGTTATATCTAGGGCATGGAGAACACTATGTTGGCTACTTGACTTTGAACTCACATTTGCTCCTGCTTCAGACTATATATGTTTTTGGCTTTGGTGTTCCCTTGTTCATTGATGCTGATCAAGGAACTAGTGGAAAATGGGGTTTATGGATTCTACACAAATTGGTGCTTACTGGTGTCTATGGCCTGATTGTGTTTATGCATCACTCAAGGTGGAGAGATAGGCTACCTGGTAATTGGTTATAGTTTACACTTCACAGTACAGCTATAAATATGTTTCAAGTTGTGTGTTTGTTGTTTTGTAACCAGTATTTTGTTATTATTTTGTTGCAGCAAAACCGGCATATTATAACTATGTGTGTGCAATGTTACTACTGAATGGCATATCACTGTTTGGATGTTTCTTTGTTGCGACTGGATCTGGATTTGGTCTATGGTAAATAAAGAATACTACCTCTCTTTTTTAGTATTCCAGTGTGATGCCAATCCAGCATTTGAGAGCGTTATTTGAGCAAATACTTATTGTTGCAGGTTGTACAACCTCACCACGGTCTGTTATCATTCTCTTTACCTTCCCCTTCTATATGTGACTTTCCTAGCAGACTTTTTCCAGGTACCTAAATACTTTCTTTCGAATCAAGTTACGTTGCTTTCTTGATCTTGTGCATTGGGAATATGTTATGTACCTTCTTGTTGTTATAACATTTTCTTTATAAAAAATTGTTGGATTGTGTGTGTAGGAGGAAGATATGCTCCTAGAGAACGTGTACTACTCTGAGATGAAAGATGCTGGGTTCTTTGATGCTGACTGGGATTAATCTGCAGATACCACGCTGTATGACTACTTTCTTTTGAATTTACACTTGTAGCTCTCATTTGCGGACACTGTTAGATGAAAACTTGTATGTAAACTACCGTATAAAATTGAATGAAATATGTAAATTGATCTCGATATGCTTAGTATGTCTTTTATGGCAGGTGAATCTAACAATGGAGCATTAAACTATCACCTCATGAATGAATTTAAGTTTTTGTAGCCCCATGTGTAAAAATGCCAAACCTGATACCCGCCACCTCAAGATTGCTGTTGAAAGCTATATTTGATGCTTTTGCATACATTTGTATATCACCATGATTTTGTCCAGGCACTAAATAGTAACTCTTTCACAGTACCGTGAAACTTGGCCCATGCCTTTTGGATGTGTGTAACTCTGTTTTACTACTCAAACCTTACTACTTTTTTTTTAAAAGCAAACTTGTGTAAATACCCCAATCAACAATTTAAGTGTTATTTTCATGATCCAAATTTTAATAGTAGCAGGTAACCCAGGACCGTGAAAAGGGTCAAAACAAAAGACGTCACCGTGCTAGTGGGGTTCCGTTTCTTTTCGGAAGAGTAACCAACATCATTGGAGTAAACTAAGGGCCTGTTTGGTTCCTTTAGGGACTAAACTAAACTTTAGTCTCCTTTTTTTTATAGGACTAAACTTTAGTCCATTGCTGTTTGGTTCTAAGGACTAAAGTACTAAAAGAGAGTGAGGGATGAGAGGTAAGTAGTACTTTTAATCCCCTTTAGCAAGTTCTTTGGGACTAAAGGCTAAACTTTAGTCACTAAAGTTTAGTCCCACTTTAGTCCCCTTGTTTGGCAATTTAGGTACTAAAAGGGACTAAACTTTAGTTCCTAAAGTTTAGCAAGGTGGAACCAAACACCCCCTAATACTACAGCAATACGCAGTCTCTGGTACACACAATGCATCTCTTTCATATATTTCTTCCCAGTATTCTTCCGTAGAGTTAAGATTGGACCTTAGCTTGCAACCCATCGCTCTCCCATGCATGTGTCATGCCCCGAGCGAATCGTAAGGTTAACGAAACGGCGGTTAACTAAGGTTTTCCAGTTAACCGTCTGTTAACTGGGTTACCACTGTTTGCTCTATGATAATAATCAGGTTAGTTACCACTGAGTTAACCGGCTGGCTTAGTTATCGCTGTTCAGTGGCGTCGCCACTGGTAACTGGCTTAGTTACCGTTGTTCAGTCGTCACCGGTAACCGACTGACTGGTTGATGGTTTTGTTAGCCTCCAGATCATCCCGTCGTAGCCGTGCTGTGCCACCATCCTCATGCCACTTTCACTAGCCTACGTTGGAATTGGATTTGGGCCATTTTCGCCATTGCGTTGCGTAGGTAGAATGACGCCGGCGTGGTAAGGTGGTATTGCCTATGGATCATCAATCATGTACTCCTCGACGACGAGAATGGCCAACTTTACCCATGCCGTCCTCCCGTTCTCCGTGGTTTGTGGTGCAACAGCGAGGGTTCAACCGTTCAAGTGAGCCGAAACAGACGTGATCTGACCACGACAGCGCCGAAACATCACGGGTCGTATTCAGGGTATGGGATATTCCTGAATAAGCCACATATTGGTTCAAATTCTCCAAGCAGCAACTAATCAAGTCGTTCCCGTGCTCTTTGAAATGTAGCCACCGAATGACCGAAACAGTGCCAATCTAATACTAACCTCAAAAATTCGTAGCCATGGGCTGCAACTTGGAACAAGTATTGGTGCCTGAATTTTCCCCCCTTCGTGGCAAGAAAATGCAGCCGCTTCTCTCCAAAGTCTAACCAGGCAAAACTAAGTAGGTGTTTAGTTCTATAGAATAAAGTTCAGTTCGTATAACATCGGATATTTTAATATCAACTTGAAAGATTAAACATGAATTCATCATAAAAATAATTGCAGAATCAAAGAATTATTCATGAGATGAATTTATTAAATTTAATTAATTTATGATTAGCAAATATTTACTATAGCATCCCGTTGTTAAATAATAACATAATTAGACTCATTAGATTCGTCTCGTGATAATTCACCAATTATAAATGAGGTTTATAAATAGTTTGCATTTAGTATTTCAAAATAACATCTAAATATTTGATATAACGAGACTAAACATTCGACTAAAGAATCAAACGGCTCCTAAAAACAGATCGTTCTATCTGCAAATTGCTCATCCGGCCAGGACTTTCTGCACGGGCGGCAAAATGCGGCATCATCCAGCAGCCTCACCTGCTTCTGCTCGCGACCCAAAAGATAAGACACGTGTCTGCTTTGTTCTACGTGGACACCACGTCACGCTGGCGTCCCGGTTGGGCCCACCCGCGCGCGCGGCGGACGGCGCATGAGCCGAGTCCACGGCGGCGGGCCTCGATCCGCCTGCCTGGTTCAGTCTAGACCGGAGGCCAACGGCACCGGCACCGCCACCGCCACGGACCCACGGCGAGTGGGCCCGTTGCACCGTGCGCTACGCGCAGGTGGTGGTTGGGAGCTCGTGTGTGCGTACTTGCGTAACGCGTGCCCCCTCGTCCCTCCGATCCGAAGCCGCTCGACGTCGGCGACCACCAGCAACACCGCTCTCCTATAATTATTGACTACTACCATTCACTCTATCCCAAACAACTTTTCACTTAGAATTCAATGCAGATCGTACTCACTATTTTATTTTATATTATAAACAACTACAGTACATAATAGAAAAATAATTTTACGATTCCCTCGTCTACAAAAACTGTTATTTTTTTAGTAATCAGGAGGCTAACGAGAGACGAGAAGAAAACACACGAGCTCAAAACGTGGGTGGGAGGATGGGAAAGCGCGAGGAAGGTGGCGGCCGGAGGCAGCAGCAGCGTCGTTCGTATCCATCGCTGTTGCATGGTGGGGCCCGTGAAAGGACGAGACGAGGGCCCTGATTGGCTCTCCGAGTGGGGCCCACACGACCGACCCAGTCGCACTCCCAGTCTTCCCTCCCTGGCTGGGCCCACACGTCTGCGAGTGAGGAGTTAATGAGTGATAGGTGGATAGGTAAGAGGGGAAAAGACTCAATTAATTTGAAGAGAATACTGAGAATAAAAAAACAATGACTATTTCAGTTGTTTTACCCGGAAGAATTGAGCATGGAAAGGTAAGAATAACCAGTCAAAATCAGGGCTTTTTTGTCAACTTGATATATTTCAATTTAGTTTATAAGCGAAATTTATAATAATTTGTAGAAAAATAAGTTGTTAATCGTTTGACGGTCTAGATTATTGATAATTATGATAATTATGTTTGAATGATGAAAAATTATAATTCTCTTAAAATAAAGTGTTTGGATAAACAAAAGCTAAGATGTATATGACGGTGAAGAAGAGCAAGACTGCAAGACGGCCACCAACCGAAGGAAAAGAGGGGAAGCGATAGAGAGTACGGAGTAGAGAGGAAGCAGCTAAATTACGTGTGCCCCCTCCAAAAAGCCTCTAATTACATTCCAGTCCTTCTCCCCCATGTGATTGTGAGTCTTCGTCTCCTCGTCGCCCGCGCCTGCACCTGCACGGCGGCACCTACGGAAGAGAAGCCGCCTCCTGCTGGTCCACTCCACCGCATCCCCAGAGCCAGGTCGTCTCCGTCGGGCTAGGCGGAGATGGTGGCAGCTCGCCGGAGCACGGTTTCCATCACCTCCACCATCCTGCTGGTGCTTGCCATCTCCGTCTCTTCCTCCTCGTTGCACCGTGGTCAAGAGCAGGACAGATCGGCGCTTCTCCGGCTCAGGGACGCCGTCCACTCCTCCGAGCTGCTGCTGCGGTGGTCGCCGGACTCCGGTGTCGCTGATCACTGCTCCTGGCCGGGGGTGACCTGCGATGCAAGCCGTCGGGTCGTTGCACTTTCCGCGCAGCCCAGCTTCCCGCGCTCCCGGCCGGGGAGTGAGCTCGTCGGCGAGCTGCCCCCGGAGGTGGGGCTCCTGACCGAGCTGAAAGAGCTCTCCTTTCCCTCATGCGGCCTGAGCGGTGAGATCCCTGCTGAGATCTGGAGGTTGCAAAAGCTTGAGGTGGTCAGCTTGGCAGGAAACTCTCTCCGGGGCGCCCTTCCGGCCACCTTCCCTCCGCGGCTGAGAGTGCTTACACTAGCTTCCAACCTCCTGCATGGTGAGATTCCGGCCTCCCTTTCCGACTGCAAGAACTTGGAAAGGTTGAATCTTTCGAGCAATCGGCTTGGCGGGTCGGTGCCAGGTGTTCTTGGCAGCCTGCCCAAGTTGAAGCAGCTTGACTTGTCCCGGAACCTTCTCGCCGGCAGAATCCCGTCAGGTTTGGAGAATTGCAAGCAGCTCCGCTCCCTCCTGCTGTTCTCCAATTTATTGGACGGTTCAATTCCACCAGAGATTGGAGGATTAAGGAGATTGCAGGTTTTGGACGTATCGAGTAACCGATTGAGTGGTCAGGTTCCAGCAGAACTAGGAAATTGCTCAGATTTGGCGGTATTGGTACTGTCAAGCCAGTTTATTGCTGTGAACATGTCCGAGCTCAATACATTTAAAGGAGGAATTCCCGAAAGTGTGACAGCTTTGCCAAAGCTTAGAGTGCTATGGGCACCAAGGGCTGGTCTGGAAGGGAACATTCCGAGCAATTGGGGAAGATGTCATAGTTTGGAAGCAGTTAACCTAGGGGAAAATTTACTTTCTGGAGTGATCCCAAGGGCATTAGGGCAGTGCAGTAACCTCAAGTTTCTCAATCTCAGTTCCAATAGATTGTCCGGTTCGCTTGATAACGGTCTTTGTCCGCATTGTATGGCAGTTTTTGATGTCAGCAGAAATGAATTATCTGGCACAATTCCAGCATGTGCGAACAATGTTTGCGCACCTCAGCTATTGGATGACGCACTATCTTGTTATGCGTCACGCTACATGTCCAAAGCTCTAGCACAACTATCACTGGGTTACGGCAACTCTGAAAAGTGTTCTATCGTATACCATAACTTTGCAATTAACAATCTTAGAGGCCATCTTACATCCTTACCACTTAGTGCAGGCAATTTTGGAAATAAGACCTTGTATGCATTTCATGCTGATCACAATAATTTCACAGGACCATTGCATGCCATTTTGCTGGAACAGTGTACTAATGTGAAGGGGCTGATTGTCAGTTTCCGAGGTAACAAGATGGCTGGTGGGCTCCCAGCAGAACTGAGTACAAAATGTGGTGCTATCAGAGCTTTGGATCTTGCTGGTAATCAAATATCAGGAGTGATGCCTTCTAACATTGGGTTGTTGGGTGCTCTTGTCAAGATGGACCTCAGCAGAAATTTGCTGGAGGGTCAAATTCCTGACAGTTTCAAGGATCTAAAGGGCTTGAAATTTTTGTCATTAGCTGGGAACAATCTAAGTGGCAACATACCATCCTGTTTGGGTAAGTTGAGATCACTGGAGGTTTTGGATCTCTCGTCTAATTTCCTATCTGGGAAGATCCCTAGGAATCTTGTGACACTGAGAGATCTTACCACTCTTCTGCTGAACAATAATAAGCTTTCTGGAAACATTCCAGATGTTACCCCTTCAGCATCGCTAACCATTTTTAACATTTCATTCAATAACTTGTCTGGTCCATTGCCTTTGAATATGCACTTGATGACATGCAACAATATACTTGGTAATCCATCCCTACTTCCTTGTGGATTGTCGACGCTCTCAAATACATTAATGAAAGCCCGAGCACTCGCAGAGGGAGATGTTTCAGCTCCAGATACTACATCTTCTGACAGTGGCGGTGGCTTCAGCAAAATAGAGATTGCCTCAATTACATCAGCATCAGCTATTGTTGCAGTTCTCTTGGCTCTGGTTATCCTTTACATCTACACACGAAAATGCCAATCAACACAGTCAAGACGTTCATCCAGGAGAAGGGAAGTGACTGTTTTCGTGGATATCGGTGCTCCTTTGACATACGAGACTGTTGTACGTGCTACTGGAAGTTTTAATGCAAGCAATTGTATTGGAAGTGGTGGCTTTGGAGCAACGTACAAAGCTGAGGTCGCACCCGGAGTTCTGGTGGCGATAAAGAGGCTTGCGATTGGAAGGCTCCAAGGTGTTCAGCAGTTCCAAGCAGAGGTGAAAACTCTTGGGAGGTGCCGCCATCCCAATCTTGTAACACTTGTAGGGTACCATATCAGTGATTCAGAGATGTTTCTTATATATAATTTTCTACCTGGTGGTAATTTGGAAAGATTCATACAACAAAGGACTAGGAGACCAATTGATTGGAGAATGCTTCACAAAATTCTTCTAGATATTGCACGTGCACTTGGATACCTTCATGATAGCTGTGTCCCACGCATCCTGCACCGGGACGTGAAACCAAGCAACATTTTACTAGACAATGAATGCAATGCATACCTTTCTGATTTTGGATTAGCAAGGCTACTTGGTAATTCGGAAACACATGCAACAACTGGTGTAGCTGGTACTTTTGGATATGTTGCTCCAGAGTATGCGATGACGTGCCGTGTTTCTGATAAGGCAGATGTGTATAGTTATGGAGTTGTACTTCTTGAGCTTATTTCAGATAAGAAAGCATTGGACCCTTCCTTTTCTCCATATGGTAATGGATTCAACATTGTTGCCTGGGCATGCATGCTTCTGCAGAAGGGTAGAGCACGTGAGTTCTTCATAGAAGGGCTGTGGGATGTGGCTCCACATGATGACTTAGTTGAGATTCTACACCTTGGTATCAAGTGTACTGTTGATTCTCTTTCATCTAGGCCCACAATGAAGCAAGTTATTCGGCGATTAAAGGAACTCAGACCGCCTTCTTACTAGGAAAAGCAATTAAAGGGTGATCCACATATGCAAACTTTGAGAAAGGTAAAATGAACTATAACTCTTATCTTCTCATTCACTTAGCTTTCTTGCCCAAACAATGGTTAGACTATGGCTGGTGTATTGGTAGTGTAGCCCTTTTCCGAATGTGACTATATTTAACAAATCGTGAAAACATAGGTTCAAATCAACACAGACCTTCCCATGTGATATCTGTATTTATGTTTGGAGAGTATATTATTAAATTATCTTGCCCCTACTTTTATAATTGTCTTGTCAACTTATAATAACCTGCAGTTCTGTAAACATGGTACAATAATATTGTGATAGAATTATGTTGTAAAATGTGAACATATGAAATTTCTGTGGAGGCTTGATCATGTTTTGGTCATCTGTATCTTTAATGTAATTAACCAATTTCAGATTATCGTCAAGAAGCTTAGTGAATATGGGATCCATCCTATCTTAAAACTCGATAACCCAAGAAGCTTAGGGTTCACAAAAACAACAGGAATCACAATTAGTTCCCTCTTGTGAATTTGATATGTCGAAACAAATGGTAGTGATATGTTCAAACTACTGCTGTTTTTTCTTGGATACTTGATCGATGCATTTTTGCCTGCAGGAAGCAATGGAGTGTCGGAGGGATGAAGTTGGTGATCTTGATCAGATAATTTGCTACCCAGTAAGTCCATTTTCCTTTTGTAGATGACTATTAACTGATTTCTTCTTGTAGATGATATGAACACCCTGTTATTACATGATCAATTTGATGCTGCATTATCTGATCAATAAGAGTAGTGTACAGTTCTGCCGTGACGCCACGAGCGCACATTTTTTATGAGCTTATTTAGCAAGTCATGTTTTGTGGCATCTTTATCAATCAAAAACTAAGTTTTTTGATTTCTCACACGTAGGCAGCCGAGGACTCTGTTGAATGTTGATCACAACTGCCAATGATGTTCCAAACTGGCCACATGTCATCTCTCTAGTATTCTATAATCAGTAAACCACTACTGTGCTTCCGATCAAGTAGGACATCTGGACACATCTGGACATGCACGGCCGTTGAAGTGTTGAACCTTTGTTGATTACCTGGTCTCGGATTACTGTCTGTGCCTGGCATGCCCTACAAGCGAGGTACCTTTTTTTCCGAGAGGGTGAGATGTTACTCCCTGATAGAATCTTTACCTCAGATTTTCGTATGTATGGTTGCCTAATATGTGGGCACTTGTGTGGCTCATCCGTGCAGTACAATGAATGCATAATGTAATCAAGCTTGAAGAAGATAAGTTCATACCTTTTCGAAGCATGGTTCTCCTCACCGGAAATTGACTGTCGTGATGTATGGTGGGACGATGAAATTCCTTGGAAATTCTGCAGGCCAACCCATGTCCAGAATTCATATTGTGGCAATCTGTGGAAGTCTTGGCCTCTGACCTGAATGAAGGTAAGAATCCGGATCCCATGGAAGCATGGCCATGCTAGTCCTCTGTCCGCGGTAGACTCCAGCCTCACTTGTGGAATCTACCATCACCTACTCTTCATGGATCACTGGAAAGATTTCTTAAAAGTATTTGCTTTGATATAGGCCATCACAATTCATAGATTTTAAGCTTGTGGGGTGCTCACCTGTTGAAACTCGAGAGGAGTCAACACAGCTGGTGCTCGTTCGTGCTAATTTCTGTACATACATGGGAGTCATGGATTATCAATTTAGTGTATTATAAATCCACCAAATGTGAAAAGGCAGTATCAGCTGTGGATTGGTCTTCTGTCATGTTGAAATCATACCAATCCGATATTGCACGTACATTAAATGTGATCAAAGATCTCTAAAACGGCTACATCAAAAGGAAAGCTTCAAGAAGAAAATACAAGGCTGATTGATGTCTTACCGTGAGACGATGCGGTTGGAGTAATCCATATGAAGGATTAACACATGCGGGAGGCGCGGGGGAGCAGAGTTGGGCGGAAGAGATGGCTGCCGGGAGCAAGAAACGGCGGGGAAGTAGATGGCGCCGTAGCAGCGGCGGGGTTGACGATCTTGGCTCGGATCGCTCCAACCGATCCGATAGTGGTAGGAAATTTCGAATTTAGGGTTCCCTGGCTCGGATGTTTTGGATCGCTAGCAATGGCGGTAGCCCTCGCGGTCCGGTTGGGGATTCTCAGTCACGTGGTTGATGCCCTCGTTCCAGTTCCCGGTGAAGATATGGAGCAGATCCCCATCTGCACGGAGTCCCCCGTCGAGGTGAAGAAGAGGTGCCGTAGCCATTTCCTGGTCACACAGCGGCGTCGGAATATCGGTGGCACGGCGAGGCGCCGGGACAGCGGCTTGGATTAACGAGAAGAATGCCTCGAGAAGAGAATACCACTTGGTACGTTCCAAATGTCATACGCGCATATTACATCTTGCCCATAGAATTTAGATGGCGAACATAGAACTTAGTAATGAACAATTTGATAGAACAAAATGATGATCATCTACCCGAGAGCGGTTTTACAGAAATATGCAGTTTCACCAATAGTCCAATACCACATACCAGTCGGCAATCATGTAGGAAGCGCCAAATTGTCAACAAACCAACGCAAACGGTCGCTCGACGCGTAAACACATCAAGCGCAAAGAACATAAAAAAACGCGATGTTAATATATGAATACGATGGCCATCGGAAGAATCTTGAAATGGACACGGTTGACAAACGAAAAAGTTCACCAACTAGAAAATTCAAAAGAGTAGCAGAACTGGATGCATAACAAAGGTTTAACACCTCGATTGTAGTATCGACATGAGTGACCAAACTACTTGAAATAAGTGGGCACATGTTTCACAAAACTGATGGCAACAAAGCAAGTCTTCTCAGTATTTGATTGGAGCAAGAATCTCCAGCTGAGATCCCAGTTTCTCCTCGGCTGTCTGCTCAGCCTTGACACGCAGCTTCGCCAGTTGCTTCCTCCTCTCATAGGCAACCTTGGCCTTCTCCTTCCTCTTCTCCTCCAGCTCCTGAAGGTTTAACAAAGAAGAACAGTGAGACATGAGACATCCATCCCTTAAACCAGTTAAGTAGTTACGACATAATGCCAAGCCCAGATAACAAACTAAAAATGACCACAAAAAAAGAAAATTGGCCATAATAGCACCAATGTTCACCAGGCAGCCCAAATCAGCTGCCCCACATCAAGACCCACAAAATATTTTACTGTACAAGAACATAGATGTTGTAATGAGCCTCAGAGATCTTGGTGGTATGAGATCATCAACTGGGAAACCCCATCAAGAGTAGCAAATATTTAGCTTACATCACAGGCCCATTGCAAAATCACATTTGAGCACAATTTTAAGAATTAATCAATTCAGTGTTAGCTAGTGCACTAAATGTATGTGAGAAGAAAAACAATCAATTCAGCAAGTAACACATAATCAACCAACACAGATGGGCAGAAGATTAAAATTAAAGGCACAGCATGATCTGTCAGAAGTAGCTGGTAGTTAAAATCATTTTGGAAAATCAATGGGAATCCGTCTGATTTTCTTCATCACCCAGATCATGTCCATTTCAATACAAATAGAAATATTGAAATATTAATCAAATCAGTCTACTCATCGACTAGAAAATTAGCATCTACTACAATGCTATACAAGTATACAACAAAAGATCACAGATGGGCAGAAGATTAAATTACAGTAAACAATGACATGATCTGTCAGAAGTAGCTGGTTGTTAAAATCATTTAGGAAAATCAATGTGGAATCAATGGGAATCCGTCTGATTTTCTTCATCACCCAGATCATGTTCATTTCAATACAAATAGAAATATTGAAATACTAATTAAAGCAGTCTGCACTTCAACTAAGAAATTAGAAACCAAGACATGGTCATATGACAAAAGATGGATAATCACAACTTGAGCACAAACCAGTGTGTTCAAAATTGAGCTACGTTTCAATTTATAGCATCCAAAGTAACCAGTTAATCAAATGTGCTCTAAAACTAAACAGACACTTCTAATGTTATATATCACTACCATGTAACGAGGAAGGAATGGTAGCTTACCTTGATGGTGTCGTAATAGTTCCAGCCAACCTCCTTGGAGAGCTGGCCGAGGAGGCAGTACTTGTGCCCAGGCTGCAGCCTCAGAACCCTACAGGATTGGCACCAAACAAACACCATCAGAACACCGGCTCGGGCACAATAACCGCACCGAGGCACCGAAATCTAGAGAATCCAACGTACTTGAGCGCATCGGGGATGACCATGCGCTTGGTCCTGTCATACGGCGGTGGGACGCCCTCGTACGCCTTGAGCCTTGCCAGCGCCGCCTCTCCCCTCTTGGTCTTGTGCGGGATCATACTGCCATGACGGTACACGCGCCATCATTGCACCGATCGAAAGGAAAAACGCCATGGACATGCTCAATGTCTGCTTACCCGCGGATGGTGCGCCAAAGGATCTTGGCGGGGGAGCGGAAGTGGATGGGGCCATGTGATGGCTTGGTGTTCATCCGCTTGCGGAGGAAGCGGAGGTACTTCATCTTCTGCCGGACCAGGCCGCCGGACATGCAGATCTCCTCGCAGCGGACGACCACCACGCGCTGCCCGTTGAGCAGCTCCTTAGCGACGATCGACGCCAGCCGGCCGAGCATGTGGTGGCGCGCGTCCACCACCACGCGCGGCACGCACAAGCCAGAGCCGGAAACCATCTTCGACTTACCTCCTCGAGGCGGCGGCGGCGGTAGGGTTTGGAGAATGGAGGTGGGACGTGACGGGGTGGGACGCTAGGGTTTCATATTTATAGATCCTCTCAGTTAGGGTATCCACTTGCTCTCCTTATTGGGCCGGGATGTGAGCCTTTTGTGTATACTGGGCCAACACCTTTGCTACTCTTCGTACTCCTACAAAAAAGGAAAGATCAATTGAGTCAGACATTGCAGAGGCAGATGATTGATTCCAAAAAAAAATGTACACTATCAGTTTTGCCAGAGAGGGATATTTGGTAGATCTTTAAATATAGAATGAATTTGAATTTGTGGAATTTAAAAAATGTAGATCTACTCTTGCTATGTATTTTATAAATAGTGTGCTCAAAAATTTAGAAGCATAAACTATTTGGTTTAACTTTAGCTTCACGGAATTAAGCCCTATAACATGTTGAATTGTGTTTGAAGGAAGTCTTCAACACTAATAGTGGTAATAAAAATTCAATTTATCTCACTCAATACCACCTCATCTCTTTCGGTCCGTATGATTCATATTTTTAAACCAGTTTCTGGTTCGGAAGCTGGAATATTAATCAAATAGTTCTTTTGCACATCCAAATTTTTCAAAATCTATAGATTTTCGTAATACAAACATGAAGTTGGAGCTACTCCGGATTTTAGAGATTCTCGCAGTCAACTTTTGATAGAAATTAACCATCTTTATCATTAATGAAATATCTCTTTTTAGATATAGAGTATTTGAAACTAGATAGTTTTCTAAGAATAAAAGTTAATATATGATTATTGAAAAATATAAATACACTTTAGTTATAAATAATTTTGTTTTAATTTTCTTGTCGCAACAATGATCTAAATGCACATCATTAAAAAAGTTCGTGTATATATTGAGTGCATATTAATAATGCAACCAAACATTATGAATATTACAAACATTACTATTGAAACAGAAATCAGATACCCCAACTAAATAACTCTCAACTTTTTCACGGCCATTATACTACGAGCATTTCATCCCTCTCCATCCACCAATAAATCGCTTTATCTCTCAGGATCCGAGAGAGTATTACTTCTCTTTATTCTTGGAAAATATAATGGAAACATGTTAAAGATACAAGGCCACAACGCATCACCTTTTGCGCCTCAAAAATTGATTAACAAAACATCAAATACGATCTTTGCACAAACCGTCCACAGAAAGTACTCTCTTCAGTTCATATCCCAAGTCGTTTAGCTTTCTTCATAAATCAAACTTATCAAACTTTTGTCAAATTTATTATGAAATTAGATCACATAAATCGTTAAATGTGTGTATTTATATAATATTGTACTACATGTTGATATATATTTTTAAACATGGTCAAAGACAGACAGACAAGCTTGACTAACAGCTTATAATATGAAATTGGATCACTACTATTAACAGAATTCCTTCCGTCCATCCAACTCCAAGTCACCCGGCATCTATAAGTTAACTGCAAGCTCCATCGTGCCGTGCGTGCTTCGATTACAGTGGACTCCACTGTCTCCACGCTGGCCGGATCGATGCCCGCGCCATCAAACGCGAGAAGCCGAAATCAACACTTTGACTCGGCGCAGCATCTCGATTTTCGGAATGCTCCATGTTTGTAGAGTCCACTCATGCATGTCTACAGTCTCAGTATGGTTCGAAGTGTATCACAAAGGTTCTGTATTGTCTGCTGCTCTTGCGTTGCCTGTGAATCTTGCAGAGGCATGTCCTCGTAGCACCTAAATATTTGGAAGAAATGCGTATAAATATCATCAGTTGCTTTAATTGTTGCATCAAAGAAAGATCAACAAACAACTCACGTCTTATGGTACGCAAGAGCTTGGGCCAGGTTCATCAATGTGGGGCTTGTGATCAATCTATGGTGCACCCCAGGAGGAAGGGGAACCTAATGCAAGCAAACTCAATATCAGAAACACATATGACATATGAGCATGAAAACTAGCGTTACTTTAAAGGGTCTGCATCATACCTCATTTTGCCCTTTACGACCTTTCTTTGTCTGCCCATCACCACTGAAAAGCTCCCTAACAGCCTCCAAGGCATCATCTGTATTTGACCGAGCCAGGCCATTTCCTGCTACACTATCTGATACTAGAGCTAATGGTGAAATGTCGATCGCCTTGAGAAATGGTATAGGCACAGTGTTGCCTGCTGCATAAATCGCCCAGAGCTACAAAAGAAAGATTATTTAGGTATTTTCAATTTGCACAAGGAGTGAAAAGGGAGTGGATGCACAAAATCTAAGTATTTCGGTCTGGTTCATAGCTACATAAGATTAATAGTTGAGGCCTGAGTCCTGACCACAAAGTATATACCTTATCCTGAATCGAAAATGCTTTACGACTGGGGCTGATATTTAATTTGGTCATTGTGCTTGCAACACCAGGTGATGCAGAGCTAACTTGATTACCATGGCGTGGAATAGTCCCTTCTGCAACTTTAAGCTTTTTAACCGTTTCAGTTGAAGTTGACGTTGCTTTTGGTCCTTGCATATCAGGATGTTCATCTAAATACTGCTCTTTATTGGCTTCACTATCAGCTGTGTTCTCCGCCCTGATCAGGATATCATATACATAAACTTCTTTCTGATGAGAGAAATGTTTTTTTGCTATGTTGCTTTCTATGACTGAAAAACATACATAACAAAATGTTATTCTGTTTATCATACCAAAAATTTGAAATAAGTTCAGCCCTCTTTGGATCATGTGTGAAAGAGTTTATGCTACCAAGGCCTGGTATGAACTCTGAACTTGGGAAAATGGGTGATTCTACAAGTTCGTCACCATCTTCAGGATGAACTATCATCGTACCAAAATCACCTGTAAGAAGAAACAATTAGGTGGTTGTCTCAAGTGGAGAGCACAACACTGGAAAATAAAACAAGCACTAAGGTTGTGTGCTCAACTAATGTGCCATTTATGTTATAGAAGAGTAGTCATAAGGACAAATATCTCTGAAGTTGCATGGATTGGAAGGAATAGAAAATAACTGTAAGGTGACAAGTATACTGTTTATCATTACTAACCTGGAGGTGAAATGGAACAATTGAAGAAAGATCACATGAGGAGGAAACAGTCCCAACAAAAAACAACAGATGCAAAAAGATAAATAAATAAATTGATGTGGAAGACTATAAAGGGGTATATAGATAATATTGGATTTGCACAATCATCAATTAAAATTACCTGCCCCACCATCACATGTTTCGTGATTTGTAGGAACAGTTTCTCCAAAGTCTTCATTAATTCGAATGGTTGCTTCTTGCATTGTCTACAGAATTCAAACTCAGAATACCTTGACAAAACCAATGAACACGACATTAAAAAACAATAGAGTTTAATGTACATTATCAGGGCCAGATAGCTGGGTTTCCGCAGCAACTGTTGCTCTGATCTTCTTTGCCTCCTTGATTTTTGCCAACATTTTTGAAGCTCCAGGGTTGCATTTTTCAATAAATTTGTGCTGCATAAGAAATTGGAGAGAGAGAGAGAAAGGGAGAGAACAGGTGACATAAGTAAATGTAGAAATAAACAATCATGAAAATGCACAACAAAGTTAGTTATAAGAACTAATGGAGTACCTTTAGTATCTCACTTGCGGCAGGGCGAAGTCTTGGATCTTTTGTTAAACACTTGGCAATAAAATCATGGAAAAGAAGGGACCTGAAGGAATCAAATTATGATGTTTTAGAATTAGTGGATGAGCAAAAGGAATCAAATTAAAGAAAATGGTTGTGTGACTAGTTTCAGAATAGACTTCTCATTTGTTCATGCTCTAGTTAAAGTTTGACTTAATTACATATCTGACATTATGATGTTTGAAAACCTACTATAGTTTAAAAAGGCAAATATAAAAATATAAAATTAGCCACCTTTCCCACAACAAAGCATGAGAATCTGAGAGATTGCATGAAATGAACACTACGGGGTAAAGGGGTCAATTGCTGATACTGTTGACTGAAGTGCATCTCATTTGTATGAACTACATCAGCATCAGCATATTTTATGGTCAAGATCTTTATAACAATTCATGGTGTATTAGATGTCACTCACCACTTCTCCTTATCCTCCAGCATTGGTGCAGGTTCACTAGATATCATAAAGATCACCTGCAGTAAGGGGGAAAGATAGTTAATGCATCAAGCTGAATGATATCCCCAAAAAACTGTAGGTTTATCAAATATTTAGCAAGATAAAGTGAAGAAGCAAATGAGTCAGGATTCAGGAATCATGATAGCTTCAATTCAGATATTCAGTATTGTATCATGCATCCATGGAATACAACCAATTAATTAAATGAAAAAATAATGAATGAAACATTATTGAGGAAAAAAAGAGAGAAGAGAACTGCTAGCAGGAAAGCTCGTCATAGAAACCACAACACAAAGGGACACATAGCACAGTGCATCATAAGTTTTGAGAATTAAAAGCATCAAGAAATCTTTTGCTTACTCTCATCGGATGCACAGTGGATCTCGGTGGCATACCCTACAGTCAGAGACAACAGAAAAAATGTTATAGGAAATTTTTTATGCATCACGGAAGAAGTGAATTAGAAAACTAGTATACAGATACAAAGGGAAGAACCAAATAATATTCTACCTCTCCCATTTCAATAGCAGATACACCAAGTGCCCACACATCTACCTGGAAATAAGAAAACAAGAATGCATGGTTAGCATCCACAATTCCAGAGGAAGAGAAAATGCAGAAAAATCAAGCTGTCAGGATTTCCTCAACACCCTGGCATTGACTTGTTCCTTTAGAAGTTTAAATTATCAGGTAACAAGTTTTTCACTTCAGGAACCATCAAGTAAAAAATAACGTCAAAAAATGACATCACGTGTGTGGGCAGGGTTCTACAGATTTTAGTTTCATACAGAACATGCTAAGTACCTTCTATGCCCATAAGCCCAGATATAGCTGCTTTTATGTGGCATTTAAAGAGATTTCTTACACCAAACTCAAGCAAATAAATTTTCCTATAGAGAATATCAAAACAGAGATTTTGCAACTACTAAGTCTGAAAGAAAAAAATAAAAAAAACATAAATATTGCTAGAATGCAGCATCTAGTAGTTATATACTAGAAAGCGGCGCGCTTGCGTGAATGTTTATATGAGTGTAAGGAAGGAGAAAGAGAAAGATGATACCTTTCCATCATAACGACTCTCTTGAATGACCTCAGGTGCCATCCAATGTGGAGTGCCAATGAACTGAAAGGCATAGACATTAGACATAATACACTGAATTACAAAAATTAGCATGTGTGTGACTGAAACGTATGCTTTGCGAAAATACCACCCTAGGCAAATATTAGCTAATAAACTGTTGTCATGCACTGAGAGAATAATATCCCCATCAGCTTGGACAGCCTTAACTTTGCGTTTTGAATTTTTTATGTCAATAAATTAGCAAGCAAACATTCAAGTATCAAAAATGGAGATAAGCAAACTGATGTGTCTGCAGGGATCCAATCTTGGTGCATGGTATGACAGTCTGACAAAGTCAGTGTGTGTTTTCTAAAAGGATTGCTTATTTCAGCTCATTGAAAAGCAACGAATGACATTAAGAAAAAAAGGATGCAACAAAGCCACAAGATAGAAGAGATGACATATTCTTAGGGCATGTACAACAGTATGCATGACTACTGTTATCTATACTAACCCTATAAGTCATTTGTAGATGATTCATGACAAATACATTGGACCATTTCGACTCTCAAATAGTCTGAATGGCATCCTAATTACAGCACAGAATTTGGAAGATTGGGGCCGCACTATGCAAACGACATCCATGCAAAGCTGTCCTACCTCATAAAAAAATCCTATGTGACATATCTTACAAACAGCTAATGTCACCCCTTGGTACATGCCCAGTGTTAGGAATAGCACTTGTATTATTCTGAGGACAGAAGGTCCAAATATATAGATGTACAAGAGAGGGAAATATGCAAAGAAACCCCTGAAGGAATACAATAATAGAAAGACTAATATCCATCTAACACCCCCCCTCAAACTCATGGTGGATCAACAACACTGAGTTTGGAGAGATAAAACTGATGATGGGCGCGAGTCTGAGCCTTCGTGAAGAAATCTGCCAACTGAAGCTCAGAAGGCACATACTGAAGCGCGACAACACCATCATGAACCTGTGACCGTGTAAAGTGAGCATCAACACCAATATGCTTAGTAAGCTCATGCTTTACCGGATCACGAGCAATACTGATAGCCCCTGTACTGTCAGACAAAAGAGGAGTCGGCGTAGAAACAGAAACACCGAAGTCCTCAAGCAACCATCGTAGCCAAGTAACCTCAGTTGTCACAAGAGCCATAGCTCGCAACTCAGCCTCTGCACTCGAACGAGAAACTGCTATCTGCTTCTTAGTCTTCCAAGCAATGAGGGAACCACCAAGAAAAACACAATAGGCAGAAAGAGAACGACGATCAGAAGGATCACTAGCCCAAGTAGCATCACAATAGGCTTGGAGCTGTAAAGAGCTAGAACGTGGAAAGAACAACCGACGAGAGATAGTCCCACGAAGATAACGCAGGACACGAAGAAGATGACTATAGTGGATTTGAGTGGGAGTAGAAACAAACTGACGCAGAATATGAACGGAGTATGAAATGTCAGGTCTAGTGACACCAAGATAAACGAGACTCCCTACAATGTGACGATAACGAGTAGGATCCTCAAGAGGCTCACCATCAGTGTGTGTAAGGTGAACATTAAGTTCCATGGGAGTCTTAGCAGTTCGGTGATCAGTAAGAGAGGCTCGATCGAGAAGGTCGTGAATATACTTCTCTTGAGACAAAAAGAAACCCTCAGAAGTGGAGGCGATTTCAATCCCAAGGAAATACCTTAGAGGACCAAGATCAGACATAAGAAACTGATCACTAAGACGAGCCTTAACAAAGGCAATGTACTCAGGATCATCACCGGTGATAATCATGTCATCCACATAAAGAAGGAGGAGGGTCCTACCACGAGGTGACACATGAACAAAAAGTGCTGGATCATGAGTGCTGGCTGAAAAACCAGCAGCTGTGACCACAGAAGCAAATCGCTGAAACCAAGCTCGAGGAGCTTGCTTAAGACCATAAAGGGAGCGACGAAGGTGGCAAACCATACCCTCAGGGACAGAATACCCAGGTGGTGGGCGCATGTAAACATCCTCGCGCAACTCACCATTAAGAAAAGCATTCTTCACATCAAGTTGGGAGATGGACCACTCCCGAACAGAAGCCACAGCAAGAAGAGTGCGGATAGTGGTCATATGAGCAACAGGAGCAAAAGTCTCATCATAATCACGACCTTGCTCCTGCTGAAAACCACGAGCAACAAGGCGAGCCTTATAGCGCTCAAGAGAACCATCAAAGCGAGTCTTAACCTTATAGACCCACTTACAAGTGATAGGACGAACACGTGGGGGACATGGTACAAGATCCCACGTGCCAGTCCGCTCAAGAGCAGCGATCTCCTCGGCCATTGCATGCTGCCATTCCGGATGAAGAATAGCATCATGATAAGAAGCTGGCTCAGAAAGAGCAGTAGCAATGAATGCCGAAGGAGAGTAACAATCAGGCGGCCTACGAAGGCGATGACTACGTCTGATAAGTTGCTCCGGAGAGGAATCCGTCGGAGAGGACTCAACAGGAGTAGAAGATGACCCATCCTCAATGAAAGAAGAGGATGGCACATAAGAGGAGGGCTCATCTAAGGGAGCTGGAGCATCTGACAGATGTGCCCTACGACGACTGTAGAATTGTGTCACAGGAGGCTTTACCGTGTAGTCGGGAACCACGGGAGGAGACTCAGAGGAAGACACAGAGGATGACAAAGTCGAACGAGTAATGGGCAAAGAAGCAGGAGGAGCATCAGGAAAAAGAAGAAAAGACAAGGGGTCAACCAAGGAGGCAGGAGAAACATCAGTAGTGGGACGTGGATAGAAAGGACGGGACTCATCAAAGACAACATCCCGCGATGTCCGCATCCGACGAGCGATCGGATCCCAACAACGATAACCCTTGTGCTCTATGCTATAGCCTAAGAAGACACACTCGGCAGACTGAGCAGTCAACTTAGTACGCTCACGAGGTGCAAGAAGCACATAACACACACAACCAAAAAGACGAAGGCTGGAGTAATCGGGGGTCTTACCACAAAGATGCTCAAATGGAATACCACCCTGAAGAGCCGAAGAAGGCTGGATGTTAATCAAATAAGTGGCAGTAGAAACCACCTCAGCCCAAAAGTGAGGTGGAACAGAGGAGGCAATCATAAGAGCACGAGCAGTCTCAAGTAGATGACGATGCTTGCGCTCAGCAACCCCGTTCTGGGCGTGAGCACCGGGACAAGAAAACTGAGCTAGTGTACCCTGCTCAGCAAACACCTGGTGAATAGCATCCGATAAATACTCCCCAGCAGAATCCGCACGAAAAACACGAATAGATGTGTCAAACTGGGTACGAATCATAGCAGAAAAATTCTTATAGATGGATAAAACCTCACTACGATGTTTCATAAAGTAAATCCATGTGTGTCGAGAAAAGTCATCAATGAAAATGATATAAAATTTATGACCACCTTTTGAAACAAAAGGTGCAGGACCCCAAACATCAGAATGAACAAGATCAAAAGGTCGCTGAGACACAGACTCACTAGAAGGATAGGGAAGCTGGACCTGCTTTCCCAACCAACAACCCTGACAATGATCTAAAGACTCTCGACCTGAAACCGACCCTAAAAGACCTCGACGAAGTAATGTAGACAACCAAGAGCCACAAAGGTGTCCGAGACGATGATGCCACTGAGTAAACGAAGACGTGGACGAAGCAGCGGAGGCGACACTGACAAGACTGGCAGGCGCAGCGGAAGGAAGACGAAGCCAGTCAAGCTCCCAAAGACGATGTGAATCACGCCGACGGGGGCCAGTACCAATCAGGTGACCAGTGTGACGATCCTGAATATAGCAAGCATCAGAGTCAAGGATAATATGACAATCATTGTCAGTGATCTGCCCAGCAGACATAAGCTGCATGGTCAAATCAGGAACAATCGAAACATCAAGTACAAAAAACGTGTCAGAAGAAAGAGTTCCATGTCCATTAACAGAGAGAGGAGATCCATCAGCAGTATGAACAATGCAATGACGGTAAGAAGGGTGTAAAGAAGAGAGGTGGGTAGAATGAGGAGTCATATGAAAAGTAGCACCCGAATCAAGATACCAAGGAGAAGTACCTGAAGAAGAAGCAGGTGAAGGTCCTAGAGTGGAAGACTGAGAAGCAGTAGCAGAACCCGTAAGTGCAGGGGACTGAGTCACAGAACCAACAGCTCCTGACGATGTAGAGGCTACAAGGCGCCGAAGTAGCATGAGCATCTCCTGTGTCTCTGAACCAGCAGAACTCCTCTCAGATCCTCCAGAACTAGAACCACCAGTACCCTGTGAAGAACGGCGAGCTTGAGCCTTCTGAGCTTTCTTCTTCCTGTAGCAAAAGGCCTCCACGTGTCCATCACGACCACAGTGATCACAGTGAAGACCAGTACTCGCACCACGAGCAGCAGACGGAGCAACCGAAGGAGACGCTAGTGGCACCGAAGCAGTAGGACGAGCACTCGAAGAATGAGCAGCCAAAACCGAAGAAACCCGCAAAAGGCCAGCATCCCGAAGACGTGTCTCCTCATTACGAACCTCAGCAAGAGCATCCATCAATGAAACACAAGGGTGACGAGCAAGCAGCTGAGCACGAAGAGGCTCAAACTCATCACGAAGCCGAGTCAAGAAGTCGTAAGTGCGACGAAGCTCCAGAGCAATCTTCTGATCCTTGCATGACTGACAGGTGGCAGGAGACAACTGAGGACCAAGAGTATCAATCTGACGCCAAATAACAGAAAGCTGATCGAAGAAAGCATCAATAGTATCATCTCCGTGGCGAAGAAGGTGCTCCTGTCGAATAGCAGCAAGAAAAGCAGACTGTCCTGTGGGCTCATAACGACTGCGAAGAAAAGTCCACATCTGATGAGACCGCTCAAGCTCCACAATGTCCGCAGAAATACGATCCTCCATACTAGCCACAAGAATCGAACCTGCACGAGCATCCTCATCAAGCCAAGTCCTGTAAGCACGAAACTGAGACTCATATGAAGCCAGACGATCATCATAATCTGCAAGCAGACTCTCCTTCTCAGTAGTCGTAGTCTTCTCCGAGATCACCGGCTGAGTGGGAGCTAAAGGAGCCAGAGGGCAGGGCAGCTCACCCGTGAGAAACTCCCAAAGACGAAGTCCACGCATGTGCAAACCGCATGCGAGGAACCTAGTCACGATAGTTGGTGCCATTAAAAAGCACTGGACACCGCAACACTGGGACGGGGCCTGAAGGAGTAGAGGAAGCCATTTGCGTGAACACAAATAAAGAGCCGACGTTTTTTTTTAGAAAAACAGGGGGGCCTGCTGTCACGGAGAGCCTTCACTCGCAGAACCACCCGCCCGCAGAAGTCTCTCCCGCGAAGGAAAGTACCCCGCAGCGAAGGAAAGCGGAGCCCGCAGCGGCGCAATCCGCGACCCTCGCGACGACGACCCCGACCCGCAGCAGCAGCCGGCGACCCGCAGCCAAGGCAGCCGGCGACCCGCACAGCAGCCGGCGACCCGCAGCCGCCGACGGGGGCCAGCAGTGCAGCCCGACCCGCAGCGGCCGACGACGGCGACTCGCAGGGCAGCCGCGAGGCCTGCAGCCGCCGACCTGCGCGAAGAGGACCGACGACGGCAACAACCTGCCGCCCCCGCAAGGGATACTCCCGTCTGCGCGAGAGAACCGACGACGACGACCGGCGCACCGACGACGACGACGACGGCAGACGATGACAGACGACGATGGCAAAGGAGGAAGAAGCCCCAACGATCCGTCAATCAAAAGATGGATCAAAGAAAGGGGCTGCATGTAGATCGATTAGGGGAGGAGATTAGAAAACCTAACCCTAATTTTTCTGGCTCTGATACCATGTTAGGAATAGCACTTGTATTATTCTGAAGACAGAAGGTCCAAATATATAGATGTACAAGAGAGGGAAATATGCAAAGAAACCCCTGAAGGAATACAATAATAGAAAGACTAATATCCATCTAACACCCAGAATGCTAAAATTTGTTCACTAGACATGCTTGTGTCACAGACACATGGTGACCCCTCCATCTTTCTCTCACTCTTCCCCAATGTTAGCAGCCAGCAACAACTACATCCTCATCTCATGCCTGGAGGCAAAAAAACAAAGAAACAGATCCTGGAACCAATAACGCACAGTACAATAGCTGAGTGGTTGGAAACATGTAAGAAGGTCAACCCAGACAGAGTACTTATGTGGTATTTGGGGGACCAGTGGCAACCGCATCTAGAGAGGATCAGAGTAATAAGAGGAAGTGAGGATATTGTGGTGCACTGGTGCTAGGTTTGCTTGGACTCGGTTTTGTTGGGTTCAACCAATCTAGGTTAGAACAAGTGCCAAGGAATTACGTTTTACCAAATTGAGAAAACAGATACTTTCATTGTTACATACTTATATTTATAATATATATATGTATATGTATATGTATATATATATACAAATGCTATCCTACACCACGGGTGTAGAATAGCGCTCTCGTATATATATATATATATATATATATATATATAATACAATGAAACCCGAGTAAGTAGCACAAACCATGAAAAAACTAGGTTGGAGTAAAACTTATCCAAAATAAACATATTTCCATTTCCCATAAAATCAACACGGTACTCAATAATTATGCACAAGTGGGAGCTCCCATTTGTGGTAACCATGACAGTAATTTTATCAGCCACTTCCTTTTTGTTGCAACAAGCAATAACAATAACTAATGTTTAGAGCTTTGGATATAAATAGCAAAACAAACATCGTTAAGAAGAATACCGTGTTGCGTTTTGACATGGTTCTTGTCAGCTGGGCAGCCACGCCAAAATCGCCTGTTTGAAACCACGTTTTGGTGAGATATGCAAAATTCACAAGCGTAAACAATTATAAGAAAAACACTAATCCCCCCCTGTCTTTCACCAATCTCTATTCTAAAATCTAAACCTTTATCAATATACCAATCCTTATCCCAACCATCATATACCTAATCCAAACAAGCCCTAACAATTTATTTGAAGCATACCAGAGAACAACTCGACTTACCCAACTTCACCTCTCCTTGCTCAGTTAGCAGAATGTTGCCACCCTTAATATCTCTATGAACTTTAAAATTGAATGCAAGTAAGCAAGACCCTGCATCAGAAAATATGCAAGTAAAATATCTGGAGATAGTCACCATAAGGATGCCCAATTCTGTAGAGTAATTCGGGTTTAATAAAATACTGTTTAAAACTGATGGAGAAACTAATCCAATAAAAGTAACAAAGCTCATAAGTCATAACTTCTCAAGATAATACTTTAATTCTACATGCAATTGTGCCATATGAATTCATAAAGGAACCTTTAGTGCTTCTCTACATATATAAGCTATTTGGGATTCATCAAGGGGCTCTTCTGTAATGCTTATCAAATCAGCAACACTCCCGCCACCACAGTACTCCATAACTATCTGCAAACAGAAGCTCACATAAAATCATATGTTGAATGAGATGACAAATAGGCGATTATCTAAAACAGAATAGTGTGGTGATTTCAAAATGTTAGTAAGAAAATATATTATCAAGTCATTGGATTATACCCAGAGGTATTCTTCTCCTTGATAACTCCCAAAGTAGCGGACAACATTTGGATGGCTGCATTGCTGCAGCATCTCAATTTCTCCCCGGATGTCCTCATATCCTTCTTCCTGATAATAAAGACTGGTTTAGACTTTAAAGTTTAAACAAATGCAAAAGCTCATAACTAGACATCCTTTTTCATGCGCTGTCAATGTTGCAATTCAATACATGCACAGGCAAAATGCTGACATCATGAGCAACAGGATGCCAAATATGCAAGTGGGGCAGGTTGACTTTATTTTAAAACTAAGGAGTAGGAAGCAGAAAAGTTTTAAAAATAAATATTGATGAACTTTTGTATTAAAATCAGTTTGCATTGTAGGCTTGTAGCCATCAAAGATGACTAATACACCTTCCCTCCGTCTCTGAATATAGGTCATTATGAGATCAATGCAAGTGTGGTCAATGTTTTAAACTTTGGCATTCAATATGCAAAGAAGTATATAGACTGACTACACGACAACAATAATGTTGGTTTCATCTTGCAAAATATTGTCATGTATATATTACATGACAATGTAAAGTCCAAGTCTTGCATTAGAGACAGTACAAATAAAAAAACAAACATCATGTATATGTAGACAGAGGGAGTATTAGTTAGATAGAATATTTAGTTTGTCTTTATTTTGTACAAGTTATAAGTCGAATATTCAGTACCGACGTACCGTAGGTTACACAGCCAGCTGACTAGTTACAGTGACAACTTTATAATTTGAATGGAAAATTATAAACAAATAAACCAACCCCTTCTGTCAAGGAGATGATCTTGACAGCCACAAGCTCCTGTGTTCTGAGATCCCTTGCTTTGTACACTGCACCATAGGAACCTTTACCTGCATTCAGCAATTGAGTTGTGCTTATGAAAACAACTCGAAAATGATTGGGAACATTTCACAAATACAAAAAAGGAAATATGATTCCAAAACAAGAGGCGCACCAAGCTCATGGAGCAGTTCATATTTAGTGGAAGGATCCACCCTGGCAATGCACTCCGGCATGGAGCTCACTGATGCTTTCCGCCTTGAGTGTTGCTGGTGTTGGTGTTGCTGCTGCAGCAGAAGCGACGGTTGCCGGTGCTCTTCTGCTTGCCCCACTGCAGGACTCCAGAACGAGGAACCGAACCCTCTGCCGCCCGAGGCCGACTCGCGCGGACTGGAGGCGCCGCTGGTGTGCCGAATGAATGTGCCGGACACGGACTCGCGGGGGCTGGAGGGGCTGCCGGTGCGGCGGATGAATGTGCCGGAGGCGGACTCGCGAGGGCTGGAAGTGCCGCCGGAGCGGGCAGTGCCATGTACGACGAAGGTAGAGTACGGGTCGTCCTCGACGGCTCCGGGGTTGGAGCGGCGCAGATCCAGGAACGGGGATCGGAAAGAGCCAGAGGTGGAGGCGGGGGCGCCGCGCTTGACGACGACGGTGGAGGAGAGCGAGGCATCGTCTAGGTCTGAAGAGTACGGGTCGTCTTCGTCGAAGGAGGCGCCGCCGCCGAAGTCCTTGGGGAGGCGCTGGAGGAGCGGGGGCAGCGAGGACGGATCCTCCTCCTCGTCATCCTCAGCAAGGGTATGGCCGCCGCGGGTGTCGTCGTCCTCGTCGTCTCCATGGACGACGATGGTGGAGTACACGTCGGCCTTCCTGGGTCGCGACCACGGCGAGCCAGGGGAGAACGCCATGGACGTGCCACGCAAGGTGGGGCGGAGGAGGACGGGAAACGTGCTCGTCGGAATTCGGAAATGGGGAAATTGGTTTTTAGTTGGTGCCAGCTCACTCGAATCTACGTATTGGGCCCAAATATGGGCTTTCTTCTTTAGGCCCGTTTCACGAAATCGAGCTCGTCTTCTTCCCTTTCTTCTTCACCCAATTCCAACGCACGAATCATCAAAATCATAGCAAGAATCATGTCAATTGTATTATGCTTAACAAATTGCTTGTCATTTGGTCTTAGATTTAGTTCAGATTAGTAGAAGGAAATGGCACAAACTAACGATGAATTCATATGGCACGTCATATCAGATACGTGTCTGGTCTCGTGCTTGGGGAAGCTCTTGAACGAGCCCTTAACATATTGCATACTGCACAGAGCAGCAGAGCGACCACTCACCATTAAATCCATACACGATCAGCAGCTAAACAGTTCACACAATTCACGAGTCAATGCCAGAGTAACGAGCAATTAAACTACTGAACTTGTCAAATTTTGGGCAAATTCGTAAAGCGTACCTCATACACCAACTAAATGAAAAAAGGGCAAACTTTCGGTGGCAGCAAACCAATTTTCTCTAGAAAAAAATCGACCGCTGCTCTTGGAAAAACGTGCAAATATGTACATTCAACCAAGCATACAATGGTTACCAGAAATGAGCAGGCATACAGTCCTGTAGATGAACCAAGAGGATCGAACTAAAAAAAACTTCGCCTATATTTGATTATCAATACAAATTGAACAAATGTTTACCGGACATAGCTGCATTTCTACATCTGAATATATCAGAGAAACGAGCAAATGTTTAGATCCTTTGCCCCCCGTAGCTAAAAACTGTTCCAATCGTCCAGGCCTCAATATAACAAGCCTCGAGGTTCCAAAGAATGAAAAGTGAATACATCTGATCTCTCGTCTATATATCCATGTAAAACATTCTGACTAATCCATATTCATTGTCAGAGGAAAATAATGAGCTTCTGCATTTTCAAAATAGATTCAAGAGCACCAAAGTTTGTAAGAACCGTTATCTAGCATCAGGTCAGCAAGAAATGGAGCTTGCTCATGGGTCACCGTTGTCGGCATACAGCATTATTGGATTTTTTGCTACAAGATCAGCATCGCACAGATTTAAGCTGACTCAGACTTCTTCAACTTTAGCACACAAGCGCTCTGGGGAAAAAAAGACAGAAGCAATATACCATTAGAGAAAAACAGTTTCAGATCAGTTAAAGCATTTGCCAAGAATTTAACGCCGGGGAGTGGTGTCATATTAAGAAATTAAAGGTATATAATAGGAAGTTCATATGGACAGCTAGCTAAACTACAAACAACTTCCCTTGATCACTTATATGAAATCCATTATGAAATGTAATGCTCATTCAACAGAAAGAAGAAAGCTTGCACGGTGAAATTTGCATACTTCATGCTGTTATTCATGAAACACTAGTACCACAATACTACTATGTCAGAAAAAGAGGTTTCATTTAGCACTAATAACGATGGCAATTGGCAAGTCCTCAACATGACAACATACACCTTAATTTAAATAAGAATTTCTCATGTCCACATAATTAACACATGAAACATGGTAATATATGGTTGCAAATCGCATTAGACGTACACTACTATTTTGTACAACTGAAGAGAGAGAGAGAGAGACATACTTAGGTATTCATAGCATACTATCATTGAAGTGCCCCAAGCTGATGAGCTGAAAAATCTTGGACCTAACCCTCTGTAGAAACCTTTCCATCCATCTTCAGCAATCAATTTTCTAACTACTTCCATGGCTTTTGGCTTGTTTTGATTAACCTAATTGGCAAGAAATAAAACTTGATAAAACTGGCAGAAACAAATGTTGAAGTCAGTGTGCACAAGTACCTAAAAATCACAAAATAAAAAACACTGATATGGTGAATGTAAATAGAGCATCTTAAGTCTGACATCAATATACTTCAAGACAAAATTTTCATTTTCATATGTCCTAACCTTTCTTGACAGGTATATTGATAATGGAATCAGGTTACTAGCATATATGACTTATGAGTGGCATCAATGTAAAACTCCAAAAAAAACACTAGTGACAAGAGTAGCATATATTTTAAATTTGCTTGCAGTAGGCAGGATAAGGAACAGTAACCAGAAATGTAAAATGGCACCTGCAGTCTGGTTTTGACAGTATCAATGGGAGTTGTGACAAACGATGTCACCGCACCAGCAATAATCCCCCCTGTAGCTTGGACACCAACTATTTTCAACTGACTAGGAGAACTTTCTTTATCATTCCAATGATCAAGAGCACTGTTCAGGCATCATGCGATTAATCATAATAACATGCATGAAATTGAGAGTTACATAGTGATAACTGATAAGCCAATCAGAAAATAGCTAACCTCCAAATTATGCGCTGACTGGACCCATAGCTTGCCCACCACACGGCGCTAGATGGTGAGTATGTCATAACTGACAGGCCAAATCCTCTGTACAGCCCTCGTATCCCATCAGCCTTTATAATCTTTTGAACAACATCTACTCCACCCTTATATCTGACATGACCAGAATATCCTTGAACCATCAACTTCTGGCTAACCTGATCATGCCAAATGGACCACAAAAATGATTAACACATTTTCCCTAGTCTAGTAATTAGCAACAATAGCACAACTCTTTATAATATCATGTAAAAATCGAACAATAGGCATACCACATCAATGGGCACAAACACAGCCTGTGAGCACAGAGATGCCAACAAACCACCGAGACCATTGGCAAAGGCCGCCCGTGCCGGCTCTGACAACTTAAATGGTTCAACAAGCTTAAGCGAGGCTGCCTTTGTTGTCTCGAGTGCAGTAAGAAAGATAATTCTAGCCGGGATGGCCCCAGTGATAACTGTCCCAAACCCTCGGTACAGCCCGGGCACTCCGTCCACCTTGAGAATGTTCCTGAATGTGGCCAGAGCGTCCCTCCTCATGGCTTCCCCAGTGGCTACCTGCATCCGGGTCTTGATCACTGATACCGGGTACAGCAACACCGTCACGCCACTGAACATTCCTGCTCCCACCACATAGAGCTTGGTCTTGTCGAGGCTGCAACATATACATAGATGCAGCAATTTGAGAACAGCACAAGAATCAGAAAGCTGACCGATAAGACAGAATCGACCACATCTTCCTCAATTGTGTGCTTCATCTAGTTACAAGAACAGCCAGGCAACATCTTAGATCACGGTTTCTAACGCTAATCCCGAATAGTCCATAGGATGCATTACAGTGAACAGAGCTAGATTCTCTGGAGCACAAGAAAAGCGGAAACAGGCAAGAAATCTAATAGAAGAAGGAGAAGGGCCGGTGGTTACTTGTCCCAGTTGATCTCCGTCTGGTGGTGGAGGGAGGGGATCTTGGCCCTGGTGGTAGTATCCATTGCCCCCCACAAACCCTCCGACTCCTCTTCCTCCTGCTCTAATCCGCGATCCCCGATGCGACAAGGGCAGCGAGGGCGTCGCCGCGGCAAGACAGGCTGCGACTCTCTTCCCCCCTTCTCGCTTGCTTGCTCTTCTTGTCAACACCAACTAGTCTTTCCCCGCGGGGAGGAGGAAGGCATGTGTTCCTCGCCTCCTCTATTCTATTCTGGGGGCGTCAATGGCGTCCAGGATTGGGGCTGCGCCTCTTCTCGTCTTTTCGCCGTTTTCCAGTTATTTTTCCTTGAGCCCAAAGAAAGAAACTCGTGGTTGTTGTTGGGCCTAGCGAGTAGGCCCATTTACACTTGCTGTTCATTTCTACTAAGTTAAGACCGTCTCCAACGACAGGACGCGGATCTCACACCTAAAAGTGTTTGTCTTTAATAGAGAAGACAAACGTGAATGCATATAGAGATTTATTGCATGTGAAGAGAAACAAAGAAACCATATTTTAAGTTCCGCCTAACATCTCACCCAAAATGGGTATTGTGTTTATCTATTCTGTTGGAGCCAGATTTTGTATGCAAAAGCTATATAAAACACTTATTTTTAGATTTGGTTATCGTAATGGGTATGTTGTTGGAGACAGTCTAAGTACTCGGTTGCAATAGAAAAAACATCATATAAATAATATAAATAATTTAAAATTTATATATAAATAATTTAAAACACGTTAAAATAATTTTCATTAATTTGCATTTGGGCCCATGGGTTATTGTGTTGTGCTTACTATTTCTGCCTCCAGACCCATGTGTTAATTTAAAAGGTAATAGTAGTCACAGACTAATCACCATTATCATTATCTTCTTTAAAGTAGTATAAATAGTTTAGTGTCCATTAAACTTATAACATTAAAAAACACATTCGTAACGTTTAAATAACAATAAAGACTTGTATATTGACGAGAAAAATGGTAGCAGTGGCAGTGAGCTAGTATGGATCTTCCCCCGAAAATATTTTATTTTATTATATCATCGATTCACGTGTTAAAACATTTTATTTTTTTGATACTTTGTACAGTATCATCAGTTTATAATGCTAATTTTATATTAATAAGAGATGTTTTAGTATTTTAATTTTACCATTAATTTATGAAAATTGTTTTAAAAGTGAATTTTTCGAGGAAGTAGTATTTTGTCAAGCTGTACTCGTTTTCATTGCGTGGGGAAAATGTGTTATGGTTGCTAAACAGAATTCAACAGATGAACAACACGAAGACGTAGACAGCAACTCACCAATGCAAGTACACGTACTCAAAAATTGCTTACACGGTTTATGCATTGAGATCTGAAGCGATGAACCGAATTTTAACAGGTGATATTTCGTTCAAGCATTATCCCGGCAATTTGATTGTTTCCACGGAAGGAAAAATCGCAGTGTAAATTTCTAATCCAATCATGTCTCGCTGATTCCTGGAATGTTCGTACCCGTGCTTGCGTGGAGCAGTTCATTACTTCATTCAGCTTTGAAGCCTCCAATTCCCTCGTGGCCAATGTGTCGAGGGGCTCCTTTACAATAATGGGACGGAGTAAAATTAATAAATTTTTAAAGGAATTAGTGTAATTTATGTGAAAATTCTATAAATTTTATGCGTGATAAAGAATCGCAGATTTTTCCGAGGACGAGGCGACGAGCTGTAATGTGTTTCAAGCCCGAAATAAAAATTTAAAGGAAAATATAATAAAGAAATGGAGCTTAATTTATGTGTGATATTTTGTTGTCTAATTAAAATACAACAGAATATCTTACACAACTGCAGGAAACTATTAGAAACGTTCCTCATTTGATGTTAGAGCATCTCCAAGAGAAGCTCTAAAAAGTTATCTTCTCTAAATTTTTGGGATTATAATTAAAAAATCTACTACAATAGAAACTCTAAATGATTCCTAAAAATAAAGGATCCTCAAAATTAATCATTATATTCTCTTTGTAGAGAACATACTCACATACTTTATTTTAGGGATTTTATTGGAGAGAAACATATTTAAACTATTTGTATCCTCAAAAATAGATCCTAAAAAATTATATAGGGAATTAATTTTTAAAGTGACTCTCGGAGATGCTCTTACATGATCACCACGCGATTTGCATGTCTGAAACACGGCTAATTTAGCACAAAATATTTGCAAAACAGAGTGAGGGTGCTACATAAAACTGATATAAGCTGATTTTTTTAACTTAAAAGACCCAGTTAAGCTAATGCATTACATTAAACCGAGGGATGCATATGCGATTAAAATGTGAGAGTAACAACTAGAGAAAAAAAACAGTGTGGGTACATTTGCACCCACAACGATGCATCAAGCAACTTCGCAATGCATCCAGGTTCAGTTTAACGCTGTTTATATTGTGCTGTGGTTATTTTAATTTTATCCTGACGAAGAATTTTAAAACTACAATCACTGTAGTTCATTCATCGTATTGTCGTATGATTATCATGTTTTGAAAGTTATCATATATTTTTGGATCTCAGCAATATTATTGTTGTAACAAATATTAAAATAAAATCGATTTACCAATGACAATAAGAGCATCTCCAACAAACTTTTTATTTTTTTCTCCCTATAACTGAAAATAAGTACCTCCCTATCAAGATTTCCTTTTAATTTTATAAAACACTACATCGAACTCCTTATATTTAGCTACTTATATTTCATCTACCTATATTTTATTAATATTTCATAACTATCACTAACTAAATTTATAACTGATTCATATTAGAATAGCTGAATTTAGAACTAATATATATTGTAACTATAATTTTATAATCTAGCCATGTTTTGCCATTCAACGAATCAAAATTTTTATCAATTACATTATAATTGACTAAAAATTATAATATTTGCAAACGGAAAATAGTTTAAATTGGTTGTTTGATTCAACATATCAGTTCTTGCTCATATTTAAATTGGTTGAAAATAGGATAGAAATGTAGATTTGGCTCTCTATGTTTGGAGAGGAGAGGAGGAAGAATAGAGAGTAGGATTGGGTAGAGAGAGAAATAGGAAGTTGGTTGGAGAGAGATTTTGAGTAAAGTTTGCTACAAAATGAAATAAAAGGTGTGACCAGAAGTTGATTGGAGATGTCCTAACCCAGCAAACTCTTGAGATCTGTGTCCTGGCAGGTGCCCAAGATCTCCACTGAAAAAGAAGTCCTTGCACAACCAATCTCCTAAAACTGTCCTAATAAGCTAGCTAATCGACCATGCAGACGTCTGATGAACAACCTGACCCAACCAAGTCTGAACAAAACAACACAAAGCTGTCCATTCTATCCGTTCACTACAGTCCACTGGCATGTAGGCCAAACCATACTCAGAAACGGAATTGCAATAATTAAGCTTCATACATTTCATGATCCCCACAAGAAACCAAAAAAGAAAACACACACACACATGGAGGCTGCTACTTGTTAGAAGAGCACATCCAGCTGGAGATCTCGATGCTAATACAGTCAATTAAATACGATCGAGCAGGACGAGCAAATTTCCAATTGTTAATTGCATGGTTGATCGCTCGCAATGGCTGGTTGTTGATACGTCCAGAATCCAGATAGATAGCCAGCACCAACCAGTGCGATGGCGACCGGCTCCACAGCGTCAGCCCCAGTTCTAAAACGGCTTGTAGCTCAAGTCCTTTATATAAAGGGGAATTTGAACATATATTTTAAATTGTTTATCAGATTTTAGTACCAGATTAATTCATTTAACTACTAAATAACTATTATAAACACCAGTTATAATAGCTCCTTTTCTATTTTCTCTGCTTATTACTGTACGCTCCATTGCTCATTTAATCATTTATGTTTTTGTTTATTCCGGGCTGTGTCGGCGCGCATGTGTGGTGTAGCGTAGCGTAGAGCTCCTCTCTCTCTCATCAAAGTCAGCAGCATATGTCATTATTCTAACGAAGTCCGAAAGCTCGGTAGTGGTGAGTGTTTCCGGTTTTGCCAATCAAATGTTGATTTTAAGAAAACATAGTTAATATATCCTAGTTATTCTGAATAGATTAATCACACGACGAACTAAGGACTGTTTGTTTCGCTTTAGATTATAAAAATCCAACTTATAAAAAATTGTTATAATCTGTACTTTAGATTATGGTAAACTGACGGAATTTCAGTTTATGAAAAAAAACTAAATTGTTTTAATTCAAAATTAAAACAAACAGGTTCTAAGTGACCTACTTTTACTTTCACTTATTTATGGACTAGGGCAGATTTGAAACACAACAATTTAAGATATTTTCCTCTAAAATTTTGAATTTTTAAGTGAAAAGCTTAAACTCGAGCAGCTGTGACCTGTGAAGTGGTTGTCCCTGGCACCAAACAGCTGTAACAGCAAGGGTATTATGGTAAAATTACCCGGAGGTTGGGGCGTCACATCTACTAAGCTCTCGCGGCAAGAAGAAATGCCGCCGAGCAGAGCGGGGTGACTGGTGAGGGAGAGGGACGCGGCCTCGTCGCGGTAAAAAAAACAGCGGAGGCGGCAGCGGCCGCACATGCTTAAGTCCCACTCCCACGCCGCCCCAGATCTCCCACCTCTCCACTCCAAGTCGCGCCCCCCTCCGGCCTCCTCCTCCTCCTCCTCCGACGGACGGACGACGCCGCGCGCATTTCGGCGGCGGGACGCGAGATCGGCGGGTGGAGTGTGGGTGGCGGGATGGCGGCGGTGGGTGGCGTCGCCGGGAGCTCCAGATCCGTCGCGTGCTGTGCCGTGCTGCTCGCGGCGGCGGTGCTCTTCTCCGCACCGGCCACGACAGGTTTGGTTCATTCGCTTTCCTTCGTTTTGCCTCTCCACCCTGTCGGTTCTGCTCGTGCCGTTTCTGTCGCTGTCGCGCCGGCGAGATGGTTTAGATCCACGCGCCCGATCGCCGAGGAGTATGAGGAGACGACGTGGCCACGAGATTCTGTTGCCTGTTGGGTGTTGGGCATTGCGACTTCAGCTGCGCTCATCCTGGTAGTGTCGGTTGCTCCAGTTGGGTGTCGGTGGCTTCTATTTTTGGTCCAACCGAATGGTCTCCAATTCATTTCAGTTCGTTTCACTCTTGGTTACCCGAATTGTGGTGTAAAATTGCTAGATTAGGTAGCTAAGCGTAACTGGGAGGAGCACACTTGGAGATTCCTAACCAGCGCCAGACTTTGCGGAATCTTCATCGCAAGCTTCTCCGCACTGGTAGACCTGTTCGGGAGAGATTAATTAGAAAATTTTCTTAATAGCTGAACTCTACTGCAAAAAGGACCCGGTGGTGAACGAAGTTGTGCAGTGTGGATCTTTCAAATCGAAACCAGCATGTAACTTAGGCTTCATCTGCTGTGCCAGTTCACCCTTGTTGTATTCTCTTGTCTGGGATCTTGATGTGCTCTTCTTTTGTTGCTCTTGCAGAGGCCTATGATTCGCTGGATCCAAACGGGAACATCACGATAAAATGGGACATTATGCAGTGGACTCCTGATGGTTATGTTGTAAGTAGCAACCCTACATCAACAGATGTATCTTGCATCTCAACCTATTATTGGGCCATGATTTTATTTTGTAGAGGTTGTCCCAGAGTACAAAGTAGATAGCATAACCAGCAACTGATTGAAAACATATCCTGCAAATAACAATAATAACAACTAACAAGCAAGTTTTATGTCAGCATATTATGGAAACCTCGTTACCCTATGTGTATCATGATTTCCCCTAACTGTCTCCTGTGCAGGCTGTTGTCACAATGTTCAATTTCCAACAGTTCCGACACATCCAGGCACCTGGGTGGCAGCTGGGGTGGTCATGGGCAAAGAAGGAGGTCATTTGGTCGATGGTTGGGGCACAGACCACTGAACAGGGTGATTGCTCAAAGTTCAAGGGAAACACACCCCACTGTTGCAAGAAAGATCCCACAATTGTTGATCTACTTCCTGGCACTCCATTCAACATGCAAATTGCCAATTGCTGCAAAGCAGGTGTCATAAACACATTCAACCAGGACCCAGCAAATGCTGCTTCGTCCTTCCAGATCAGTGTAGGTCTTGCTGGGACTACAAATAAAACAGTTAAGGTGCCTAAGAACTTTACTCTTAAGGCCCCAGGTCCTGGGTACACATGCGGGCGTGCTATGATTGTCCGGCCAACTAAATTTTTTACCCAGGATGGGCGCAGGGCAACCCAAGCTCTAAGTAAGTAGAGTGTTGTTTCTCTTTACTGCTTAATATCAATTGCTTGTACACTTTGATAAATGCACTTGTACACTAAACTTACAATAATTTTGTGTGTTTAATCTAGGTTATCTTTATTTTTAGTTCTTAACAAAAATAAACTGTTTGCAGTGACATGGAATGTGACATGCACATATTCCCAATTTCTGGCTCAGAAGACTCCAACCTGCTGTGTATCTCTCTCATCGTTTTATAATGACACAATTGTGAATTGCCCAACATGCTCCTGTGGCTGCCAAAACAATAAGACTAATCCTGGAAGCTGTGTAAAGTGGGTTAACAAACTGTTACTCTTATTTCAGTTCTTATCGAATACCTAGTTTTGTGCAAAGCTCTAACAGGTTCCATGCATTTCCACAGTGAGAATTCACCCTATTTACAATCTGCCATCGATGGCCCTGGCAAATATACTGGACAGCCTCTTGTCCAATGCACTTCCCACATGTGCCCAATAAGAATCCACTGGCACGTGAAGCTCAACTACAAGGAATACTGGAGAGTGAAGATCACAGTCACGAACTTCAACTACCGCATGAACTACACTCAATGGAACTTGGTTGCTCAACACCCTAACTTCGACAATATTACCAAGCTGTTTAGCTTCAACTACAAGCCACTTACTCCATATGGAAGCAAGATAAGTAAGTAAATTTACAGACTTTTCTACTTTATTTTTTAAAATGCACGATGCACCTGTGACATGACCCCTTCCCCTTGTACTTCTCTGATGGGAGCTTGTTCTTTCTATTTTAGATGATACCGCGATGTTCTGGGGAGTGAAGTTCTACAATGATTTGCTCATGCAAGCTGGTCCACTTGGAAATGCGCAATCAGAACTACTTCTGCGGAAGGATTCTATGACTTTCACCTTTGACAAGGGATGGGCCTTCCCACGCCGTGTGTACTTCAATGGTGATAATTGTGTCATGCCACCCCCAGATGCATATCCATGGTTACCTAATGCAAGCCCTCTAACAAAACAACCATTGACTCTCCCGGTTTTGGTATTTTCGATTGTGTTGGCTACTTTGCTGGCTATTGCATGATTGATGACGCCAAGGAATTCGGTGAGCTTCAAGTTGTTGTCAGGTTCCACGGTGTACACTGCAACAGATAATTTGTTCATCAGTTCCATGGTTGCATAGAAAAGATGTTGTCACGCTGAGGAAAGCTGGCATGTATGTTTTGTAAGCTAAAAGACCCACAGTGTATTTCTTGTTTGGTACATACTGGCCACAACACTTGGTGGACTTAGTTACTGCAAACTAGGTAATTACAGTTGCACCTTTTGTATTTTATAGCAACCCAGAAATTTTTAATTGGATTACATGACTTCCCTTCTTGTAGTACATGTATAGATTCCATAATAATGTGTTGTAAGATTTTGTGATCAGAAAGGATGCTGTTGAGTGAGATCATTTAGTTTTGCTTTCTTGCTTCCTCTGGTCTGTTGAACTGAGATGTGGAACTAGTTGATGTTAGTGTTCACTTGTCAGATAAAAGGAAAATGAAACAGCTGCCAAACATGATACAACAAAAGCATGAAATTCACCATGTTTGTTTCAATTTGAGATTATAACAATTCAATTTTTTTCATAAACTGAAACATGACAACTTATTATGCTAACTTATAACTTAAACTGGTTCAAAGTAACTTTTTTATAAACTGGATTGTTATAATTTAAAGTTGAAACAAACAAACCTTAAATCTAAAGGCGTTATGCCTACAAGTGTCGAGGGAGGGATTCGGACGAGGGTCGGATAAAATGGGAGACCTTTTTAGTGTAAATATGACGAAGTAATATATGTTTTTGTTGTTAGATGATATTGAGATCGAGAAGTCTCAAAACGAGAGCTTTTTTCATCAATAGAAATTTAGGTAGGCTTATAACTTATTTGTACCATAAATTTTGCTTTCTAAACTGATTACTAGTATGTTTTTTTTCAGAACCATAAAAGCCTTAGTAATGGACCGGGCTGGCAAGCATATAATTCGAGAGGGGGAGATCATTGCTGAATGCCTAAATGACTCCCGAAGAGAACTGCCAGACTTTTACATTGGAAATCGAAGCTACAATCTTTGGCCAACTTAATTATGACTATTAACCAAACTAACATAACTAGCTGTTCTACTCCAGCTATATTCAAAAAGACAAAAGGAGAACCATACGTCCAGGAAGAAACATACGGAGTACAAACTAGTGCAAAAAAAACATAGCGACATCATAACAACATGAATTCCTTGAAACACTCACTCTTACCTTGATAGAGGTTCTTGCATCCAGATCCTCAGACATGCTCATCCTTCTTCAAAGGGAGCCATGTTTTGGCCTGTGCCAAGCGCTGCGAAGCCTTCAGAGCTTAAAGGAGTAACATATTGCTGTCGATGGCATGGAATAAATAACCATGAGAAGAGAAAGATGCAGTGCAATGGAAGAATGGATATGGTTCGCCCGTAGCTTTTGGTCTGTTGGGCAGCTGCACTTCCAAGCAAACATCAGGTTGAAGCCCAGCAACCTCACCATCTTCCACATGTGGTAGTTTGCTCAGCCTCTAAGCAATGCCATCCAGTTGGAGTGAGACTTCTGCACAATGAATCAGGAAAGGGCAGCTTCCAGGCTACTCAGGAGAGTCATGAGGCATGAAAATTCTCCTCCTCTTACCAAGTAATATTGAACCTGAAGCACTTCCAAGGGCGAAAAATGAGGGGCCGACAATAGTTACTTGACATCTTTCTGAAATCTACTGCTCAACTATACCCACCTTACTCAAAATTCAAACAGTTCAATAGAGGAGATAATCTGGAAGAAGAAAATGAGGAAACAATAGGGAAATGTGCCATGTTTAACACAAGAATACTGTTTGTAAACCTCAATCCAAACAGAACGCCAAAAAAATCTATTCTCCTGTAATTTCAGCATTGCATAGTTACTCTTTAAAAAACTAACAGATAAAACTTCATTGATCCAGACCAAAAGCAAAATAGGCTGAAAAGCCATGATATTCAAAAGCAGCTAAAATTGCTTGGAAGCTTGCTTTGGCAGAAGCTGGCTTATGATTGTCTGCGCCTCTGCGGCAAGGACGTTAAACTAGAGTATCATTCAATAGTCCATCAAATGATCGTCATCTTGACGAAATAATACCATCAATGTCAGACACGTATTTGAATTAATATACCTAATTCATTTTTCTGCTCTGGACAGAAACACATATCTCCATCCATGAGCGCTAAAAATGGGCCGGTTCCCCTCAAGGCCTCAAATCCCCCCCTATCGATGTCGTGGTGGATTATCACTTCCGGCGCACATACAACACAGCAATAACAACTGATATCCCGACTACCACTGCTGGAATGGACCAGTACTGGACTGCATTGGCCACCAGGTTGCTTGTGAAGTTCCCATCCTGCTCCTTCCTGAAAACCTCCATCTCAGGGATGTTGGGTGTTGGGTCCAACTCCCCAATAAAATAGTCTTGCATTAGCTCTTTGGCACTCTTGCTGTGCCCTGCATCGTCAAATTCCTCCTTGGCATCCTTACCTTCAAACAGATAATCAGATACAATCAATCCACCTAAGTAAACTAAATATTACTGAAACAAGAATATAAGAACAGGGAGATGTAGCATTACCAGACACCTCAAGCAGAACATCAGCACCCCCAGGATGATCATCCAAATATTTGGTGACATCATAAACCTACAGCACATTTATTAAGATGGCATGAACTTGCCTGAGTGTAGGTAAGAGCAATGTAACATGTAGCCATGAATTGCAACTCTACTGACTCTAGCTCAATTTGAGCAAAGCCTTCAATACAGGTAAACCCACAACAATCATAAGCCAGCGCAATAAACCCGCAATATTAGATCACTGATCCTGACTAGTTGACAACAACTACCTCTATTCCACCGTAAGATGAAAAAAATGAAGTTTAGCACGAAGAAATCGGGCATGCGATCTACTAGGCATTCCGTCGAGCAGGTTAAGGGCGGCTTCTTCGTCGAGCAAGCGCCAAGCGTAGAACCCTACCGATCCACACCACCCATCTACCGATCTTACAGGTGGGCTTCAGCAGCAGCAAAAAGAGCAGGATGGGGACGAAGGAAGCGGCGTGTGACAGGCGGAGCTACCTTGCCGTCGACGACGACCCAGCAGTCGTCGGGGGTGTTGTGGCAGGCGACCTCCACCATGCTGTACAGCTTCGTCAGCGTCGGCATCTTCGCGCTCCCTCTCCTGCCCCGCCCCCTCTTCGCTGCCTGCCAAATCAGCGGCGGCAAACGAAGGACCACACGGAGGCGGAGCGAGACGAATCTACGAAACACGGCTTGCCGATGGAGAAGAACAGGAACGGCGGCTGGATCACTTCCACTTGTTAGGGTTCATGTGACATGTGACGGCCCAATGGCCGACGCGACGAAATCTTCAACCGAGCAGCAGCCCAACTATCAATTCCGAGGCCTATTTACGAGCCCAACTCCCCGCTGAAGCCGGAAGGTTTCCCTCCGCCTCTTCGATCCGGATTATAGTCTCCTCCCATCCGCGGAGATCACATCACATCAAACCCTTGTCTCCTGGCTCTACCGGACTACAACCAAAGCACGGCGCCGTCCATCCGAACCCAGCCAGCGCGATCAGGGCCGGCCGCGTCGGAGAGAACGTGATCGGCGACCGTGAACTTGCCGAAGCAAGAGCCTCATGTCCAATCGCCTTTCCTGATGACCGTTCCTTTCTCCTTCGATGGGCTGTGAGTTCTTCAGATATCTTCATAGCCAGCGCCTTGTTCCCTTTGTTCAAGGCAAAGGCAAGAGGAAGTTGAACGAGGAGCTGAGAGCCTGTAATTTAAATTTTTATTCCTGAAGGGACGTAAACAAATTGATATCTGATCCGTAAGAACTCTAATATTGAGCGTGCTCAGACAACCGATGTTGAGCGTGCTTAGGCGAGACTGCGAGAATAGTACTGACACTGGTCATCTGAAGTCCTTCTTCAAAAAAAATATTTTTAGTGCAAAATAAAAATTATGTATCTGTAGTTATTACTAAACAAAGAGTATCTTACTAATCCCCAGGGTTTTCTGGGCCGATCCCTGATAAGATCGCCATGGATACGGTTCAATTCACAATTTGACACGGAAGCGTGTGTGCCCTGAAGAATTGCCAACCTGTCGATCAGTAGGTGAATGTGTCGTCCACAGCCAGCCAGTTTACTAGTTAGTTTTCTTTATGACTAAACTAAACTTTAGTCTCCTCTTTTTTATAGGACTAAACTTTAGTTTCTTGCTGTTTAGTACTAAGGACTAAAGGACTAAAAGAGAGTGAGGGCTGAGAGGTAAGTAGTACTTTTAGTCCCTTTTAGCAAGGTTTTGGAATTAAAGGGCTAAAGTTCAGGGACAAAGTTTAGTCTCTTTTAGTCCCCATGTTTGGCAATTTAGGGACTAAAAGGGACTAAAGTTTAGTTCCTAAACTTTAGCAACCCAAACCAAACACCCCAAACCAAACACCCCCTCGGTAGATCGTACTATCGGAACCAAGGGAAACAGCATATAGATTATGCGCATCAGCAGTTTTATTGAACTGTTTCAAATCATGCATCCCTGTGCTTCCTCAGTAGCCTAGTCAGCTGAAGTCAGCTTGGTTTGATTTTGGCAAAAGAACTGGAGCTAGAATATAATTTGGCAATCCTCTCGTAGCCACTGCCAGGGTTTGTAAAATCCCAGTAGCCGAACAATGATATGATTTCCGAGGGTTTATCGGGAAGGTTTTGAAAAACCAAACCAGTAATTATTTATCGCTGACAAGACAGATGAAAACCTGTCCGGGCTAATGCGTGCATCTTCTTTTGTGACGCAAATGTCTGAACTCTGAAGCTGCACTGCTCCCGGCGGAGGGTAAAAGCCGAGAGCCTGACCGATTAACAGCAACTCGTGCGTACTACACTACTACCAGCAGGGACGACTGCGGTGTGCGAGGTGGCCGGCTGGTGTCCACTTGGCGAGAGCCAGCACGGAAGCTGGAGCCCCTCCCCTTGAGGCGCGCCGCGCGCTCCTGCCACCCTCGCCACGTTTCGGCCACGGGGCGCGCCGTGCGCACGGCACGCGCGGTCGGCACGGAAACCCGCGCGCAGCGCGACGCAAGGTCGCGAGCTAGCACGCACGGTCGCACAGACGCACTGATCACTACTGATCAGTGATCACCCGCGCGCGCGCGCGCGGCCTGGCGAGAAAGTCCGTAAATGCGGAGGCTTGATTGGCGCGCGACGAGCTGAGGCCGACCGCGCCGCGCCGCGCCGCGCCGAGGCCCGACGCGCAGTGCCACTCCTTGCTACTATTCTCTAATCTCTAGGCTATACACGGCGACGTGGCGAGTGTACCGCCGCGCTCTCGACGTACGCGTGTGTGTGCCCGGAGCTCTACGGACTATGGCTCGCCCTTTCTAGGTTTCCCCCCCGCAGCCTGCAATAACGTTGTACTCTCTGCATGTGTAGTCTACACAGTGTAGTCTGTAGTCTGCATGTGTAGCCCTGTACATATGGCTCCGCTCGTTCCTCTTTGTTACTTAGCCGCGTTTAGTTTAGTTCATTTCGATATTAATTTAAAAAATTAAACGTTAGTTAATTATAAAAATAATTGTAGAATTGAAAGATTATTTGTGAGACAAATTTATTAATCATAATTAATTTATAATTAGCAAATATTTACTATAGCATAACATGATCAAATCATATCATAATTAGGCTAATTAAATTTGTCTCGTGAATAATCCACCGACTATAAATATGTTTTATAAATAATATACATTTAATTCTCCAAAATAATATTTAAACCTCAATTTTTTTACTAAAGACCAACACCTTAACCTAGCTTGTGTCCTTCTTTCCATCGATCTTGTCGTGCTTTCTGTCACGAGTTGATGGCTGAAGCCCTTTATGTCGTGCCGAAATTGCTACCGCTTCACGCTTTTGTCATGATTGATTCTTGTTACTATATAACTGTCTAAATTGATAACATATAGACTAAAGATAAAAAAGTAAAACCATATTTTAAGAGTAGTGATAATTATAAAATCTTTAATTTTATGCATGAGTATATATACACTCACAAGCTACTCGTCATAAAACCTGGGCCCAATCTGAAGTCCAAACAGATCATTTATTAATCTATGACGATAATTACAAAACTATCACAAACAGTGTGCTATCCATGACAAAAATTCGTATACTGTCACATATCTTGCCCTATTCATGACGGTCAGCAAACGATCGTCATAAAACCTAGGCCCAATCCGAAGATCAAATGGTCCATATATTAATCTATGACGAAAATTCGTAAACTGTCATAGATATTGCTCGACATTTTTAATAAACATCACTACAAATCCGTCATGGACTAAGGGATTTGTTGTAGTGAGCACTCACAGCAAAATGTCAAAAACATATATCATATAAACAAACAACTTACTAGTATTATCTAAATCTAAAAATGGAGATCAAATGAACTAGTGCGGGTTGATGAGTATCTATCGGGTCGGCCCAATTGCAGCATATCGATAGGATCAATGCCTATATAGATATTATATATAGAGCCATAACTATGGCCTCCTTCGAGCATCGTATAGGAAAAACAAGCCTCTAGAGATCTAACACGGTTGCAAAACACAAGGTATTTGAATTTGGAATATTCAATTCAACCCCCCAAAAAATAAGTGAATTGAGATGTCACATCAGTTACGCGTGTGCAATCAAAGTTACATGTGTGCAATTTGAATTTACAAAGAGAATCTTCACTTAAAGCCAGGACCTACTATACGGTATATATCATGCATGCATGCATGCATGCATGGGTGTACGGTTTCGTCGGGCCATGCTCCAATTAATTTCACCGCAGAAAACACTGTTGAGATCCTTTTCTACATAAGATCATGAATAACTTGCTGAAAGTTTATCGTACAACAGTACTAATGCATCTACTGTAGCTTGTTTATACCATTAAAAAATAAATTTCTACTTACTTGAGAGCGCAGTCGCAATGTTAGGTATTACGGTGACAACTTTGGGATACGTTTGTTTCAATTTCTGATATCTACAGTTACTTTTAGAATTGGGGTAGTATCCTATGCACATCGGCTGGCCGTGCATATGATGCACATGTGAGATCTCCACCTTCAATCTGTAATCCAACGGACAGCAGCTCCACCGGGGGTTATCGCAAATATAGGAAGGAATAGAATAGGGGAGGTGGGAGGTGTTTTCTGCTAAATGATCTGGTGGAGCTGTTGTCCGTTGGATTATAGTTTGAAGGTTGAGATTTCACATGTGCATCATGTGCACGGCCAACCGATGTGCACATGATACTTCCCCTCTAGAATTTGATGCGGAAACAAACAATTTAAATTCTGCATTCAAATTATGAGAATCAGTAGCTGAATTTGGAAATGAACAAGAATCTAAAAACTGAAAAACACCAACTACTCAGAATGACTAGCTATTAAGAATCTATAACCGCTAGAAACTGAAACAAAGAGACACTAGACACTGAGCCTTTGATGGCATCTACAGTAGCCGATCGAGAGCAACAGTGAGGGTTACGTGATGGGCCCAAGTGCCCAACAGAGACTGTATGGGTGAGTGGGTGACAACACTATAGCTGGTGGAGTATAGGAGTCGCGCGCGGAGCAGCTGACGGCGCAGATGCGCTCAGAGACATGGACCTAGCTCCTCCTCTGACTGACATCCGTCGCGCGAGCAGGAGCAGGCCAAGGACGTGGTCACGTGAGGCGACGCGAGTAGAATAGATAGCTAGACAGCGAGCTGATTGATATGGCCCGAGTCGACGCGACGTGCACTGTGACCGGAATTAACGCCAGCGCGTACGCGCCCTCGCCGCGTCCGGCTGGCTCCGTCGTCGACACGCGCGCGCGGCCGGCCGCGCACGGGCAAGCAAGCAAGCAATGCAAGCCAAGCGGGCGCCGCCAGCTAGGGCGGGCGCGCGTGGTGCGTACGTAGGAGACACATGCAGCTCGCTAGCTGCAGCGGCGCGCGCACGGCCGGGACGGCCGCGTACGCGCGGTGTTTCGCCTGGGAGATCGATGGATAACCGGGACAGGGGAAGCGGCCGGACCGCCGGGGGAGAGAGAGGCCGCTGTACTGTTGTGTCAACGAGCTGCCTAGCTAGGCCACTACCTCTGCGCATAAATGTCCCGCCACCAGCGTCCGCTCGACACGTCGTGATTCGGCTGCTGCGCGCTGCTGCAGCCACCGGGATACACCTCGGTTTCGCCGCCCCGCCTCGCCCCGGTGTCTCCCTTGACCGTCCGTCCGTCCATCCGTCGCCGCATCGCCTCAACCGAACGCCCGTGAGATTTTTTTTTCTCACACCATCCATCGTCTTCCTCTCTCGCGCTCGTGTGAAGCTTGCATTGTCCGGCGAGTGTTTGCGACTTTTTGTTACATATATAGCCGTGGCCCTAGCAGTAGCGTACCTAGAACCTATGGTAGTGAGAGTGCGAGGCGAGATCCAATCTGCACCGCACGATCGATCTGGAGAAAAGATTCTTTCGTCCCGGCCTGCTGCTCTCGCTCTCGCTACCTTTCTTTCGCTCTCCGTCTCTCTCAGCCAATTAAGCTACAGATCGATCCGGGCGCTGCAGGGCAGTGCCGGCCTCTCTCAGTCTCTCGCGAGCTAGCTTGCGACTCAGTAGGGCCTCGAGACAAAAACTTAGGTTTTAGGTATAGCAGCAGCTAGCTTACGACTGGGGAGAGACTGAGAGAGAGAGAGGAATCGTGAGTTCTTGAGTCTTGACTGATTTCATGTGATCTTGCCCGCTGTGCGCGCAGGCAGATCGATCGGTCGGTCACGAAGATGCTGCATGGAGGAGCGCCTTGCTGAATTCGAACTCCAGAGGCGTCTCGATCTCTTGATTTGCTGGTCGATCTGGTCGAGATCGATCTAGCTAGAGAGAGGGAAGTAAGGAGGAGAAGGGGAGGGGAGATCTCGAGATGGGGCGAGGCAAGGTGGTGCTGCAGCGGATCGAGAACAAGATCAGCCGGCAGGTGACGTTCGCCAAGCGGCGGAACGGCCTGCTCAAGAAGGCGTACGAGCTGTCCATCCTCTGCGATGCCGAGGTCGCGCTCGTCCTCTTCTCCCACGCCGGCCGCCTCTACCAGTTCTCCTCCTCATCCAAGTAACTCTCACTGATCCGCCGCTTCTCCTCCTCCTCCCCCTCATCCACCCATGCATCTGGTCTTCCTCCTCCCCTCTCCGATTAAATTCTTTTCACGCACTTCCTTAATCTGCGCTCCAAAACCGCAACTCGTCTTAATTTCTTCGCGCAAATCCAATGGATCTGAATTCTTTCGCGTGTATGCGTACGTAGTACCAGCTGCCTCCATCGTTTCGGACGCTGTGTTCTACTCCATGTCCCTAATACAAAGATAAAAAAAAATCAATTTTTGTCCTAAAATACAGATATTCTACAGTATTTCTTATTATCAATCTCTCGTTTAATTTTACTAATTTCCATTTCACACGTAACCACCATGGCACCATATGCATCTTTTTACTCGTGTATCTTAAAAAAAACTAGAATACTTACAGTAGAACAGAGCAAGCTAAGTAGCTTTTTCTACTGCTGTTACTTTCTTTCTGTTCAATTGGGCAAGCTGCTGTTGGTATAAACATAACCAGGCAAATACATACGAGGTTGTCGCCGGCAGGGGATCGAGTGATCGACACATGTATGCATGCATGTGTGTCACTCGCCGGAAAAGAAAGTGGTTTCATTTGATGTGCATCTGGTCTGTCCAGATATATCTAGCGCATGTACACATCCTAGCAGCTGATTTAGCCTAAAATTTGGCTGATTTAACTTGATGGAATTTAAACAATTTAGGAGACATTTGAGTTTACTTGCATTATCTAGCTAGGATTGTTGTCTCCTTGTTAATTATTTAACCTGCTGCGAATATCTCATGGACACAGCACGACAGTATATGTATGTCAAACGGACCAAACGTCGCGTCATGCGTTAATTCATCTCTGGCTTTTAATTTTGGCAGTCATGTGTTAACTACTGATCGATATTCCATAGATAATTATACTCTTTAACGTACACACTCTAACTCGATGTCTGACAGTTCCAAGTACTATTGTCTATTGCTGCCTTAGGTTGGAAAGATCAGATCAACTGTACCATATTACTCACAGCTGCACAAAAAGGGAACTTGTTTAGGTTAATTAGCTGTCAATTTGTTTTAAGTGACACATTATTGGTTGTTTATTCAAATGTCCAGTACCATATTTTTTTTGTAGGAATATATCTCCATTCACTGGCTACCGCATGTGATGATCACACAAGCTTCAACACTTGGTTACATCCCAGCTAATATGTCATCAATGGAAGCATCTAATGTATTCAAAAATAAAAATTTAATATGCTAGAAAAACTCTATTATATCTTGGAGAAATAGCTCCCTACAATATTGGCTTCCATATATGTACAGTAGGGCTCCTTTGTTAAGCCACATTTTTACCCCCATTAAGGCTGAGGGGAGCTGAAAATTCTTCACTGGACCTGCACAGAAAGCTAAATTCTGTCCAATTTTCCATCTGTACCAATTCATCCTAGTCTTTTCTTTTATTCTGGAAAAGAATGGCTTTTCTTTCAGCATATTGGAACATCTAAAAAATCAACACAACAAAGAATGGGCACTGTTGGTCTGAAGAAGAGGGTAACAGTTAAACTTCCACACAGCAGTAGGACGTACGAAAGGCCGGAGTTGATAATATTATTAGCTTAATGTATCTTGCTAGTAATCCATGTTTTATTTACTTATCTTGTGCCACTTAATTCATCATCATGTCGGCATATATATTCCTGTAATGAAGGGTAATTATTAATAGCATTGTTAATTTGATGTTTTTAATTTCTTGTCCGTGGATACATGTTTTCTGTGTCCTGTGCTACTAATAATTAAACATCTTTGTATTTTAAATTCATATCTCAGCATGCTTAAGACCCTTGAGAGATACCAGAGGCACATTTATGCTTCGCAAGATGCTGCAGAGCCACCTAGTGATGATATGCAGGTTTGATAAATTTATTCAGTTTATGACTTACTCTCTCCGTCCATGTACGAATAGGGCGTATTTTTTTTATCTCAACACATAAATGGAGAAACTAGCTAGTATGACATATTCAGGTTTGGAATGGAGTTTTTTTAAAAGGAATTTCAAAGGATTTAGTGTAATTCCTGTAAAAATCCTATGCTAGAGAAGTAGAGATTGATTTATGTTCTACTTGGTTTCTAGGGAAAACATAATAAAATAACATGATTATATATTTTTTAATTTTATTCACATATGAACCGACATCTTGGTTGATATCATAATCCAAAACTCGTTATAAGTTGGTAAAAAATGCCAAACCCAGCTAACTACTCCAGTAAAATGGAAATTTAGCTCAAATGGCCACTTATTTTCTAAATCCATGACATCACTGAAGTCCCTAAGGTGTGAACATTCAGGAATAATCAGAATTAGGAGCACACGAATTTTAGAATCTTACCTGAAGTTTTACCAAACCACACCTAGCCTCAGTAGACACCTTAAATTTCTGACAAGAAAAAACAAATATTAATTTTGGTTTTTTAGCTACTGTGTTTCTGATGCCTTATATAGCTAAATCACCAAACATTCTGGGACATGCATTAAAATGTGTCCATTGACCAAGTGCATTTCATGCATTACTAGCATAGTTGTTCCAGGTTTTTTTGTTCAAGTACTCTCAAGCTAGCATATAGAACTACGCATTTTCAAGTTCAATGGTTTTAATTTGCTGTATATATATTAAGTTAGCCATGATGGATTTATAATGCCAGTAAAATTAAATATGAAATTTTATGCCCAAATAGCTATCAAGCTAGCTATATGGGAGCAACATGTTTATGATACAAATGTCGTAATTATTTATTTTACATCCATATATAAGGATATATATAGGGCGCACTATATAGAGTCTAATATCAGTTACGCTTTTTTATGCGCACTAGCAAGTTTCCCGTGCTTTGCTTCGAACAAAAGAAATATTCATAATATTGTCTAAAATAAATTAAATATAATTTATATGATATGTGCTACTGACTTTTTGCTAGGAGTGCTTATTTTGATTATATATGTGCCAAATATTGTTTGTTGGGTAGTAATATTAAATAACACCAAGTAGCAAACTATAAAAGATTTGGTGGCGGACTCACCACCAGTACCCTCTTTTAAAGTAGTATATATGTGCCAAATATTGTTTGTTGGGTAGTAATATTAAATAATACCAAGGAGCAAATTATAAAAGATTTGGTGGCGGACTCACCACCTGTACCCTCTTTTAAAGTAGTATATAGATTTGTGTGTTTAGATTTATTTTTTTTGACACATCTGTGTTTATCTATTTAACTTTTGGTGATAAAGAACACTACAGTTGCAATATATATATACTTGGTCTACGCACAGTAATGTAAATAAATTCTGTCAATATTAGAACGATATGTAAATTTAAATTGATAAGAGTGATTTCAAGTTATTTTCTTGCAAATGCATGCAGAACAACTATCAGGAGTATGTGAACTTGAAGGCTCGAGTTGAGGTTCTACAACACTCACAAAGGTGATAAATTCTATATGCATGTTCGCACTATAGTGTGTCGGTTCTTGAATTTTTTGGGGTCTACTTTAGTCTAAAAACTTTGTGTATTAATTCTCAAATACTCTCTTTATATTGATAAAGTTTATCCTTGTGATTATGCTGCAGGAACCTTCTAGGTGAGGATTTGGCTCCACTAAGTACAAATGAACTTGAACAGCTTGAGAGTCAGCTGGACAGAACCTTGAAGCAAATAAGATCAAGAAAGGTAAATTAAGATAGCAAGGAAACTACTCAACGAGTATAAATATTATCAATTAAATTTTGCTCATCCATTCGTAACGTTTTGCTAACTTCAGTCTTAGCTTCATTCATATTACAGTTAATTTGCTTACTACTGGACAATATGTCTGAACTTATATGATATATTGTCTAAAAATATAATATCGATTTGCATGGATTGGCTTATCTAACCTCCATAGAGGAAAAAGAGCTGGATGAATGTTCTATATTATGCTCAATATAATCCTTTTTTTGTTTAAACTTAATTTTAACTATATATTTAGAAAGTTTGAGTTAACATAAAGGGGGTTTGCTGACTAAGAGTGGTGAATAACAAGTAAACAGTTTGCCTTGCTGGTTTGTACTTTGTAATGTTCTAAGTTTTCCCCTTCTATGTTAGACAGTGTTGATACATTGGTGTACTCTTGGTGACTGCCAAAGTGGCAATTAATTACTCCTTCTGTTTTATATTATAAATCGTTTTTTTAAATCAAACATCTCTAACTTTGTTCAAATTTATAGGGAAAAACGCTAACATGTACAATATACAATAAATATTATATTAAGACATCTTTTATGGTGGATTTAATGAAACTAATTTGAGGTAATAGTTGTTAGTAGATTTTTCTAAAAACTAGTCAAAGTTTGAAAGTTTGATTTATAAAAAAGTCAAATGGCTTATTAGTAGAACAGCTATTTGATTTCCTTTTTCCATCGAAAAAATTAAATGAAAATACGTTGTTCCCTAAAATAAAAAAGGCTCCTCCTAGTTGATATTTAACTAATTATCTTCTCTTCACGATTTCCCTTTGTAATTGGCAGACTCAGGTACTAGTTGATGAACTCTGCGACCTAAAGAGAAAGGTAACACTGGAATATTTCCAATACGTACATCAATCGACGTACGTAAATGTTACAACTACAAGATCCAGTTTCAATTCTCTCTCTAAGTGTACCACACTAATCTTCTTCAGGAACAAATGCTACAAGATGCGAACAGTTCCCTGAAAAGGAAGGTACGATGAGATTGCCGTTACTCAATATATACTACCTAGAAACTGAGAAGCTTTGCATTTGTAGTTAGGGACCCCATGCATGCATGGTTCACTGGACCGCCCCAGTAAGTTGCTCGCCTTTATCTCGATGAGATGTCGATCGAGTGCATGCAAGTGATCGGAAAGCCCATGATATATATGCATAAGCTGCCAAGTATAGGATGGTATGTGCCCTAGCTGGTGCCATGACAGCCTTTACCTTGACATCCTATCTGGAGGAGAGGAGACAAAAGTTCCAAACTTTCTGTAGGAGATGAGAAGTTTCTCACAAAACTCGTGCAGTCAATCGATCAGTCCGGCCACACTACACAGGATCTTGGTTGATTATCGACGTGCAATAATGTACAAGACAGGATATATATGTGCTTCAGATCTGATCCGATCCTCCTGTCGATCTTGTTTCAGCTGGACGAGATCGACGTCGTAGCGGCAGCCCCGGCGCCGCAACCTGTGTGCCACGATGGATATGGCAACGACGGCGGCGGCAGCGGCAGCGGCGGCGGCGTGGTGCTATCCAATCAGCCTCCGCAGCCTGAGCACTTCTTCGAGTCCCTGGGGCGCGACCTGTCTCTACACCCCGCGTAAGCTGCAGACTACTGCTCTCTTTCTCCTCATCAAATCTCTTGTTTGTTTTGCACTCGCAATGGCAAAATTATGGTTGTGGATGATGAACTGATGGCAATACAATGCATTAATTTGCTGCTTTCTGCAGGTTTCATGCCGTGGATGTGAACCAGCCGCCGGCGCCGCCGCCCGGCGGTTACCTTCCTGCGTGGATGGCCTAGCTAGCAGCCATAGCTCATATGCGTGCCGGCCGTTTGGATTTCAGTTAAATCGGGGTCAAGTGCCCAGCAGCGGAACATCATAATTCATATATATATATATATATATATATATATGGACACTCTCTTGCTTCCTCGTTTATTTCCCCTATTTGTTGCTTGAATTAATATCAAGCGTCGCTCAAATGTTTTAAATACAATGTACTAATGAGGACATATATATAGCTTAATTATATTTTGTCAAACTCCAGGCTCCTTCACTTACAAGCATATTTAATTTGCGACATCAAACTCAGAGTACATATTTATCGCATTGTGATCTATTAGTCCTAACCTCTTGTGTTAGTGGCAGAGCTAGAAAAAAATTAAAAGGGTGAACGAATTACAATCGTGCGCCCCCTCGTCCTCGTGCCGGATCTGCCCCTGCTTGTGTCAATGATTTTCAAATATTTCTCCCTTTTTTGACCACCATACCTAGTGTGGACTTTTTTGAAAATTAAGCAATCTTTTTTGAGGCGGCATAATTCATCCCAGTAATAAAGGCATAGTACGATATATTGCTTTCTCCATCTAAAAAATATTTTATTTTTGTTCCTTCAACTTTGTGTAAATAACTCTATTTCTATGTTTTAATCTACCATAGGTTCAAAAACTAATAAGTTTTATTTATTTAATATCCTTCGTATATTTTGTATCTGTCACTTTATGACACTACTTTTTTATTGATAATTGGTAATTTAGTTTTTTTATTTAGGCCACTAATTATCAAATTTGTTCCGAAAGAACGGAGGTGGTACTATACGTTCTAAATGGTACATGCTCCTTGTATAAAGAGAACCATTCGTATGTCTGAAAACTTGGTCCCATTCAAATTTCAAATGACAACCGGTCGACAACTAAATGTGGTTAATGCTATAAAAATTATTAAATATTTTTAAAATAAATTTAATAATTTATATATTAAATTTTTACAGTGTTTACAAATTTAGAAAATATGCCGGCTTATAAGCCAAGCATCTTTTAAATGTAGAAATGGACAGCTAGTGGCTGGGCGACGACGACGCAGGCGACCGGTGATGGCACCTGAAATTTGGATTGAAAGGTGCTGTGAGTGTTACTTTTTCACACGTGTATGTGTGGATTACAATTATATATATATATGGAGAATTTTATGGTGCTCCTAAATTCTCTATGACCGTTCAATTTACATGATCTAATAACTCAAATTTAATATTGATTATCTATTACCTCTAGTAATAGGTCATATAATATTTTTTAATATATGTGTACCCACATATATGTAGCAATTAATTAGTTTCTTTACATGCTAGAAGATTAATTATTACATGCACCAGATAAAAAAACAATAAATAAACTTTCTGGGCGACACACATGCAAATTTTTTTTCATAACCGAGTCGATTTTCTTTTTAAATTAATTATTTTAAACATATTTAATCAATTGGCTATATTTGTTTTAACTATTACCTCCTAGGGAGGTAATGGGAGCACTGGAAACACGCATATATATATACATATATATATACATATATATATACGAGAGCGTTATTCTACATCACGTGTGTAAAATAGCTATTCTACATCGACTATTTTTAGTAGTAGGTAGTAGTTTTTTCAGTAGAATAGCAGTTGAGTACTAATTTTTCTCAGTAGTAGATTTCTCGATAAAATAGTTATTCTATACCTGTAGTGTAGGATAACATTTGTATATATATATATATATATATATATTACCGTGTCGTCAGTTAGTCACAGCTAGTTTTAAAAAACTTTACATCTTTATATACTAGCAATTCGTTAATCAACAAATTTTGTTACTTTAAAATCTTTTATCCATCTTTTTAACTATCAATTCATATTATTACTTTCTTACTAATAATAAAAGATATTTTGACCGGTTGCTTTAACCACCACTAATTTGTTTCCTTATCTTTTTTGCGAGGGCACGGCATCATATCGGCATGTGAGATAGATGGTGAAAGTTGTCGTCCTTAGGACGTCATCCACAAGAGCACCGCATGCAGTAGTGGCGTGGCTACCATCCAATGGCTGCAAAAAGGAAGTCTTTTGCCAAGCCTGCATTGTGTGTTCAACAGCTGCTCGTTTGCCGATCGGTCAGCAGTCGGCACAAAGCTTTAACGATAGAAAGGCCAAATACATGTCAGGATAATGTCCACATATATTGTTCTTCCATATCTGTTCACTGCTTATCTTGCTCACATCACATCTAGCTCACCGTCAAAACAATACTCCTCGGTGTACCAATATAATATTTAATACAACAACACAGGTTATTTCAATTGGTTACCAAGACAAGATTCTAGTGGTGTCACCCATTTTTAGTGTTTTTATTGGCAGAAATGTTTCGATTGACGAGATGACTAATATTTGTACACTCTCACCTAAACACCAAAACAACTATTATTTATACATCGGAGGGAGTACATATCAATATATGAGAATTCTGAACTATTTATAAGAGTTCTAGGTTTAATTTGAGAATAGCTATATCTGATAAAACCCTAAATAGTCGACATTTGCTGGCTTTTTGGTAGTAGTAGCCACTAAGAAGGCTCTTGATTGTCTCCAATGTCACCGTCTCAAATTCCTAAAGCATAACGTGCGAGTGTGACAACACAATTCGTCTCTTTGCTTATCTTGGATCCAATTCCCCATCCAAATAAATTCCTTCTGTTCCCTGTTTAATTAGTACTGGCCGGGGGGATTTCTCTGGATATCTTGAGCATTTAGCAACATGTCGATGTGTCTCCATTTCCATGGTCCTCTAAGCTATGTATGGACCATGAGACGTCACCCAGCTCGATCGGAGATACCATTTCAAGTGTTCATCTGTGACATGTTTTGGTATAGCTAGCTAAAACGCGACAGCTCACACGGATTATCGTGAAAAAAATCTGGTATCTCGTGATAATTTGTAAAGTATTTTAAAAACACATTTTCTCTTATGAGATTTGGGAAAGTACGATTATATTGCCTGCATTTGCGATTGCAATTGGAATTGGACACGTAGGAGTTAGGAAGATGAACTACTGAAGGGTGATGGCGCTCACTGCAAGCAATAATCCAATTTCATGCATCACGCGTGCAGCACCAGCTTACCTCGGATATTTAATTATTTGCCATTTTTAAGTGTGTGATATTCAATTATTTATAAATATTATGTAATTTGGGTATCATCAAAGTAGTAAATAATTAAAGTTATTTTATAAGAATATCAAATAGTAAATAATTAAAGTCATTTTATAAGGTAGCAAATTATTAAATATCCTCCTAGATCGACATGGCATGTCAGGTTGCTGCTGCAAAAACATAGCAGTTTTGTTATAAGATCTAGTTCTTTTCCAACAAACCAACCTGTTAGATTTTTTGTGATTGAATAGGATAGAGATCACACATATTGACAAGTTAATGCAACACAGTACGAAACGACCCTTAAAAACGCCAAGAGCATCTCCAAGAGAACTTTTATATAAGTTTATAAATTTAAAATTTAAGAGTTTAATAAAAAAATATACTCCAACAACGCCGCTAAACAAATCCCTATCCTAAACAATTTCTTAAATCTCTGACGATTTATCATAAATTTAGGATTGACTTTTCATTCTTTGTTTAAAAACAGGGACCCTAAAATATAGAAAATGGTTATGGGTTTAGGATTTAAGTTTTAGTTTTAGAAAATAATAAAAATAATATAATCTCTATATTATATTTTAGGAAATAAAATTTAATACATCTCGATCTCGAGATGCTCTAACGTTATTAGATGTTGACGAATTGAGAAATGATGTATATCTGATTTTGCGGGAGAGAACTTGGGGTGAAGCCAATGCCAAATTGGCACGGCCCAAAAAATCGCAGCCTACTACTGTGGCGGCCCGGCCCGGCCCGGCCCGGCCCATATAACCCGTTTCCGTTGAGCCCATGATGCGGCACGCGGAAAACAAAAGCGAGTCTCGATGAGGCGGTTTCGACCGTACGAGCAGGGGGGCAACGCCTCGCCGGGCCCGCGGGCCCACGTCCACGTGGGGATCTACGAGTGATGCTGTGGACGTGTGGGGGCCCACGGCCGCGCCGCCTCGCCCAATGGCCGCTCGACAGCGGAGGCCGGTGAAACCAGCCCGGTATCGCCAAACCGGTCTTCCTCCTCCTCCGTCCTCCCCCTCCGATCCCGTCGCGCGGCGCGCTCTCCCTTTAAATCCCCCATTTCTCCTCGAGTGCCTCTCGTCGTCGTCTCGGCCCGATCGATCGATCGGTCGGTGCCCCCGCCACTTCCTTCCCTCTCCGGCCTGCTCGACGCCGTGGCGCCTCCGCCTCGCCGCCTCCACGCTCGCAGCACGTAGGAGAAGGGGAGAGAGTAGCAGGTAACTACACCACCCGTCCCCGTCCTGCTCGATCAATCGATCGACATACGCCCCGTGGATAGGTATGGCTCTCTAGTGGCTGGCTGTCGTTGTAGGTGATAGATAGCCAGGTTAGGCAGGGTTAATTACTTTAATTTTGGTTTTGGTTGGAAGGGAGATCGAATGGGGCGCGGCAAGGTGCAGCTGAAGCGGATCGAGAATAAGATCAACAGGCAGGTGACCTTCTCCAAGCGTCGGTCGGGTCTGCTGAAGAAGGCGAATGAGATCTCCGTGCTCTGCGACGCTGAGGTCGCGCTCATCATCTTCTCCGCCAAGGGCAAGCTCTACGAGTACGTGACAGACTCATGGTACGTACATAAGCCCCGCGGTTTCCTCACTGCTTTCAGTTAGCCAGCTTAATTCCCTGCCTTGTGCAGTTGTGCTTGCCTTCTGCTCCCGTTTCTGTTCTTTGAATCTGTTCTGAATGACTTATCGTGTTACAAGTTTATCCATTATATGTTTAATTCCTGTTATGGGTTTGCCCAAAAACTGTTTGAATTCCGTTGCAATTGGCGCTTGCTTGCCGGGGATGGAGGAGGCAGAGAAGCTGGACTTGCTATCTCCGGCGTCAGCTGACGACGTGACATGACTGATGAGTTCGTGGCTTCCTGTTGTATGCTTGTGATCTCTCTAGCTGTGTGCACTGTACTATCGTCTCGCAGTAGGGTGATTTTATGCTCCGCTTTCGCCGGAGAGGGCGTTGGTGCTGCTCTATTTGGCGGAATATTTTTGGTTCTGCTATTGGGTGTTGCTTGCTTGACGACAAGCTAGCTTTGCACTGAAGGGGAAGTGATAATTGTTAGTACGTAGCTTTGGCGGACCTGGGATTAATTGGATGAATAAATTGGCCTCTTGCTTTCTAAAATCTGCCTTGTGCTCATCTGGAAATATACTGAACTTGCTGCTTGGTTGTGCTTATGCTTTCTTCCATGTTCTCATCTGAAAATCTCCATGAAACCTTCCTTCTCTTTCTCTGCCTGCCTCTTCAATTTTTCGTTCATGATACTAGTAGTTAGGTCGTGAGAACCTTTGCTATTTTTGTTGTACATGCGTTCCCAGAGGTGATGAACTGGTTGCTGATGTCATGCTTTTCAACATGAAAGAACTAAAAAAATCCTAGAAGCTAGGGAAGCTAGGGCTCGACCTTTATTCTTTACTTTTTCTTGCTTGATCATTTGTTCATTAGTTGCTGGCTGGCCGGGATCTGCCTGTTCTGTTTTAGCTTCTTTTTGGGATGTGCAAGGTTTCTGAATAGCAACATCTACTCATACTAGAGCCTACAAGCAAAATATTGGACGCTTCCGGTATGCGTTATATCATCTGAAGGATATTTATTTACACTCGATTTTCTTGACAGTGATTTAGAACCCCTGATAATTAGTCATGCCTCAGATTTTGACGGCTAATCCCAATTTTATTTCATTCATACTTAAAGACATATTTATCTTTTCAGACGTAAGACTGTCTCTAACAACATAGCTATTTTAATACCTAAACCTAAAAATAAGTGGTCCACGTAGCTTTCACTTAAAATATCTGGATCCAATAGTAGGGGCGAAGCTTTTACTTAAAATATCTGGATCCAATAGTAGGGGCGAAGCGAAGCGGGCGCGCACCCTATGATTCTCGCCGGCTCCCACCCGGGAGCTGGCTAACATAGCCTGCCAGGACTCCAAGAGTCTTAGTCCACGCGCACATGCATTGTAAGTGTAAGTGCTATTAGTTTTTTTTTGTTGGACATTTGTAAGTGCTATTTCGTTAGTTCGTTAGTTTAGATGGTATTTTGTCAGTGGTTTCTTGCTAAATTCTTGCTTTCTTTCGTTGAAAGCATATCAAGACAAGTTTATTTGAAAAATTCCGTTGCATCTGATAATCGATCTAGCTGTTAAATCACCATCTTTCTATACTCCACCAAATCAATTTGTGAGATTTGCAGAAGCAAAAAAAACACTTACATAAGCCGATGTCTAATTGGCCCTTGGACCATTTTTCCATCTCCACGGCATTCCGTGCATGCAAAAGGAACCTAGGGATACTAGCCTCCTCTACTTTAGCCTTTGAGAGTGGAATTTTTTGAAAAAAAATCAAATTCTGGTACTCGAGATCAAAAAATTGCAAAACTAGCCTAACATCGACGGTCCATCGGTCGAACCTGACTGATGTGGCACTCCTTCGGTCGATGCACTGTCGAACCAAAGTCACGTCAGCTTGGTTCAGCCAACAAACCATCGAACTAGGCTGACCACATCAATCGTCGCACTGTGCGCTCCCCTGGACGCACCGCGCGCGCCCTCTCGCCACCTCGCCTCCCGCACCGCCCGTGCCCCGCCGCCTCGCTTCCCCGCGCGCGCGCCCTCTCGCCACCTCGCCTCCCGCACCGCCCGTGCCCCGCCGCCTCGCTTCCCCGCGCGCGCGCCCTCTCGCCACCTCGCCTCCCGCACCGCCCGTGCCCCGCCGCCTCGCTTCCCCGCGCTACCCGCCGCCCGCCGGCCCTCGTGCTCCATGTGGCGGCGGGGTCCGGTGGGCGCAAGAGGCGAGGGGGCGGGAGGAGGACAGGTGGCGGGGGGCACGGTCGAGGCGGTGAGGCACGCGTGGCGAGGGAGGCGAGACGGCGGGGGGCGTGCCCGGCGCGGCCAGGGGCGCACGCGGCGCGGCGGCTGACGTGGCCAACCTGGTTCGGTGGTTGGTTGGCCGAACCAGGCTGACGTGGTTCTGGTTCGGCACTGTATCGGTCGAATGAGGGCCACGTCAGCTATGTTCGGTTGATGGACCACCGACGGTAGGCTAGATTTGCAATTTTTTGATTTCGTGTACCAGAAATGTATTTTTTAAAAAAATATTATTTAAAAAAAATCTATGAGAGTGTAAGCTGTAGACAATTATTTCTCTCCTCCCGTAAACGGAATATATCTAATTTAGTATCTCACACAGTGTGGCCACTCCCTCCATCTTTGTTATCAATCGTCTTCACTGCATCTCATCAGAGATTGTATCTCATATCATCTACTACCACAATTAATTAGTGATATGTTAGGATCTAATTTTTCTTTTTATTACATTTTGGGTAGAAACTACTTGTTGATTTGTTTAGTCTTTAGCTATGAAAAGATTAAGGATGATCAATATATACTACTATAAAAAAACTAGTGGTGGTGAATTTATCATTATCACGAACTTCTCATTGACACGTGGACCCTTATCGTTAATAAAATCTATATTGTTTTAAAAATCTGGTATAATACTTTTCATGGTTGTCACGGCGCCCCGGCGAAACCAGTCGCCAGGGGGCCGACTGGACGCCTAGGTGCCTAGGCGGGCGCCTAGGCGTCGCCTAGGCGACCAATTAAATTCAGCATGCAATTATCCACACCCACATCAAGAATCCTCTTCTCAAGCACAGGGGAGGGGGAAGCAGGGGAGGGAGCCGAGGCGGCCGGGCGGCCGGTGGCTGGGCGGTGCAACTGCGCAAGGGGAAGCATACTAGCAGAGCAACTCGCTAGGGGAACCGGAGATCTGGTGGCCGGCGGCGCCGCCCGGGCGGCGCAAGGGAAGAGGAGCAACTCGCTAGGGGAACCGGAGATCCGGCGGCCAGCGGCGCAAGGCACAGGAGCAGATCCGGCAGCCGGCGGGCGGCGGCGCAAGGGACTGAGGCGGCGCAAGGGACTGAGGCGGCGGCGCAAGGAAAGAGGCGGCGGCGCAAGGGAAGAGGAACCGAAAGGGCCTGGGCACGCCTTAGAGGCTTAGAAAATAGACACGGAGGCACGGACCCTAGGCGCCCGCCCAGAGTCTCCTGGCGACCGCCTAGGCGCCATGGGCGACGCCTAGAATCTCCTGGCGGGCGCCTAACTCACCCAGGCGAGGCGATTCAGCCAACCGTCCGGCGGTGACCGCCTGGACGCCTAGTCGGCGCCTAGGCGTCGCCTAGGCGACGCCGTGACAACAATGATACTTTTGAAACTGAATTACGATGAATATTATTTTATCTTGTTTTAAATTATTTGTATCATTTACATGTTCTTTTAATATTGTATTTTTTCTCGTTACAACACATGGACACTCAACTAGTAGTTTTTATAAGTTGATTGCACTAAAAAAAATATTATCAGTAGTAGTATTGATAAGTTGACCCCCTTCGTGTTCAATTCCTAGCTCCATCTCTGTCCAACAGAGTAGGCAAACATGGTACCCATTTTGGGTGAGAGGTCGGGCGGAACCCAAAATAAAGTTTTCTTGTGATGTGAAGTGGACTTGTTAACTTGTGATGTGAAGTGAATTTGTTAATTTATGATATGGATTGAATGTTTATGTGAAATTGTGAAGTGAAGGTGATGCGAAATGTGAATGGATATTGATATGGATTGAATGTTTATGCAAAATTGTGATGTGAATGGATATGGATTGAATGTGTATGAATATGTTTGTGGATTTGTGCATGTATGTACATGAATGTATAATAGCATATGAATGTATTGAATTTTGAAAAAAAATGAAAAAAATGGTTTGTCGAGTGTAACACTCGGCAAAAATGGGGTTATAGGTGCACGCTACGTGTGCGCCCTAGTTCGTGGCATCGCTGAGTGCCACGTAGGGCACTCGACAAAGTTATATTCGTCGAGTGCAACGTGGGATACTCGACGAAGTTGCTGTCATTGCCTCCCCTGGCCGTTAGACGGTTAACTTTGCCAAGTAGTGACGCGTAGGGCACTTGGCGAAGGCTTCGCCGAGTGCTCGATGAAATACACTTGACGAAGCACCTCTTCGCCGAGAGTCTATTTGCCGTGTGGGATTCGCCGAGTGTGGCACTTGAAGCCTTCGTTGAGTGGAAAAGAAATGTTGTATTCCTATAGTGCTTGCTTCTCTCATGCGCAGTGAATCCCACCATGCAGTCACGTTTTGTCTTTTCTGTTGGAGACGGACGTTTTTGGGTCTGAAACTCATTTCCTTTACTGCGATGCATACCACATATAGGTACCCTGTTTTAGGTCCTATTGTTGGATACAGTCTAAATAGAGTTTATTTGGCTGTTGTCTATTCTATATAGTATTTTCTTCCAAATTAATTAACTTAAACGCCAAGCAATTTAATTCAATAAGAGTAGGGTCTCTAGATAGCCATTTCTACCAGATATTTTTAAATATTTCCTCCCAGACTCTGTCCATTGGTCAAATTAAGTTATAATTAACGTGGTAGCTCGAGGAGACATATAACAATTAAGTATGTGACATGGGAATCTCGGAGGACTCGGACTCGTAAAGCTTAAGTAACACACATGGGGTTAGTAGTGTTTGGATTTCAGGATGTGTTCGTTCGGGCCGGAGTGTGAATACTTAATTAGCAGGTGGATAATCTGTTTTTAATTTATTCAATTTGACGATATATATACAACCCAAATACCCAATATCACATGTGATCTCTACCTGGTTATCATTAATTGGATCTTATCTAGGGATGTACATCAGGGTTTGAAATTTCAGTTCAAATCTTCAAAATTCTGTATTTACTGGTGAGTTTCGGTAGGGGGTACATCCAGCAAAAAAAATTGTTTGAAATTCCTGTTTTTTTCCTTCTCCCAAAATTCTATTATATTTATCTTTAATTTTTTATCGATAATTATGCTTGCTAAAGTACCCCTGGTTATAAAGCGAACGTGGTTAAAGGTATCACAAGAAAGTGAAAATTATTTGAGAAACATAAACTAGCGCTTGATATGCTCCAGAATTTGAGACAGATTAGTGCTTCCTCCATTCTAGCTGATATATATATTTATGCTTTGTGTTACAGATTAATTTATTTAAGTCCTTCACAATACACCACTGCACGAAGTTTTGGATAGTGTTATGCCTGAGGTAAATACATGTATGTGTCAAGCAAAAAAATCGTATCCATATGCCCCCCATAACAAAAAGTTACTGCAACACACACACATATATATAGTAATATCAAGTTTATGCCTCTTGAATGTTACCATTATAATGATGATTCTTAACATTGCCTATCATGTGACATTTGGAGAATATTGGCCGCCTCTTACAGTTCTGACTTCAGTGCATTGCAAAGTTAATTCTGATGATACTAGACGCATAGTTTATAAAGCAATTCCATGTTGAAACATTAGGGGTTGCAATGCAGTTTGCAATAGCCATAGGCTCATAACACGAGTTTGGTTATAGAACACCTTTCTTGGTTCTTTTTTTTCCATGTCCGGAAATATTTTAATTCCTTTCCAATTCTCCTTCGGTTTTCTTCTGAAAAGGAACATCAGAAAAAAAAGACTAGAAAATCGCCGATGCAATTTATTTTCCTGACTTCTGTTTGGAACAGTACATTATATTATATATGGCAAAAGTTTGGCCACCATATATCAAAATGAATGCATGCATCTGTTACTGAGATTTGAGCATCAACTACGTAGTCTATTTACGATCACCTCAAATGACCAAATGTATATTCCTTATTTTTCACAGTATGGACAAAATTCTTGAACGTTATGAGCGTCACTCCTATGCAGAGAAGGTTCCTATCTCAGCTGAAACTGAAACTCAGGTAAAAAATAAAGGAAATATCTTCTTGCGCTTTAAATTAAGTCGTTTCTCGAATATTTATATCTTGTTTTATTTTCTGAACTTTATCCACTATACCAGTTTTCAATTAACTCTTTCAAGATCATATATACATTGTATACAGCATTTTAGATTTCCTCGAGTTGGATGCAAATCAACTATGTATCGTTTTTTTAGGGCAACAAGGCATTGTTGCGCGTTGATCAACTTTTAATGAGTGTACTACTGTCATAATTAATATATCATTGTCAGTTTGCAAATTAAAGAACAAATTTCTCTTCCCATGCTTGTTTACACGTCTACAGATAAGCTAAATCCTCATATTCAAATATTTTACATTTTTTACTATGATTTGGTCCCATGATTCTCTGTGTAACTTCCAGCAACTGGTTCTTGAGAAATACTTTGGTTTATACTATATATATATATATATATATATATATATATATATATATATACACAAATGATATTCTACACCACGGGTGTAGAATGCTATTCTACACCGACGTGGAATGAAGGGGTTGGGATTGGGTGGGAGGTGGGCACGATTGGGATGATCGGTGTAGAATAGCATTTACACCCATAGCGTAGAATAGCGTTCCTATATACCTATTTGCCTCCTAGTTATGCACATTAGCTTATATTGGTCTCTAGGCTTGGAACAAGATATCAGGTATATACAATACAGGATAAAAATACACATTTGCATATAGAGCCATATTAGAAACATGCATGGATATTACAGTAGAATACTATCATTGAACAATGAGAGGTTTTACACTTGATCTTGACATAAATTTTCGAATCTCCAGGCCCTTCATGGTATTATACTACAAATGGATAATTAGACTACTTATTTATTGATTTTTTTCTTCTAAATCCTATATTGTAAGGCATCGCATTGTCTCACGCCTTATCCTTAGGTGGTGGCGACAAGTCCATCTCGCCTTGTCTCTGTCTTAATATGACGTACTACGAAATTGAGATTGTGATTTTGAATAATGATATTTCAAATTTTAGGAACAGTCAGACAATCACTCTATCCCTGTTATTGCTCCTAGATATGTGTGCTACTTTTGGGACAAAAGACAATATAGTTATAGTGTTGACACGTTATCAAAGAAATGTGTATTATAGTTTCGTTTGCACCGCGAAAAGTCATTTTCTATTTAGATTTTGGATGACACTATATTACTCTTCCCTCTAGTAGAATTTAAGATGGCATCACATTCTTGGTGGCTGTTTTCTCTTTGGGAAAAAGATAAAGCCTTAGGCTCCAAAATGTTGTCGATGGAATTGTGGAGCACTGTATATCCACCAGGGGGTTTAATTCGAATGAGGTCAAGGAAAAAAGAAGCGCGAGTGGGAAGTTAGAAAAGTTACTCATGTATAAACGCAAGCACAACTGAGAATTCAATATGCACGCAAGCAATTCTTGCTTGTAATGATCCTAATAGAAGATCTATTACTTATGAAAGCATTCTATTCTTATACAGGGCGACTGGTGCCACGAATACAGGAAACTGAAGGCAAAAGCTGAAACCATACAGAAATGTCAAAAGTAATTACAAAACGACTCAAGTTGGTGCGGTGCCAGATTTTACTATACACTGTTGATGTAAAACTAACCGAACATCCAAATCCTGCAGGCATCTTATGGGAGAGGATCTTGAATCTTTGAATCTCAAGGAGCTGCAGCAACTAGAGCAGCAGCTGGAAAGTTCACTGAAGCAAATAGGAAAAAGAAAGGTTGTGTTTTTATACCGCTAAAAATATGGTCCTACATGTTTAGTAGCTAAAATTCTCCTGTATGTGCAGAGCCAACTTATGCTCGAGTCCATTAACGAGCTTCGACGGAAGGTAATGATGTCAACCTTGTTAAACCTTCATTGGCTGTTGGAACTTGGACAACCTTGGCTACCTATCAGTTGATATCAGCGCGTGTTGCGCAATTCAGAAAGTTGCCACCATGCCTGCCAGTGCTTTTCCTCAGTTTCCATTTTCTAATATGCACAACGGATTGTTGCTACAGGAGAAGTCACTGCAGGAGGAGAATAAAGTCCTGCAGAAGGAAGTAGGCCGTTCGCTTCCCCCTTACATGCTCCAGCTGATCTTGGTTTCTTTAACATAAGAAAGTTGAATTGATTGAAACCCATGCTCCTTCCTACAGCTCGTGGAGAAGCAGAAAGTCCACAAGCAACAAGTGCAATGGGACCAAACACAACCTCAAACAAGTTCGTCTCCATCCACCTCTATGATAAGGGAAGCCCAGACAACAAATACCAGGTATGTAACCAATAGTCGCAAAATGAATCCGATGCAGTTCTGCTAACCAACCAGTTAACTAGTGCCTCCAAACAATTTACTTTTTGAAAACATTTTGCGAGTGATTTCCATTCAGCACGTCGGGATTTTTTTCCCCACTTTATTTTTCAGAAAACATGCAAAAGATGACATTTCTTGCAATCACAAAAGAGATCGTGGTTCACCTTAATCCTCACTTTTTGTGGGAATCTTGGCAACGTGTAACCACTGGATGTGCTTGTGTGGCTTCACAGCAACTGCCTTACGGCACCAGTGGAAAGGGATGACTTAGCACGACAGCCACAGCAGGTTTGCATTAGGCGGCCACCATGGATGCTGAGCCACAACAATGGCTGAGATACTTCAGATGATCAGATCCATATCAGTCTGCTATTCATCACATGTATCAACCCGACCCAGTCGGCCTGCTGCTGAGTGCTCGACCTGGAGTATTATATACTATTTTTGTCAACACCGCTGCAAGAGGAAGAAAGCATTTAAGCCCAAAAGTCAGCATATAAATTGCAAGCTGCAATGCTGTATATTTTGCTTCATCAAGCTCCATTTTCCACCCATCACTTGTCAGTGATTTGCCAGTGTAATATATGCAAGTAGCCAGTGTAATATATCCATAAATAGCAAGCCGCAATGTGTATATTTGCCCTTCTATATTCTAGTTTTGTTTGGCTGGCCAGTCCTAACAAGGTGGCCAGATTTATTAAAAGAAGGAAAAAAGGGATTACAAGGCAAGAGCAAAAATAACATCAATAGAAAACTAGCTAAAAAATTAGCTCATAAATTCCTCCCACACCCATAGATATCTTTGGAAGGTGGGTTACCGCATTGCATTCTACAACTATATAGATGTCTCAATGATCCCTTTGATATTGTTGAAATGTTTGTTATGCAACCTTGACTCATGTTTGAACACATGCATTGCATTCTTTCCAAATTCTCCAACATACCAATGAGAAAGAGAAATTTTCATATGTGCCACTGAAAGTTGGTTGGTTTCTGTATATGCCACTAAAAACTTATTATTTCTATGTCATTGCTTTATTTTTCTGTATCCATATATAACATTGTTGTTAGTTAATAACATGTACCGACTAGAGCAAATGATAGTTAATAACGAAACTTAAGGAAATTTTGGCATTTTGAAAAAACTAACATTAACTAACAATTGAAACTAACAACAATTACATATATGGACAAAAAATTTAAGCAATGACTTATATGGAAACAAGTTTTTAATGGCATTTATGGAAAGTGGTGAACTTATAGTGGCATATACGCAATTTTCTCGATGAGACAAGAGAGGGAGTCAAAGACCTTTTAAATTCTTTCTTGAATCGTGTGTCTTCATCCACCATTCTCCAAGCTCAACATCTATTATACCTAGAAGCTAAAACATGGTTTTGATCTAAGTTCTAATCAATGTCTAAAGTGCTTCATGTGGCCACCCTCACTCACAAGGTTTCCTGCAGTTAAGAAACTCTTCTTCAAAGCTAACCACATGAACTTCACCTTTAGCGATGCTTTCTTTTTTTCAGAATATTGTTGTAGAGCCATGTTGTTTTCGCTAAGGTCCGATAGGCAACAAAAATCATGAAAATACATCATGCATCGTCTTCTAGATTACTCGGTCTAAGACTTGATGTTGAGGTGTGATATCTTGCATGATCACAAGTTTCACATATTCCCTAAGTGTCCTTGTGTTTTTCTCATATCCATCTCCTGTTCTGCATCACCTCAACTACTAAGATGTTGGATTTATGCACATCACTGAAAAGGATAAGAAAATTCACCTCGATGCTCCCTTGAGGTAGTCAACTATCCTTCCAAAAATATGTCCAATCACTATTGTGGTTACTAATCGAAACCACATCCTTAATTCATCAATTAAGTTGTAAGTTACCGCAGTCCACGATCTTGTATATTACTCATTTTTCTTGCCAAGCCATTTCAATCTAGGGTTAATTTTTTCTGTGCCATTACAATTTTTACGGTTTGCCAATATGCCATTGGTGTGTCACTGACAGATGGGGGCCGCTACAGTCACTGACAGTGGCATATAAGCAATTTCTGAAAATTATAATGGCATGCGAGTAATTTTCCCTTCAATCTAAGTGCCTGCCTAAATAGATCAGGTTTCACTCGTAAGCCACCTTTATCCTTTGGTAAGCACACCACACCCCACGCAACTAAACAATATCCTACATGTTATCAATAGGAGTTCTTGGTTATGAGTTAAGAACAAAAGGAGAAGACCATGAATCTAAAGGTAAGAATCTTATCTTGTGAGTTCTAATAGAATGAGGAAATAAATATATCACAAACTAAGTCTTGTAAAAATTTCACTGATTTTTTAATAGATCTCAATTTTTTGGTATACTACCATTAGAGACTGCTATTGAGGATTTATAAAACAAGCAGCAAAACATTAGATGCACAAAGAAGAATGGAGCATATGAGATATTATCAAGAGAGGTAAAAAAGAGGGGGAGGGGTTAGAGGGAGCTAAGCCAAATAGATACATAATATTTTGTTACAATTAGAAACAAGAGGTGTTAGGAAGTCTCAATGAGAAAGAAGTCTCACAAGCCAACGAGGGAAACATGATGGTTGTCGAAGATAGCACAATTCTTAAGGAGGCAAAGAGACCAAGCCCTAATAATTAGAATTTACATGGACTTGTCGAAGTCAACCTTTGCTCCGACAAGCATGTCGAATAAGGGCAATATGCGATCCTAGGGGAGACCAATATGTAGCTAATAAGATGCTGCCGGGTGCAAAGCACATAGCTATAGTAAATGTTGTCTAATACAAAGAGTGTTGAGCTCCTAAAAGGCATCCAGTGAGAGATATGGAAGTGGTGACTCATGGTTCCATGGGCCAAGAAGGCTTTCGCCAAGATATTAGGGTTCTTAGCAAAGGAGTAGCCTAAGGATGGAATACTCTAAGAGTTGATCGCCCCAAAGGGATATCGTGGTGCCACATGAGACTGAAGGCTTGGCAATCGCTTAGGAAGAGCTAGATAAGTTGATAATTGATCTCCACCAAAAAGGATCCTATATTTGGAGTGAAATAAGAATGGAGCTATTCTAGGTAGTGGGAGTCCCAAATGAGCTTGACTTAGCGAACTTCTTTCCTTTTATAGAACTTGTCAAGTTGCTTGATGAGCAAAACATTGTTTTGGTTTCTCAAAAGTTGATAACTCTAAGGCCCCCTTTTAGCTTTGATCTACATACATTGTGCCAAGCAACAAGGGAAGCAATAAAGGAGCCATGCTAGAGACGATGACAACGAGCATTGTTGATATAGTTCGAGTGTGCACATGGTGTAGTTGGGAAGCGCAGAGAAGACGAAGTTAATCAATTAGAGCTTCCCAACTGTGGAGAGCCAATTGGAAGTGGCCAAGAGACGTGGATCAATTTTTAACATGAGAGCTATAGAATCAGCAACCTTAGCAACATTCAGTTTGTAAACGCGAGAGAGACCAAGGCGTGTAAAAGGGAGACATGGTTTTGCAACCAAAGGTTTGGTCAAAGCACATGTTCAAGGGAATGGATTTGTTGAAGATGCCAAGAGAGACCAAGGTGTGTAAAAGGGAGACCTGGTTTTGCAACCAAAGGTTTTGTCAAAGCACATGTTCAAGGGAATAGATTTGTTGAAATTAACCTTTAAGCTGATTGATTGTGTAAAAGCTACCATAATGCCTTTGAGGCAAAGAGATCCTTTCTGAGAAGACTTGAGAAACAAGTTTGTATCATTAGCATACTGGATGATGGAGAAGTCTTCAACATTTGATAGATTGTTGTAGAGATTAAACCAACATGGTAGGCTTTGTTGATAATATATTGAAGAAGTTCGGCTGCTATAACAAACAAGGTCCCCTTATCTGACACCTCATCACTTGCAATCAAAGAATTTTTCGAAAACACCATTGAGAAGGATGGTCAAGTAACCAAAGACAAAATTGGTCTGAATCGAACGAATCTAGTTGGTAGGAAAGCCTAAGTGGCTCATCATCAAGAAAATAGTGGAGTGCTTGACCGTATCAAAGGCCTTCTCGAAGTTCAGCTTGAGGATAATTGTTTCCTTTTTGATTTATTACATTGGAAGGTGTATTGATAGGACCAAATAGATCTTCCTTCAATGAAACCATGTTGATTTTGGTAGGGATGGTGATTGGTTGGAGTTTATTTGCCAATCAATGTTTACAATTCGCCTAGTCGAACCTAGTCACTAGGGTACCGACTAGAAAACTAATCACGATTAGTCGATTCTAGTCAGTGAGTGAGATGCATGATGCAAACAGTGAGCATCAGCAGTCAGTACTTCTACTTCATGTACAATAAGATAGTGGGGTACCCGAGAAGGCAGACGAAGAGTAGGCGTGCGCGCGGCATCAACCAGACTCTTGAGCTTCAGCCGTTCAGCGTGCGCACGACGTCGGTTGGACTCTAGAGCTTCAGCCGTTTGGCGTACGCGCGGAGTCAACTGGACAAGGCGAGCAAGCAACGTACAAGGGGAAACCTAGGGAGCTGGCGGCGTGACTCAGAGTAGACCTAGACTCCTGGAGCTCTACATCTCTAACAGTAATAACCCTAATCCCTAATAGGCCAATAGGTAACAAGTCCCACTAGAGCATGCCCACTAAAAACACAGAAGTGAACCTGGTCGACTAGTCACCAATTTCCTCCTAATCAGCCGACTAATCGCTCCTAGTCATCAACTAATCAATTCTGGTCAGTTATGGTCGTGCTAGTCAAGTCAGAGCAGCTAGACGACTCCAAAAAACCGACCGGGGCGATTAATCGGACGATTTGTAAATATTGTTGCCAATATTTTGGTGATGATCTCTTGCTGACACTTAACAAGAGAGATTGATAGATAATCGGCGATCCTAGATGAATTTCCTCCCTTCTGAGCCTGAAAGCGAGAATGATGGGACTACTTCCTGAAAGAATCTTTCGTTCAGGGCCGACAGAATTAAGGATGGAGACATTGATAGCTCTAGGATGATTCAAGCTGAAGAAGGCATGACAAAGATAAACATAAGGCCCAACCTAATAGGCAGGATATAAATACCATTTAAACCCTAATATTTCCTTCTCCATTCCTACCTTCCTGCATGCTGCAGCCAATTCAACTCCCTCCTTCGGTCCTCCCTACCTAACATTGCCAAGCATCACTCATGGCATAGGCAGCAGCAAGCGGTGGTCATGGCACATGGGGTGGTCAACGAGACCCATCAATGATCAATGCCGCTTGTGACACAAGTGGAGGCACATGCGTCTTGCGAGGAAAGAGACTCCATGAGGAAAATTACCCATGCAAGGATAGCGATTAGGAAAAATATATAGCCCCACCATGTTTGATAGGGACATGGATAGGAAAAATATCTCCCCGCAAGCATGGAAAGGTGTCTCCCAATTTACGACAACATGCAAACATGTTTAACAGGATTGTCTAACCCATTACGAGAAGACATTCTATCAGTCTTCCAAACATTTTAAACGTCTCAACAAGAAATTTATTGAGGCGCTCAAGCTCACGGCTAGCTCCCTAGCACTAAAATACCTCAAAAGAGGATAATCAATACTACGAATTAGTTCTGAACTGTGTAACTTGTGAGTTGTGCCTGCTGATGAGAATTTAGTCTATGAATAAATTAACCTAGCCACAATTGTACCAAAAAGATATTTGTTGGTAATGTTTAACTTAACTGGGATATGCTATTTAGAAAGAACGAGGCTGCTTCTCTTTCATGCGTGCAATAAACTTGAATGTCTCCTCTGCTTTGACCTGTTCATACATATCACTTCTTGATACCCTGTCCGGATGGAATTTCAAAAGGGCTTGCTTGTAGGCTTCTTTAACCTGAAAATTTTCATAGTAAAAGATCATCAGGGAGGGAGCTCAATAGTTGCTTTTATATATGGTGATCACAAAAACACACATTTTATTGGTTTGAGTCAGAACATGTTTATGAAAAATCAAGGTGGTAATTAATCTCGCCTAGAAACAATATTGGCACTCCTTTTTCAAAATGTACAATGAGATGATCCAAATGCTGTCTTTTCTAAAGAAACAAACCAATCAGAGAATGCTCTGTACAACAGTAGAAGAATGAACTATATTTTCCATGTGTATTTTGTGCATGTGTAGCTTGTGTACAATGGCAAGGACAAACTCCACAAGGAAAAAGACTAAACTAACCATAGTAATGCAATAATCTGCATTCAATAGCATGATGTTTGCAACTAAACCACATGAATACATGTGAATATAAAACATGGAAGTTGACACCTTGATAGAGTCAGAAGCGGAAAATGAACATTTACATCGCTTGTTGTTTGCACCAATCATTGATCAACAAGATTTAATTCAAGAGATGTCAAACAAATTTCAACAAATTACAATTTTTCTAGTGTAATGCTTACAAGGTTAGATGGTTCTAGTTTGTCATTTAATGAGTATGTACACTGTACAGCAATTCCTCATCAACTTTTTATGAAGTTTGATTAGTCATTTAGTTGTTAGGTGATCCATGTGCATGGTGGGAATCGGGATTAGGCAAATATCATGAAATGGATGAAGTAAAAATGTTCATGAAGCTTACTGCTTACTGTCAAAAGGAATTGCATTTTACAGCTGCAACAAGGACATTAGCGTTTTATATAAAAAACAGTAAACAGCCTTTACTACAAGAGATGGGTTGAACATACCATTAGAAACTAGGAATTAAGACATACCTTGCCATTTTCAACTTTGATACCTAATGCAAACAACATTGAACCCAAACCAATGCATCCTCTTTCAATATTTTCGAGCTCTGATCTTACCACACCTCGGTATTTTTCCTTCAGTTGTATATCTTCTTCACTCTTTTCAAAAAATAATGGAAGAAACAAATATTAAGCAAGATTGCATAAAGGTAGAAGAAAGAATATGATCTTGAAAACATGACAGACAATAGATAAGTGTGCAAGTATTTGCTAATACACTAGTAAAGGTAAAACAAGAGACCTTTCGCTGTGATTCACGGACTTCTTCCAATCTTTGTTTTTGTCTCTTCTCCATGTCAAGCAATCGCAATGCTTCTGCTTTCTTTCTCTTTCGCAACCTCTGTGCCTCCTCAGACTGCAAAGAGTTTTCCAAACAAAATGATAACAGCATGAATTATATGTAGGTGTCAATCCATTGCCTACAGCCTGCTAGCTGTTTTTTGTGATTAATTTACCATGCAGCACTGTCCTTAAAACTAAACATGCCAAAGATGCAATGCATAAGCATAGTGCTCCTTAAGATTGACACTGAACTGAATTACATTCCATTTTCCTTGCATGTTTTCATGTCATTCTTGTGCATATTTAGAACAATTAAATTAAAAGAGGGCAAGAACTGCACCTGTATTAGCAATTCATGTTGCCTGGATGCCCACTCCTCCTCTTCTGCCCGTTTGTACTCATCAGATTCTTTGTGCTTTTCACGTTCACCAATTAGACCATTCTTAAAGATTGGAGCTGTCCTGAATCATGGTGGCACATTGGCTTGATTCATCAGGGCCATCAACCAAATCCTTCTGAAGCAATGTGCAATCTCCCACAATGACATTTGCAGAAGGGATCTTATTGGAGGCAGAAGCAGATACACAACAATCTGACTCTGTATGTGAGGAGTTTTCCCCTAGATCGCCTTGAGCGGTCGCATCTGCTAGTAAAAGGTGGATCTTCTGTTAGCTGACCATTGAGACAGCCATTATCTGGTGCAGCAGACATCTCTTTGTTCTTTGTGGTACTTTTGTTGTGAGCATTTGTCGGAGGTTCATCCTTTTGTAAAGATGTGTCATCTTGTATTTTCTCATCAATCTTTTCAGGAATACTGACAGATATATGACTTGCATCATTCCAATCTGCTGAGGAGCATGCAGCAAAAACCCTGTTTGCAGAGACAAAGCTATAGCCTGTACATTCTTCAGGTTTCAATGTTTCATCTAGGTGAGGAGTCTGGTTTCCTTCTCGGTTTTTTCCAGGTGCATCACCATTTTGGGAGTGAGTTACTTCATCAATACAACCTGCGTCAGGATCAAATCTGGAGGTGCCATTGCAGTCTTCAGCTTCATTTCTATTGGAAACATTGTCCTCCGGACACCCATGGGCATTTGGCACTGAAGTGTTAGCACCAAACTTTTCACCGCTTGTACTATTTGACACACCCTTATCCAATACATCACTAAAATTCTTCCAAATGCCCTCACTAATATTGCATCCTGCTCTGAAGGGATTCTCCTCATTCTCATCCGGTTGTGCACTTGACTCATCACTTGATGTGGATGTACTAGCCATGCCATTTTTACACTTCCAGAGACCTTGAGGCATATTTTTTCTTGAAGCAGCCTTCTCCCACTGTTTACGAGCCATCCCAGAGGTGTCATCAAGAATCTCACAATCAGAGCTGTCATCTCCATCGGAGTTCCATCCATCAGATGTATCACTCTCATAGCTGTCAGAAACATAATCCAGGCCATATCTATTTCTCAGGGAAACACGACCAGGCGCTGTCACTGCTGGAGAACCAGCGGCATGGGCAGTGCTCGGGCCTGCCCTATCAACATCACCACCCTCTTCTTCATCTTCATCGTCATCTTCATCGTCATCTATGTTAATCACATTACTGCAGCAGCTGTTCCCTTTCTTGGTCTTACACCGAGACGACGCATGGCCTTTCCCTGCAGCACCATCCATTATGAAAACCTCCTCGTCGGAGGAGCCGTCACCTAGGTCATCGTCTCCGTCGATGACCACAACGGTGCGGGCCGGAGCATTGTGCCTGGAGCACCTCGACATCGCCGGCACACCCGACGTGAACGGGGCACGGTGGAAGCGCCCCCGAGACATCGCAGACGATCGGCGCCAGCAACGTCAGGCAGGGCTAGTACATGTCACGAATCGCGGCGCCCGCCTAGATTCGATCGATCGGATCAGACGAAAAGCAAAGCAGTCAAAATCAAAAACCAGGAACCCTAATCTCCAAAAAAACAGATTAATAAAATCGGACAAGAAAAACGAAATAGGGGAAACGGGGGGAGGGGAAAAGACCGCGCGTACGGCGACGAGATTCGCCGGAGCAACCTACCAAATCCGATCGGCCCTCTCCTCTTCCTGGCCTCCTCAGTCCGGGAGGCGGTGGGTGGGGAGGAGAAGCCGATCGATTGATTGGCTTTGGACTTTCGAGTCGGGGTATAGACGAGACGGGACGACCGAGGGAAGGGGAGGAGGCGAAGAGGGAGAGGTCGGCAGGCGGAGACGCGATCGAGCCGCGACCGCACGGACCTAAAACCACTTTTCAATCCAGTTTTATATTGGGGTGGTTTTTTCCAGTGGGCATGGTGCGGGCCGCGGCGCGCCTGAGCGGGAGAGAATTTGCCAAACCAGATTTCATGCATATGTGATATGTCCGTTAACGGTGGAATAGAAGATTACGATCTTTCGGTTACACAAAAAGTATGATTTTAAAGTATTAATATAAATTATTTATAAAATTCATTCCATTCTATTGGTGGATTATTCACGAAACGAATCTAATAAATTTAATTATATCATAATTTGACAATGTGATGCTACAGTAAACATTTGCTAATTATGAATTAATTTCGCTTAATAGATTCGTCTCGCGAATAATACTCTGATTTTGAAATTATTTATATAATTAGTTTTAAATTGATGTACAAATATCTGATGTGACAAAGGATAAATTTAATCTAAACGCCTCTAGGATTTAGGAGCCCTCACCTACTACTTTTAGCGCCCTGACACCGGTGATGATTATGTACCTTTCTGAATAAAATAAATTTAATTATTTCCTAATTATGAATTAATTTGGCTTAATAGATTCATCTCGCGAATCTGATTGTGTAATTATTTTTATAATTAGTTTTAAATTGATGTACAAATATCTGATGTGACAAAGAATAAACTTTAGTCTATGGAATCAACGCCTCTAGGATTTAGGAGTCGTCACCTACTACTTTTAGCGCCTCTGACACAGGTGGTGATCATGTACCTTTCTGAATAAAATTAATTTAATTTATACAATATTCTTATTTTTATTTTGATACGATTAAATATGATTTATTTGATAAGTTGATATCTCGAAAATAATGTATATCTCGAATATAATATGACTTAGTAAAAATGACAATGTCTACATTTGTTGAATTATAAAATGTTAAATTGCAATATTATGTGAGAGTATAAGTCCGTTTGAGAGAGATTTTGATAGTCAAGGTTACTCTGGCTAAGAGGGGTACATCGGTCCATGTGTCATATGATAAAAATCAAAAGAAATAATACATAAGAAATACAATAAGGGAAGTTAATGGTGCATTTAAGTAAGAAATAAATTAAGAAAGGAAACAAATAAATTAAAATTTATATGTTATATCACTCATATTTATTTGGTAGATATATGTGTGATTTGGAATTAATTATAGGCGTTATGTAAATTTGCATGACAAGTGCTCATATTGCATGCAAAGATCACTCTCGTTGATTTAATGTTTTTTCAATCTATAATCCGTGATATTCATGCATAAGCACGTAAATTAGAATGAATGATTGAGATTTAACTAAAGTAAACAAAAGGTTGAGATCTTCTAGATGATTGTCCTTAGTTGTCCATGGTTGCGGCCACACTTCTCTAATTATATAGTAGTGTAGACTCTAATCATTTTAAAAAATTTAGATTGCGAAAATTAATACTCCAAAATTTGAAAATACAAACGATAAATTTACAAGATTCTCACGAACTAGATATTCATTATACTAGACAGATGTATGTGCTTTACTACAAAACCTTATTTTGTAACAGGGTCTTTGCACAAATTTTATGTTTCTTCATATTTTTTTAGAAATTTAAAGATTTTTACACAAAATTCGTACATCCATGCAAAATACAGAAATTAAAAGAATGAAGTGCAAAAGTATATTTTTCTTTTCTTTTTTCTTTTTCTTATTTTTTCTTTTATTCTGCTCCTCTGCTTACGCAGGTATTCTCAGGTACATGCACGGCGGTTGCTAGCTCCCGCGCGTTTTTTGCGGGACGCGGGAGGCGTCGCGCTTTATAATAGTTAAGATATTCTTAATCTTCCACAAGCTTCTACAGAATCTTGCTTATCAAACTATAAGTTATTCACTGCTGGTGCTGAGGTTTTGGAGGCTCAGGACGAACTAAACTTTAGGGGTCCTTAATGATACACAATTGAAATAGATCTAACAACAATATTGATACAAATACTGTGTATATATTAAACGACAAAATTTATGGTACACTAGAAATAATGTGGATCATCTATTTATTTTAATCTTATGGTTAGGATCAAAGATAATGATCTATTACCTACTAGGCGGTAATATGTCATCACAAGTATTTTTAATTATAACTAAAATCAATGGTTTAGATTAATCTTAAGTATTACCTCTTAAGAGGCAATGGGTGTACCCTAACAAATCTCTATTAAATTACCTCAAAAATTATATTATATTATTATCTTCCACGTAACTATCGTGGACACATTTGGATCTACTAAAATACTTATATTACTATTCAAAAATTATATAGACTATCTTTATAATTATATCAACTCATCTACATGTTTTCTATTTTTTTATTCTCACCGAATCATAATTTTTTTATCACATAATTCTGTTAAATTATAAAAAAAACATTATCAAACATTCAAACACAATAAAGTTGCATTGGTCGTAGCATTGAAACATCAACATAATGGAGAATATAAAATATACACCCTACGTCTATAGGGCCCACCAGAATGAAATGAGATCCTTTGTACTCAAAGCCGACTACAGTTGTCCCTTCCGCACCGTTGGATTTCAATCCGATAGGTGTTGGGGGCTTCAGAGGTGAGCTCCATATAAGGGTAGAATTGTGGAATCCACCTCTGAAGCATTGAGGACCCCTGCACCGTCAAATCCATACCAAACGACACAAATCATAACTGTAAAAAGCAATTAGAGCCCCTGATGTCAGAGAAGACGCTCCCCACCGGAATAAGGAGCCCGGGGCTGGTGGCCCTGTCAGCACTGAAGTTATTCATGTGTTAACCCATTACAAGTCATTCACGTATTAACAACCCAACCCATTTATGTGATATATACAAGTTTTATCATTATGTAAGGTTGTGACGTAAAGATGAAAGTAACTACGGCTGATCAATCTTAAATAGTTTTTTGTTAGCCATTGATAAAACTTTAGAGGGAGTTACACTTACAAACCCCGACCGCATATGGAATTCTATCTCGAGATTTCTCCCGGCGTTTCGTGTGGTGGAGGTTTCCACTTTTAACGCCGGTGCAGTTGATCGGGCGTTCATTTGTGAATCAGTGAAGTACAGCTACTTGTGAATCTCTACAACATAAGAGCAACTACAATGTGAATAAGGGTGGCGGTTTGGTTCGAGGCTCGCGAGCCAGATCACGCTCGCCCGATACATCTCTTTCAGCTTGATCAGCAGTCGAGCCGAGTTGAGCTAGCCCGTGAGCTAGCTCGTTGGCTCGGTCAATGCTGAGGTTGGTCAAAATGGTTCCTGACTTCTTGCTCCATGCAGTTTCTTTCCCCAACCCCCCTACACTTTGCCATAGTTCCATTATCGATTCTCTTTTTCTGATTTCTCTACTACTCTAGCAACTCCGTCGCCTCCGACGGCCCTTGACGCCTCCACCGCTCATTGGTCAGTCCGCGGTACCCCACAAGCCACTAACTCCTCCACGGCTCCACTCACCCGTCGGTCGTCACCTCCTCAAGCAATCCTCGCCATCCCACGACCTTGTTGGCTCGTCGTCACCCCTTTGCTCTCCTCGGGCGGTCCCCGTTGCTACTCGCCCTATGGCCTGTTACGCGGCAGCACGCCGTCGCCTCTCTGTCATCCCCGGTTGGTCCGTGCCGCTACTCGCCCTCGCTGCGGTTGTGTAGGATCGATGTACCGACTAGAGGGGGGTGAATAGGCGGTTTTTAAAACTAATTCAATTTAGATTAGCACTAGACAAGGACCTTAGACAAAAATAACAAACAACTAGATTAAAAATAGTGCAACCTAAGATGGCAAAGATAAATTACTCTAAGAAGATAAATTTGCACAATTTAACTTGCTCAAAGTAAAGGGGACAAGAGACAACCGAATTTTATCCCGAGGTTCGGAAATTTGCCTATTTCCTATGTCCTCGTTGAGGCGAGTTTCACTTGACCATTCTCTTCACCAAGCCGCGGATTCCTCAAGGAGAAATTGACTTGAAAATGAGCCGGCACCGGAAGTGCAACTCTCGGGCCTCGATCACTAGTGGTAGCTCTTATTCACTCCGGATAGGCGAGCTCCGACCTTCACAACCTCCCGGGTCTCCTCCACAACCTTCTTGGAGAGATCACCGGTTTCTTCTCCGAGCCGTCTAGGAGGTGGCAACCTCCAAGAGTAACAAGCTGCAATCAAAGTTAGGAGAAGACGATCAAGTGCCAAAAATGCAAATGCAATGCAATATATTCAATCACTTGATCACCCCTTTTTGCTTCCCAACCACACTAGTGCTCAATTTAGTGCTCAATGGTGGGAGAGACTCTCTTGTGATCAAGTTTGCTCAAATGAGTGCCAAAAGTCTAGCAAAAGAGCTGTAGCAAGGGTTTATATAGCCACACACCCAAAAAGTAGCAGTTACAAGAGTTAGGTGGCTCTCTGCGCACTGTCGGTCTGACCGCCCATCTTAGGCCGGTCTGACCGACCCTTACTGTAATGGCTAGAAAACTAGCCGTTTTACTGATGTGATAGGGCTACCCCGTCTGACCGGCTATGCTGGCCCGGTTGGACCGGCCCTACCCGGTCTGACCGGCCATTGGCTTGGTCGGACCGATAGCGTCCCCATCGGCTCTGTAAAACGCCAGTTTTCAAATCTACGCAACTCGGTCGGACCGGCCCCCTGGCCAGTCAGACTGCCCATCTCAGGCCGGTGTGACCGGACCCATATGATCGGTCAGACCGCCAGGGCCAGAAACACTACAAAAGATGCATTTTTGTAGTTTCAAAGGACTTGCCAAAATTGTAACTTTTGCAACAATCACACATGATCAAAAGCTACTATATGCAATGCAAATTGGCACTTGAAAATCAACTCATAACCAAGATGCAACCCCTCTTTATAGTACGACAAAAAAAATAAAATTGAAACCTAGCCTAATTGATCGCTCCAAACACCTCGATCAATTTCTAGTTTTCTTCAAACCTTTTGCCGTTGCTCTTTAATACGTCCAGATCTTCGGGTTTTCCATCTTGTGCTCCATTTACGCGGGACCTAATCATTTCCTTCACACTTAAGAAAAATATTAGTCCACAAACGCGCGTTTGTCATTAATTACCAAAACTCACGTGGGGCCTAGATCTTCAGGTTGTCTGTCCCCACAGCTTCTGTCGGCCCATCGCCTTCGTTGGCCCCCGTTGCCCCGTGCCGTACCAGCCGCCCTGTCGCCAAGTAACTCCTTGTCGCCACGTCTAGGAGAGGTGAGCCCAGTTTTTGGCTCGTCTGGATGGCTAAGCTGAGCCTGGCTCGGCTTGATGAAGGGACGCTCGCCCGAGCCGGCTCGGCTCGTTGCCACCTCTAAATGTGAAGTACTCTTGAGCTAGTACTAGATTGACATGTAAGTAAACTTGTTTCTCAGGAAAATGCTACAATGTATAATACTAGATGTAACACTCTTCCAACATAAAAAACTATAAAAATGACATGCTCTATCCAATGAGTAACTATATCAAACTAAACAAATAATATTATTTAATTTATGAAAATAGTATTTATATATAGAACTCATGTCTTATCTTAGTTTACTTAGTAGTACACTCTCAATGTATAGAACTAGTACCAAGTCAAAAAGATTCCGTTAGTATTACACCTTATTTCAACATCGTAGATTACACCCAACATCTCAGAGCGCCAACGGGACTCAGCCCCTCAGTTTGCCTGCTTATAAATAGATTCTATTAGAAATTATGAAAAAAAAATTAAAGATTAATACAAGTTTAAATAGTTCAGGTCTAAACTTCAATATTTTTTGACTCCATCCCTGCATCACGGTAATACGGTAATACGGCGTGTACGGTAATACGGTTCATACTCATTCTGTCATTCATACGTATTTCGTTTTATGTGTTTTTTTCTGAGAAGGTGAGAACACTTGTCCAATTTTAATTGAAAGCACGTATTAAAATTGTACTTTTAATGAGAGCACACTAACATCAGAGTTCTTACAATCTTATAGGATAAATACTAATTTGTTCACATCCCTTTCACACACGTATACACGTATATATAAATATATAAACGGATTAATTAATTTTAGAATACTACGTTTGATTCTGTCGAATGTGTCATGCATGACACTATGATTTAAGTTTAACCAGTGATCAGTTACACTGATCGGTGTGCTACGACGCCAGCTTGGCGATGCCGCAGTCGCTCTGCATCCCGGCCGACGCCCAAGGACGCGCCCCACGAGTTCTTCATCAGCCATTACCCAGCGCCGTCGCTCGCCGTGCCGTAGCCGACCGCCGGCCGTGGCTGAGCTCCGTGACCCATCAGCCGGCACCGCCGAGCACGCCGCGGACGTTGATGGAATGGGCCTGCCGAATGGTTTGAACTGTTATCAGGTTAACAAAACTGCGGACGTCAGCACGCTAGTTGCAGTCAGAACACACCTGCAGCTAGTCACCCAGCTGTTGGGACGAAGCAAGGTCAAACGGGGGGCAACAGATCTCAGAATTGGGCAGTTGGGCTCCAACGTCCACCGGAACGACGGTGGAGTGGACCGCCTTAAAATAGAACAGACCAGACGCGGCAGCAACACGCAGAATCTGGCGGGTGTCGCAGCCAGCAGTGGCGCGTATCCGTCTCAGGCAGCTCTCCGGTTGGAGCCTTGGAGGGGAGGAGATAGAGACGCGGCGCCCGCTCGGCCGGAGCCCGGAGGAAAGGTAAGAGAAGTTAGCTTTGCCTCTCTGCTCTGCTGCCTCCTTGCTGCTTTCTTCCGCGGCGTCTGCTCTGCTGGGATCGCGTCGGAAGCAGCTGCGATTGATGTGGTGTGCTTGGCAACGGGGTTGGCTCTAACTTCCTTCCTCACTTTCCCCTTCCTCCTCCGTGCCCACTAGGCCACTACTGTCCAGCTCAGGAACCCAATCTTTGACACAATTTTCTGAGAATTTTCTTGTTCCATTTCATTTTTTCCTTAAAAACGAGAATTTTAAAATGGCACTATAGAACTAAAGATCTTGTCAACGAATGAGGCTAAGGATGAAATAGGTAGATGGAATGAAGATCACGGCGGTAGAGACCCCATACCTGCTCCCAGAGGAACAAACGTCAAACAGGTCAGGCTGCCTTGCATCGCGCATGAATTTTGGCCTCAACCAGATCGTCCTTCCTGATAGTGACAAATAATAATGCTTAGGTCGAAGAACACATGGACATGTGATGCTCAGGATGATGGCAGCTCACCTGGGGAAATTCTACTGATGAATTTTCCGATCCTGCTGTTCAATTAGGGCTGGTCATAATCGATCGCACACCTCTTTCCATAGGCTACAATTTGTTGGAGGCATATGCCGCATATATATGTCACAAAGAAGCTTAGAAGAATGAGGCCCCAGAGTGCTCCTTGCAATCCTGTGATATCCAGCAAATCTTGCCTGGGTTTTACAGGATAGTTTATGAGCTTATGAATTCCTTCCGTCCTTCCTTCCATCTCGCTTCTGTCAAATTGCACAATATTATGCATGTCATTATCTGAATTTCAGATTTTTTAGAACAAATCCAGGCTAAGCTAATGGAGGACAACAGTATTCAGCAAGCATTGCTAGCTGATACCCCTAATGTGCTGCAACGAAAACCATCAGAAGGAGCAAAACGGTTTCGACGATGCAGGTCGACTCCTTCCTCAGATCCTATGCAAACCCCCCCTGAGAAAGGCTCATCAGTTAAAGCCAAGGAGTTATTCAAGGAGATGAGGCCGAGCTTCAGACTAGTAGGGTTTCTCCTTTTCATCTACCTACTAGTGGGCGTCATCATCTTTTACTGTGTCATGGATCAGATATCAGGCAAGCAAACGAATAGAGTACTTGATGCCTTGTACTTCTGTATTGTCACAATGACCACCGTGGGCTATGGAGACCTCGTCCCTGACAATGACACGACAAAACTGCTTGCATGTGCTTTCGTCTTCATGGGCATGGCAATCATAGCTCTCTTTGTTAGCAAATCGGCGGATTATCTTGTTGAGAAGCAGGAGGTACTGTTCTTCAAAGCACTGCACATGAATATGAAGGGTGGTGAGGCTAAAATGCTTACAGCAATCGAGACAAACAGGGCGAAGTACAAATTTTACACAAATGCTCTTCTTCTTGTGATAGCCATTGTTTCTGGGACTGTATTTCTGTGGAAAGTTGAGAAGCTGAGTCTTGTCGACGCCTTCTACTGTGTCTGTGCCACAGTCACTACCCTGGGTTATGGGGATAAAAGCTTCTCGTCCAAACTGGGGCGCGTTTTTGCAATCTTTTGGATTATCACGAGCACCATAATCATGGCACAATTCTTCATGTACCTTGCTGAGATCTATACTGAGCGACGGCAGAAAATGCTGGCCAAATGGGTTCTCACGAGGAGGATGACAAAAATGGATCTTGAAGCAGCTGATCTGGATGATGATCGACAAGTTGGGTAAGCACACAACTCACCCTAAGTATTCTTCTTCCATCCTAAAGATTTTTAAAGCTCTGAGCATCGATGTTGATTCCTGAAATTTGGTGGGTGCGCAGTGCTGCAGAATTTGTCGTGTACAAGCTCAAAGAACTTGGTAAGATCAGCCAAGAGGAGATATCTTCTTTTCTGGAGGAATTTGACAAGCTTGATGTCGACCACTCTGGCACGCTCTCCCCATATGACCTTACCTTGGCACAATCCATTCAGTGACAAACAGAAGCAGCTTCGATGTTTTTGTTTGACTCTTAATTATCATCTGCACTGTGTCCAATTGTCCATGTGTAATTTTGTAAGTAACAAAAGAACCGACAGTCTTTACCTCCTACATTTAACATAGTGGATCAGCTCGTCTGCTCCTGAGCAGCTGAGCATGTATAAGAAATAGTATTTGTGAAGTTCCACCAATGCAAGTTTGTCTACCTTCATATTTGAAGTTTGATAAACTGTTTTTCAGTCATTGCAATGTTTCCATCTTGTTATGTGCAAATGATAGCTTGTTTAGTTTTCACCTGGAATGTAAGCAACATTTTCTTATCTCTGTTGCTCTTTCCTTTTAAGCTCCAAAACTGCAAGGAAGTTGATGACGCCTGGAGACTCAAGTCTTTGGTAAGGTCGGGATTGTTAACCTCAGCTTCCACAGGATGACAACCTGTCAGAACTAAAAGAACATGCATAGTTGCAGACTGTTCAGATATTCACTTCTAAAAGGTTACCATTAGTAACGCAATAAACCCCAAATTAAACTACACAACTCTTAAAGATGTATAGTTAGTAGCAAGGCATTAGGTGACTGCAAATAAAAAACAGCTTGCTTTAAAATTTGTGATTTTCTGTTATTGATGCAGAGCTGAATCATCTTTATATAAACAACTGTGGCAAAATACTTGTGGCCTTGTAGGGAGCTAACTAGCAGAGAATCAGTAACGGGTAAATCTAGCTCGAAAGAGATCGATCATACTCATACATATGATCAGAAGTGTCCCTACAGTTAGCATGACAAAAACAAAACAAGACGTTTTCCACAGCAAAATCCTGGATAAATGCAGGTGGAGCCAATCTTATATATGCCTTCCTTCTTTGATCTTCTGGGGGATATACTCTTCTGATAAGAAGGAAATGGAACATGCAGATAATGCCTCAATCTCAAATTTGACACCTTTTTGCAACATGACATCTAACTCCAACCTGCCAGAATGAATTATAACGGTGCAAAGTTCAGGACTAAAGTTCCTGGAAATAAAATGAGTAAAGTCTTCCAAGGCAAATGATACACTAAAATTCATCCCAAGTATTACTTACTTTCACCAGCTGGGCCTAATGGAGATTCATCCCAAGTATCACTTACTTTCACCTATTGGGCCTAACCAGTTTTTGAAAGTAAGGAAATGGTACTAAGGGGATGCATTACATTAGGAGTACACTTTTATTAGCAATTTAAAGTGATATTTATATGAATTCAAAAAATAAATTCCAAAAAATGAGTTTAACTACTTAACAGACAAAATGTCAAAGGAAAAACTCAAACCGGTACGTTTTAACTGTAACTTGTAAACTCCCATCAAATCATCATAATCATGAACTGCTTGGAATACACATACTAGTATACTACAAAGTACAACTTCCTGCTACTTTACCTCCATTCTGGGGCTTCCCTGTGCATATAACACCTGGAGAGAATTCCTTCCGCTTTCCTCCTATCTGCAGGGCACAACAGGTTAGTATTTGAATATGACAACAGAACAAGGTACTTCAAAGATCCACGAAAAAGGAATAGAAATGGCATGTATATCCCTCAAATTTAGTCACCTTCAGACGACAACTGAAGTAAGCAGCACTCTGGAAGGCAATAATCCTCAAAATCAGATGTGAAGACCCCAAGCCATCGTATACCAGGCACGCGCAGGAAATTTGCATCATATGCCAATTGCTTAGATAGAATGACAGTCACACAAGTGAGTACCAAACATAAGTCAAATAACAAAAGTATGCCATACTTTCAAGGAGTAGTAAATAAACAAGCAAGGTCCAAGTCTACCTACAAAAATGGGACAGGAATTCGTGAAAGTAAGATGTGCTAAATAGCCAAATGGGCTTAAAGTTAAAACTGCCAAACAAACTGAAGACGTACTTTATAAATTGGACAAAAAATGCAAATGCATGAAAGCCAATCCAGCTGTTGGAAGCAACCAATAAAGGAGAGTGTAGCATGACCATTTACATGAAATTGTTATATGTGATTTGGTTTGCAGGTATTCTAAGATGGTGTATTATAGTAATAGATAACTAAAAGCTAACTAGATAAATCATAACCTACCAATGAACCAAATTTATATGTGGCCAGAATGTCAACACCATAAGGGTCTGCGTCCACCAAACAATAAGCTGGCAAATGCAGTCGTTCAACAAGGTAGCGCAAGAATCTGAAACAGTAAAAAATATTTACATTTAAAATAACACTTCAGAAAAATACAAGATAAAAGTATAACAACAAGCATATACCTTCTTGTTGGAATATCTGGGTAGCCTCTTCCCTGGGCAGACAGAGCAATTAGCAATAACATCAAACAAGATAAAAATAAACCCAACAAAATGATTTGTGTATAAAACTATATATAGCAGTTAGTATGTACTGTAATCACAATGCAGCGATTCCTTTCACAGAACTTATCATTGGCCAAACGTTGAAACACTGTAAGGGGAGTACAAAAGCAAACAGTATTTAGGCTGAAAGAGTACTTGTATCACATAGATGCACATGGGGAATCTTTCAATTTCATACCTGCCTCCTTCTCAACAACAAGTATGTAGTCTGCAACACTAACAACATCTACAAGAGAAAAACTAAGATAGTTCATTGCAATATAATTCAGGGCATCAATGATAAAAAACTGAAGTTCACAGATAACAAGAGAGGAAGTCTATAAAATAGTAAGGATAAGCAACCCCATATTTGTATAAAAAATGAAGACCAATCTTGTCAAGGGCTTCAGGCCCTCGGGTAGCAGGACCTTGGCTACGCAATTCGTAACCTCGGTCCGTCGTCTCCGGCGAGGTTTTACCCCTCAGCCGTAGGCTTTCGTTGAGGAGTAGAGAGAGGGAAGTAGATTGATAATGAATTGCTTAATCTCCTCAACGTCTGGTTACAGTATATATAGCCAGAGGCCCAACCGCATGGACTAATCTCCTTATTTGTAGCAACTAAAATGGATACTAATCCTATCTCTTTATTTGTAGCAACTAAAATTAGATACTAATCTTATCCTTCCCTATCAGCCCTGGCCGCTGGCTCCTCGTCACGCGCGCGGTCTGCACGCTCGGCCGCCCTGCGCACGTCACGGGCTCGCCTGCGCCTGCTGTAGGTGCGGCCCCACATGACATCTCTCCCCCCTCGAGATCCAGCTCGTCCTCGAGCTGAAAGTCTGGGTACTTGTCGCGGAAGGAGTCCAAGTCTTCCCATGTCGCCGATGCCACGGACTGGCCCTTCCAGTGGACAAGCACTTGACGGATGCCCCGAGCCATGCGGGCGCGCACCACCTGTTCTGGTGCCGGATCCACCGCACCATGATGAATGTTGGGCAGTGGAGGCGGAGCTGCTGGAGGTTCGCCCACCCATTTCTTCAATAGGCCAACATGAAAGACGTCATGGAGCTTGGCGCGAGGAGGGAGCTCAAGACGAACAGCAACTTCGTTGATGAGCTCTTTGACGCGGTAAGGCCCGAAGAACCGCGGTTGAAGCTTGCCCTTGACCGCCGGCGACAGAGAGGTAACTGGGCGGTGTCGAAGGCGGAGCAGTACCCAGTCGCCCACTAGGTAGGAGACCTGGCGGTGCTTCTTGTTGTAGTGGCGCTTCTGGACAGCTTGTGCTTGCTCCAGCCTGAACCGTACATCAGCCAAGAACTCTTCCCGTACTTCCATCGTCTTGGCCACCGCTGCCACGCGAGTGTCGCCCGGTTCATAGGACCGGATGGACGGAGGATCCCGCCCATAGACCACCCGAAAGGGCGTCTCACGGAGGGACGACTGGTAGGCAGTGTTGTACGTGTACTCAGCCCACAGTAACCATCGGAGCCAATGGCGGGGACGATCACTTGTAAAACAGCGGAGGTACATGGTGATAACACGGTTAGCAGCTTCCGTCTGGCCGTCGGACTGCGGATGGAAAGCCGATGTCATGTGCAGCTTGGTGCCCATCAGGCGCATCAGCTCCTTCCAGAACGTTGAGGTGAATACGGGGTCCCGATCGGAGACCATGGACTGCGGCACCCCATGGAGACGTACAATGTCGGTGAAGAACGCCTGTGCCACGGATTCCGCCGAATAAGGATGGGCGAGCGGGATGAAGTGGCAATATTTGCTGAAGCGGTCCACCACTGTGAGGATGACCGATTTGCCGCGGACTCGTGGCAGCGCCTCCACGAAATCAAGGCCAATGTCCGCCCAGACAGCTGTCGGAACGGGGAGTGGAAGGAGAAGTCCCGCCGGGTGTAGGTGCTCCGATTTGTACCTTTGGCATGTGGCACAGGCGCGCACAAAATCTTGAACGGCGCGGCGCATGTCGGGGAAGTGAAAGTCTCGTCGGAGACGGTGTAAGGTGCGTTGCACCCCTTCGTGGCCGTCCTCATGGACCGCCGCCAACAGCTCTTGCAGGAGTGGAGACGCTGGTGGTACGTACAGCCTCCCGTCATAGGTCACCAAGCCGTCGATGAGAGCCCACGGTGTAGACCGTGATCCACCCGCCAACTCCTCATGGAGGGCGACCAGCGCCGGGTCGGTGGCCTGAACGTCGTGGAGTCGTGTGATGAAGTCGAAGCGCGGTGCGGAGACGGCCAGAACCGCGCCGCTTGTGGCGTCCTCTTCTGTGTCGCGGCGGGAGAGGGCATCCGCCACTGTGTTGAGGGCCCCGGGCTTGTATTCGACGGCGAAATCGAAGCTGAGGAGCTTGCCGACCCAATGATGCTGCGGAATTGTGGCGAGGCGCTGATCAAGCAGAAATTTAAGGCTGTAGTGGTCTGTCCGCACCGTAAAACGCCGACCCCAAAGATACGGCCGCCAATGCCGAATGGCGTGCACAAGGCCGATGAGCTCTCGCTCGTACGCCGCGAGGGAGCGATGACGTGGTGTCACCGGCCGGCTGAAGTAGGCGATGGGGTGCTTGTCTTGGATCAGCACCGCTCCGAAACCGTAAGTCGACGCGTCGCACTCGACGATGAACGGTCGTGCGAAATCCGGCAGCGCCAAGACCGGCGCCGATGTAACCGCGGCTTTGAGGGCCTGAAAAGCTGCAGCCGCCTCGTCGTTCCAGAAGAACCCGTCCTTCTTGAGAAGCGCCGTTAGTGGAGCCGCAATGGAGCCGTAGTCCTGGACAAACTTGCGGTAGTAGCCCGCAAGGCCTAGGAATCCCCGCACCGCGCGAGCCGAACGGGGTTGTGGCCAGTCGGAAACCGCCTGTACCTTGGCGGAGTCCATGGCGACGCCAGCGTCGGAGATGACATGTCCCAGGTAGGCAATGGAACGTTCGCCAAAAGCGCATTTGGAGCGCTTGACGAAGAGCCGGTGCTGCTGTAGTATCGTGAAGACAGCCCGAAGATGGCGCAGGTGATCAGCCCACGATGAACTGTAAATCAAAATGTCGTCAAAAAATACCAAGACGAAGCGACGCAGAAAAGGTCGTAGTACGTCGTTCATCAGCGCCTGGAATGTTGCCGGTGTGTTGCACAAGCCGAACGACATGACCAGGAACTCGTACAGGCCGTCATGTGTACGGAACGCCGTCTTGGCGATGTCGTCGGCGCGCATGCGGACCTGATGATAGCCTGAGCGAAGATCGAGCTTGGTGAAGAATTTGGCGTCGTGGAGCTCATCCAGCAGCTCGTCGACGACCGGAATGGGAAAAGCGTCTTTGACGGTGATGGCGTTGAGGGCGCGGTAGTCGATGCAGAACCGCCATGATCCGTCAGGTTTCTTGACGAGGAGGACCGGCGAGGAGAACGCTGAAGAACTCGGCCGAATGAGCCCTTGTTCCAGCATCGCGGCGCACTGGCTTTCCAGCTCGTCCTTGTGTCGTGCCGGGTAGCGGTAGGGACGTACCGCAACCGGTGGCGCGCCCGGGAGTAGCGTGATGCCATGGTCCCGAGAGCGGTGCGGCGGTAGGCCGTGCGGTTCGGCGAAGATATCGGCGAAGGAGGCGAGCAGCTCATCCAGTAGGGTTGGCGTGGCCGAGACGGTGTGGACGGAGGACGCCGCGGCACTAGGCACTCCCTGCCAACAGACGGACTTTCCATGCCACTTGAAGGTCATGCTCCGTCCGCCGAAATCCCAGAGGATAGGGCCCAGCTTCGCCAGCCACTGGGTGCCCAAAACTATGTCATAACCTGCAAGAGGCATAACAAACAGATCGTCGTGGAAAATGTCGCCGTGGATAGTGACCGCAGCTTGATGTATGACACCCACGCACGACACCCGCTTGCCATTTGCCACCGTAGCTGTGAGGCGGGACTGGTGTTGGATGGGCAGACCGGAGCGCTGCGCCGCGGACTCGGAGATGAAATTGTGAGTAGACCCGGAGTCCAAGAGCGCGATGAAGGGGTTGCCGGCGAGGTTTACGTCGATCTTCATGGTGTCGGTGAACCGGACGCCAGCGATGGCATGCAGGGAGAAGGTAGGCGACTCCTCGGCCAGTTCATCCCCTACTGCCGCTTCGTCGTCGTCTTCCATGGCGCAGTCCAGGAGGAACAGTCGCTTACAGACGCGGTTGTGCCCCCGGCCAAACTTCTCATCGCAGTTGTAGCATAGGCCGAGACGGCGGCGCTCCTCTTGCTCCGCCTGGGTCAGTCGCTTGACCGGGCGGCCCTCCACGGTGACCGTTGATGTATCGGTCTTGGGTACTAGCGGTGCCGACAGGGCAAGACGTGGGGTAGGAGCCGGAAGAAGACCACGGCCGGTTGGGCGGGGTGGCGTCACGATGTACTGCTCCCGCATTTCAAGTTGTCGTGCCAGGCTCATGGCAGCCGCGAGGGACTGCGGATTGAGAATCCGCACGTCGAAGCTGAGCGGCGGCTGAAGACCACCCGTGAACAGCTGCACCTGTTGCTCCTCGTTGAGAGGTCCGGCGCGAGCCAGGAGCGCTTGAAAGCGGTCCTGGTACTCTGCGACGGTGGAGGTGCGGCGGCAGTCCGCGAGCTCGGATAGGGGAGCGGCACGCAGGGGCGGTCCGTAGCGCAGGTTGAGCAGCTCCTTGAACCGGTGCCACGACGGGGTCCCTTCGTCCGTCTGGACTTGCATGTACCAAAGTTGCGCCCCATCTTCAAGGTTGTATGATGCCATCCACACCTTCTCCTCTTCCATGATGCGCTGCTGATGGAAGTACGACTCGCAGCGATTGATGAAGCTGAGGGGGTCGGACTTGCTGTCGTAACGGGGAAATTCCATTTTTGAAAGCGCGGCGGCCGATCGTTGTGGTGTTCGCTGGTTCCCGGGCGAGGCCCGTTGGAGGAGGAGGACGTGCGGTCGGAAGCCAGGGCCTGGATCGCCGCGGCATTGGCCTCGACGGCGGTTTGCAGGGACCGCATGTTGGCCGCGAGTGTCTCCAAGGTGGTCCTGAGGTCGTCACCCATGGTGTTGGTGGCGGTTGGCGGTGGAGAAGCAGATCGCGCGGACGAGGATCGCCGGGATCCTGATACCAGGTTGTCAAGGGCTTCAGGCCCTCGGGTAGCAGGACCTTGGCTACGCAATTCGTAACCTCGGTCTGTCGTTGAGGAGTAGAGAGAGGGAAGTAGATTGATAATGAATTGCTTAATCTCCTCAACGTCTGGTTACAGTATATATAGCCAGAGGCCCAACCGCATGGACTAATCTCCTTATTTGTAGCAACTAAAATGGATACTAATCCTATCTCCTTATTTGTAGCAACTAAAATTAGATACTAATCTTATCCTTCCCTATCAGCCCTGGCCGCTGGCTCCTCCTCACGCGCGCGGTCTGCACGCTCGGCCGCCCTGCGCACGTCACGGGCTCGCCTGCGCCTGCTGTAGGTGCGGCCCCACATGACAAATCTATTGTTTAAAATATTGACCATTTTTTTCTGGCATATCTAAATCCAGCTGGCTAAGATACTACACACACACACTTTATCCTATCTAGTTGAATAGTAACTTGCTAAGAGATCAATCCTAACTGTCAAACTCAGAAAATATGATCGTGAATTCTCTCAGAACAAAGGATGATGGCTCATTCATGAATAATTGAGATTATGGTAAAGCCCCTTGTACAATCTATGTCATTATGAAGCAATTATTTTCACAGTGCAGATTACAAGTAACATTAATACTGAATTTTGGATCTTTAAATTGCTGAACAACCTCTTATTGCTTCGATGCTAACTGGGATAGAGAAAGCCTGCATTTTAAGATGGCAAAAGAAAAACAAATCAATAGAAAATTGTGAAAGAATATTGCAGCGATTACAGGGAACTCTTAGAAGCTTACAGCATTGACATTCGTTATGCAATAGATTTTCTTTTCTCCCTCCAAAAATCTTACCCAGCCCATCACCAAACTGGAATAATAAATAAATTCATGAGTGGGTAACATGGAAGAAAAAGTTGTGTTCTTAAGTATTTGCATGGAGCATCATAAGACGATAGGATGATAGAGTGAGTTAAACATGTCTTAGACACCCCAACTCTATGACAGTTGGCAGGGTTCCTACCCTTTAGCCACAGGAACCTGCAAGCAGCCAAGGAAGCACAAATGTCAGAGTTCGTATGCAATAATTTAAGAAGGAATATATCATTGAAGAAAACAACAAAACAGCTCCATACGATTCATACAAGAAATGGGGTCACAGAGGAATAATACAGCAAACAAAATAATAGTACATCGTAATGGAAGAGCTAGAAACTTATTATTACGTAATGCATGTACAACTCCAAGAGAGTAATTGAATCTTCAGAAGAACAAGTGGTGCATACGGCATACCACATTGAGATTGTGCCGGCTGCACTTAAAAAGTATGCATATATCATTGATCGCACGATCAACGACTGCTTGTTCTGCAGTGATTAAAGACAACACAGGTCACAGGTGTGTAAATTCCAATTGTCACACACAACGGGAAACAAAAGCCATATAAGGAAGACGTCGAAACTATGCAAACCTAGGAATATGGAGGGGTACATGTAGTAGATGTCCCTCTTGGAGCAGTGTTTGTTCTGCTGTAAGAGTTGCTGCACCACGAGCAGAACCCTGAGGAGCACATCTGCACATCGACAATATATCTCAAACTGATTAACGTGATCACAGACACGCAGATTGAGACAAAATGAATGACGAGTTGCTGCGCAGATTCGTACTGAGCCGGGAAGCGTGGGAGTCCTTATTTAGAAGGGAGAGGACGTCCGTGCCGACGGGGACGTCGTAGCTGCAGGCACTGCACACACACAAGGGGTAAGAGTCTGAAACAGTGAATGCGGCGAGATGGTGAGGCGAGACCCGGAGGCCGACCATGGGGCCGCGGCGGTGGAGGCGCAGTAGTTCTGGTAGCGGTGGATCGCGACGGACGGGGAGCGGCCGGCGCCGACCTCGGCGACGACCCAGCGCACCAGCCCTGCTCATTCCACCCCCGAGCGCGGTGACGGGCATGTCATGTGCGTTTACTTCGGTTGCTACAGGCGAAAGGACTCCGAAGGATTGTAATCGATCGAGGAGAGGGAGTGGAGCGCACCTCTTATCCTACGGAGGAGGGCTGCCGCTTCCTCCTGCCGCTGCTCGTCGTCGTCGAGCGCCACCGCGCGCCTTCTCTTCTCCCTCCCCGCCATGATCGACACTAGCAGCAATCTAGGCAGGAACTCACAAATGGGCTTGCGAGTTGCGAATACTCTCGGAGTTGGAGAGATTTAATAATTTATATCATATTAAAAAGTAGTTCTGTAATTTATTATGCCCCCGCCCCGCCGCCGCAGAAGAAAAGCACGGAAAGAAAAAAACTACTATTTTACTACTATTTTACATTTCAGTTTTTTAATTTTTCTATTTTACGTAGAATATGAATTTTACGTAAAACTTTTAGATTTTTGAAAAATCATGCGGAAACTAAAAAATTTGCGCAAAGCATTTGGATTTCTGAAAAATCATGTAAAACTACGACATTTGCATATAGATAGTTAGATTCGCTAAAAACCCTAAAAATACCATTTTCTTGCATATGTTTATTATCTTTTACATAACAATAAAATAAACTCCGTCGCAAATCCCTCTGCTACTAAAAAGTTAAATAACTATACTCCCCAAGAAGATACTTTATTAGGCCTATATATCAATCAGTGATAAAATCGAAATGAGAGATCATGACATACGGCATAGCTTTCTTTACTCTTTGTGTGTTCAAACTTACTCGGTTATTTTACGTCTTCTTTTTCTTCAATTTTCTTGACAACACAGATGGAGACTTTATTCATAGTTCATTCATACAGTTGCCGGTTAAATTACACTAACACCTAGTAGCTAGCTGCCTAGCTCTCCGAATAACAACGTGATCAACCCGTCTTAATTTCCGACCATTATTGTCACTTTCACAAAGCTACACATTTCATACATCAGAGCACAGCGCGCAGAGCATGGGGGCACTATAGTCTAGTTCAGAACTTGCTGGTCGAAGGCTTGGACCTCTTGCTGCTGAGCTGCGCCACCGGGAACTCCACCAGGACGATGAACGACGAGCTCTCTGCTCCTCGGTGGTACTGCACCGTGCCGCTCATCGTCTTCACGAGCTTCTGGCTTATGTACAGGCCAAGGCCTTCTCTGGATACCCCCGGGCTGTGGCGAAACATCTCCTGTACCAAAGCTTCTGGGATGCCCGGAGCGGGATGGACAAGCCTGCATTGTATTGTGCCATCAGTTAAGCATGCGTTGTTTGGAGAATTTTTCTTAAGTGATACTAATTTTTTGAAATTATATTTCTGGGTCGAACCACTTCAAGTATCGACAGGGTCCGTATTTAACCATTGACCTCCTACCCACCGACGCGCTGCCCGCTGCCTATCGGTTGACAAGAGGCCAAAAGTTGAATCTGGATTCTGTCGACATTTGAAATGTCGATAAAAGTCTAGTTTACAATTTTGTGAAATGGCCACCCGGAAATGTAGTTTTAAAAATATTTAAAAAAATCCTTGTTTCCACGTACAACACTTGTCCAGGAAACCATGATTCGGTTAAGAGCATGTTTGGATCATAGATATTGGATTAAGAATTAAAGAATTGAAATTCAATTCTATAAGATGTGCTGTTCGAACCATTTTGGAATTAGAATTATGAAATCCCCTCTAAAATTTAACCCAGAATTCACAGTTCAGCCTAATTCCTCTTCAATAAAAAAGAATTAACTACAATCCCTACCTCTTTTCCCGTTTTAGATAGATTTAGATGGAGATGATGATTTTCTTGTAATAATGGAATTGATTCCATGGTTTGATTATCCAAATAAGTTTTAGAATTAATTCATAAATTTTAATTCTATGGAATGCCAAAACAGAAATATTGGATTTCAATTGAATTCCACACAATTAAATGTTTTATAGAATCTGAAATAGGTTCTAATTCTTCCAATACCTAAGATTCAAACATAGCCTAAGTGGAATTGCATCCCAGAAAGCTAATCAAACAATCTAAAACTTTGCATCATGTAATGAACCTCCTTTTACCCATAACTGTAAGGATTGCATAATTGCACAGGTTTTTTAGCCGTTGATTTGGTGTTGCTTTGTCATAATTCATATCTTTCAATTTTTTATGTTGACATGATATAGAAGACCTATTTTGATCTGTCAGTTGCATTATGTGCCTGCTATTGACAAAGATGGATATTACACAGGCTGTGGGATGTGTTTGGATATGCATGCTAACAGACAGGTTTATCAACACAAAAGTTGAGTTGTACTAACAAAAATTAGGTCATTGCATGGGAAATATAAACAGTACTATTACCTGAAAGTTGTACAACCGATTCAAGAAACATCAATCAATATAAACCTCACATGAGATAATTGGTGGCTTACCTGAACTCTAGATGAGCAATCTGCATGCCAGACCCAATATTTTCCTTCCTGTGGACAACTTGGAGTACAATAGATCCTACCGCCGGTGGTGCAAATTGAAGCGTGCATGCCAGGAAATCTGCTAGGACTTGCTGAAGCCTTAAATTGTCCCCGTAGAGGTACATAGATGATACTTCTACAGGCCAATCACGGTCAAGAGAAATCTGTTTTTCCTTGCTTAGGGACATCCCTTGCATTAGGACTGTATTCAGAACTCCCTCAAGGTTGAACTCCACCGTGTTCATCTCCATGTAGCTGTAACAGCACAGAATTAGTAATCAATTCCTTTTAATAATGGAGGAACAACTCTCAGCATCTACACCCTAAGGTAGGTGTACACAGCAAATAACCAATACTTAATCATCAAATATTCAATGCATGCAAAAGTGAATGGAACAGGCATATTACACAGTTGCATATGCACTTGTGTTCTAGGGCTGGGCTGCTGGCAGTGTTAGTATTGATGGAAATTTTTATATCTTGAATTTTCAACCCCTAGACAGAAACTTTCCTTTGTACATATCATGTCTATCCTCTGTAGATAATATAATTGGAAAATTCATGAAATAGTGGTCGTTTTGGTTAATCAGCATGGCTATTGCTATGGTTAAAACCATGGTACCAAGAATAATCAAAGAGCTCAGAATACAAATAGGTGAATGTCTATATGCCTATGATGATGTGTCAAACAAACGGCACTCACCATTGTTCAATGCTTTCTAGATCAGTGTCAAGTAAAATCTTTTTCAACTGTTCCTGACAGAGGACATTTGATGCTAGAAGTTGCCTCTGCTCATTCGTCAAGCCAGAAGGTTCCAATAAATTAGAAGTGAACTGCATGCCATTGAGTGGGTTCCTCAATTCTTGCCGTATATACGTCAATTCCTTGAAGCTGTTCATAGCAGCTTGTTCAGTCATTTCCTGCAACTGCAGAGCATGCTGAAGCTCTGGGCTGGCCACATGCAGAAAGCAAAGAGCACCAGTGATCTTACCCTCAGCATCTGTCCTCTTGGTTGCTGTCAGCAGTGATTCTATATACTTGCCATCTGTGTTGAAGAAACCAAAAACAAGCTTTTCTGGATCTTGACCAGTTATCACTGTGTTCATCAATATGCTAAGTTTGGTCAAAGTGCCATGATCTTTCACCCTACAGCCATAGTCTTGAAGAGTGAAAACTTCCCCAATTAGCAATTTATCTACTGCATCTTCCCTCTTTATACCAGTAATCTTTTGCATAGCTTCATTCCACTCTAAGCAGGAACCAAGATCATTGATCATAAATATAGGGGGGATGAGCTCTGTGGGGTTCTTTATTATAGCAACATAATCCCCTTGTATCCGAATATACTTATCCATGATCATCTTCTGCTCTGTCAAATCTTGTGCTACGAAGCAAACCCCTACAACTTTGTCTGAGAGATCACGACTACAGCAGGCGTTAACCATCAAGATTACAGGTCCAGCATTATCCTGCTGATGAAATGTTTTAAGCTTGATTTCCAGATTCTGTTCTTCTATTCCTGAAATACAAAAGGAAGACACACAAGTTGTTACCCAAAAAATAATGGATGCATCGTGCATAAGTTGGATTATACAATGAGTTTAACATAGTGGAAACCTTGTAAAGCGGAGTTTAAAATCTGCTTAACCACTTCAACAGAATCATCTTCAACGAGATCTGCCAGAGGCTTCCCTATGGCTTCCATGACGGGTAATCCAGTGAGCTCTGCAACTTTATTATTCCATCCGTTTATGATTCCTGTGATGTCAACAGCCAAGATAGGTGCAGTTGCCGTTTCAATTAAGCGCACCATCTCGTTTGTGACAGTTCTCAGTTCAAGTAGCCCCTGTATCTTTTTCATATCGTCAGATGGAGCTTTAACAATGGACTTTGCATTGATGTTTTTGTTGGCATCTTCATCTGGCAAGGAGCCACGTAATATTAGCTGCAGAGAATGGATTGCATCCATCTCAACATCCTCCCAAGGAACGCTCCGCCATTTGACTACCTCCAAGAAGGCTTTGAATGAAGACCGTGGATGCATCTTCCTACCATTGTCATCTGTGTCATTTGGTTCATGCTTAGCTCCCCCCCATTTAATCTCCTTCGCTGTGTGGGATCGAAACCAGAAGATGAAATCTTTGGAAGAAATCTTTATAGCTGCCATGCCACACACAACATCACCAAGTGCAGCAGCACCAGGATAACCAGCTTCGACTAAGCTGTCGGTGCTCAATCCTGTAGAGCCATCATGGTGCTCCTTCAACCAAGCAACAATGTTTCTTATGTCTGCTTCAGAGGGTGTGGATCCTAACACCCAAAGTTGGTTTTGGTAACACAATGCTGCACCATCACACTTCACTAGATCCATCACATTAGGTGACTGGGTGAATATCCCAACAGGAGCATCTCGAAGGAGCATGTCACAGAGAAGAGTCTGTGTCCGGAGGATGTGCCTCTCCTTCGCCTGAGCAGCAAGCTCCACCTCTTTGTTGAGCTGTATCCCAAATACTTGCAAGAGAAACTCGCAAGCGTACCTGAGCGGGAAGGGGACAAACCTCGGACTCGTGTGATGGCAGACCACCAATCCCCATTGCTTCCGGCCTTTCGGCTGCTGGCCACTTCCAGTGTCACCATCTTCCTCCTCATCCTCGTTTATAGTGACCGACATCACAAGCGACGCAATGGAGCCCATGTTCATCATGTACTGTGCATGGCAACCATGGGCTGCCCTGAGAGTGGATCCGCATAGGCTTAGAGGTTGTGCTAGGTTGTCATCTTGGATGAGCTTCACCGGAGTAGCGGAGCAGTCGCATATCATCCGCACTTTGTTCTTCATAAACAGAAACCTGGAAGCCTGAGGTATGTCAGTGGCCGGGTAGTGCAGGCCAAGATACGGCTCCAAATCAGACCTCCTGCACTCAGCAATCACCTCGCCGTGCTCATCCTCGTGGAACTTGTATGCCATCACCCTGTCATAACCAGTGAGCTCGCTGACCTCGCGGACCAGGACGTCACACAGCAGGGAGAGGTTCCCACTGGGCAGAGACTGCAGCCTGGAGATAGCCTTTGCAGCGAGCTTGTACGACTTGAGTGCGCCGGCTGCAGTGACGAGCACGTCGGTGGGGTTGACCGGCTCGAGGTCGATGACGAGGCCGACGTCGATGCGGTGCATGATGGCGTAGAAGGGCTTCCCGGAAGTTTTGGCGTGCACGAGGATGGGGTTGAGCAGGTTCACCTCCCCGAATGTGGCTGCCTTTTGCAGGGCGACGGAGCTCTGTGAGCGGAACAGACTGAACACATCGGTGCCGACGGCGAGCGCATCCCGTTGGTCGATGGTCGGCACGGCGTGCGGCGTGAGATCGAGCATCTCGGCGGCGTTCTCGCTGTAGGCGAGCAGCGTGAACGTCTCCGGATGGATAGCTAGAAGGCAACCGAAGGGCTGGATGAAGCGACCCCGCTGCATATTCTGGAGGTAGGCGGAGACGTTACTGGTGGTGGCGCCCGACCGGTTAGCGGCGCCGACCGACGACGAGTAGTCGAAGTGGCGCTGCGACCCCTCGAACTCCGCGTGCAGCTGCGCGTCGACCGGCGTCTGCGCCACCACACGCCCGCTGTGCTTGGACCGCGCCGAGCTGCTCTGCGAGCACGTCGCCCGGTTGTTCGACCGCGACGACGACATCTCCCCTGCCTCCTCCTCCTCCCCTCCCCTCGCCCCCACCCAACCCCTCGCCCCCACCCTCCTCCCCTACAGAACGAGAACCACCGGCTGAGAAGGGAATTCGGCGAGGAGCAAATGGCCGGAGGTATCAACAGGAATCATGGCCGCGGCAGCGAGCGAAATAGGCGAAAAGCGGAGACCTTTAGAGAAAGGGGGATTGGATTCCGCCGCGGATAAGCACGGGATGGGAACAGGAGCTGAGTGGGACAGCGAGCGGCACGGCAGGGCAGCGATAATATCTCCTCCCCCTCTTGCTCTTCCACACTCCAAAAGGGGAACCGAAGAACAGCGATGCGACCACGAGATGCGCCGGAGCGGGCGTCCGACGGCGAGGCGAGGCCGCGTGAACTCGTGGGTTGACGATGGATGGCGGGGTTGAGGTGGGGAATGGGCGGGGATGCGGGCTTACGTTGGGAGGAGGATACGCGCACGGCCGACGTGAGGCGGGCGGGGAGGCGCCTGCTGCAGCGAGCTGAGGAGAAGCGGCGCCGCCAGTCAAGCGAACCGTCGGGAAACCGGGAGAGGAAAGGCGTACAACGTCATCCAGTTCGTCTTCCCCGTAGCAGTTGAGCCTTCACTTCTTTTCCCCTCGTAGTATAGAAAATTCAGAATATACCCTCTCTGCAGAATGAAATTAGGATTTGCTTCTTTACCGTGTAATTTATTATATACTTTCTAAAATATTTTTTATACATTTTAGTACCTAGATGAACATTTTTCCTACGTATACAAAGTGATACCAACTAGGATTTTCGAATTAAATAAAATTGAAACACGCTTCTTTTTTCTAAGGTGAGGCGAGGGCTAGGAAACTTTATGCATATGAATAAAATGGTCATCTTGGAAATAAAATATAGTATAATAGATCAAACTTATACTAAAATATGCAAAAAGGGTATTTTCCGAAGAAAACACATTGAAGGATGGCATATAATGAATTACACGCTAAAAAAGAGGAAATCTTGTATTCTCCTCTAGTGAGAGGGAAAATCCATAATTTTCTCCTCATAGTAAGTGCAAATAACAAAACAAAATTGCTACTCCTTCCTCTTCTGTAATTCATTTTAAACTTATACATTAGAATTAGAAAAGAGTAACCAAAATAATTTTTACAACATAAGTTTTTTACTTGTAATAAATCTAGCATTTATCTGGAAATATAAAAGATAAGAGAAAAGTAAAACCAGTCATAATTAAAAAGATAAAAAAACAGTAAACAGTTATAACGTAAATAGGAGGTAATGATTTGCTAGTAGTTAGGTACCCTCTCTTTTGTCACAAAATTTCCGTCCTAAATTTGCTATGAAACGGAGTGTCTCTTTTTTCTTTGCTATTTTCTCCAACTAAAGTGTAATTACATTTATTTTCTGCATTTTCAAGCACCGAAAATGGCCATTATGCCCCCTGGATTTTTTCTTTGCTATTTTCTACATTTTCACCACAGGTCCCGGCTGCACCGACCGGCCGGACCAGACTCCCTCGGTCTCGGCCACTCTCCTGCACTCCTCTTCTTGACCCAACGCCCACCCACGCCGTCGCCGGCGACGCCGCCTCCCGCACCGCCATCCGAGATCCGGCGCCCTCCAGGCTCCAGTCGTCCAGCGAGGCGAGCAAGAACGGACAGGCCTCGCCTTTGACAACGACGACTCTGGTGTGGCCAGTTTCTTGTCTTTGTTTCATCTCCACCACATGCAACCGTCCTCAACATGATCAATGGATTCATGATGTAACAATAGTCATTTAATCACCGAATAAATAATTCACGCTAACTAATAGTTAGAGCATCTCCAAAAGTTCGTCTATTAAGCTCTCTAAGTCAAATTTTAATCATTCAAGTCAAAAAACATCGTCCAACAGAATGGCTATCTGGTTGGCTAAGCCATCTGGTTGGCCAAAATAGACTCTTGGCTAGCCAAATTTGGCAAGCCAAGTTTGGATGGCCAAATAGTGTGGGTCTCATCTGGCAGTGTCACCGAAAGTACTATAGTACTACTTAATGCAAAAAGGAAAAAAAGCATTGCATCACGCTAGAAGGGAAAATGAAAAAAAAGAAAGAAAGAAAAGAATGAAAAGAAAGAAAAAAATGAAAGAAAAAATGAAAGAAAAAAAAAGATAATTTTTTAATTTCTAAAATCTAAAAATTTTATAATTTGGGTATTTATAAGATTAAAAATTGGAATTTTAAAAAGAAATCAAATTTTTGGAAATATTTTGGGATTTTGAAAGGTAGAATAAATTGTTTAGAGAGTTGAGAATAGAGAGTCTGTTGGAGTGTATAGTAAATTTGAAGAGGAATCTTTTTGGAGAGTTAGCTAAATGGACAAATAGAGAGTCAAAAATGGTGAGGCTTTTGGAGATGCTCTTAGACGGCTAAAAATTAGTCATGCAGTTTGGATATTTTGGACTAATATTTGGTCAAAGTCGATTTTACCCTTGTTACAATAATATAGGAACAAAATAATCTAAGAGTCCTTATTAGCTCAAATTAGTTCACTTGAGTGGACTAACAGATTAACCACTAGTTAGCGAATGAACTAATAGTTAGCTCATCAATTAGTTGTATTATTTAGATAAACTAAAACTAATTTTTAATTGTTAACTGTTAGTTAATACGGCGTTCACTGTTTCAATAAGTTGCCACTTGCCAGTAGGGAAAGGCGTGGATCTTGGTGTTGTTGCATAGATCAAAGCCATTAGCGATGACGAAAAGGGGAGGGTTGCTAAGAACATTTCCGAAAGAAGTTCTAAAAGTTTTCTATTCTAAATTTTTGAGACTAGAATTAAAAAATCTCCTCCAATAGATACTCTAAATGATTCTCAAAAATAAAGGATCCTCAAAATTAATCATTGTAATCCCTACTCTACTTTACTTTACTTTACTTTACTTTACTTTACTTTACTTTACTTATAGGGAACATACTCACATACTTTACTTTAGGAATTCTATTGGAGAGAAAGATATTTAAATTATTTGTATCCTCAAAATGGATCCAAAAAATTATACAGGGAATCAATTTTTAAAGTGACTCTTGGAGATGCTCTAACGTATGCAGAATATTGGGACATCACCTGAATTTCTTATCTTCTCATACGGCTGCCTAAAGTCTAAGTATTTCGCTAACGAATATAGCTGAAAGTGATATATGGCAAAAAAAAAGGTATCACATATTGTGCCCTCAACTTTTAGATAGAGAATTTCCTTTCTTCTCCCATTATTGGTGCCTAAAGTCTAAGTATTTTGCTAACAAATATAGTCGAAAACGATACATAACAAAAGAAAAGATATCACATCGCGCCCTCGCTTTTTACCCAGAATTTTCTTTCTTCTTCTATTGTTGCCTAAAATCTAAGTATTTCACCGACAAATATAGTCAAAAGTTGTACACAATAAAAATTATATCCATCGATGTATTCATTCGGTTTGCTTATTCTCTTTCACATTACAAGTCTTTTAATTTTTTACAAGTTAAACTTATCGATTATAATATTAAATTAGTTTTATGAAATTTACCACGAAATATATATCTTAATAGCGTGTTTATTTGATACTATAAGTGTTAATATATTTTTATTTAAACTTATCCAAAATAAAAAGGTTGACTTCACAAAGAGATTAAGGTATTATACCAAATGGATAAAGCACCGCACATGTATAACTTTTATGCCTTTTCTTTTAATTGGAATATGCCTTTCTCCCTTTCAGCAGAGAGGAATCATAAGATGATATGCATGCTTTCGTCCACCAGCCCCCCCTGATACTGATGCAGGTTTCGTATATGAGACCGCCAGAATCCTCCGACCATATTGCCGGACATTATCAGTTTGATTTGATAGTTATCTAGTCAATTTCTACAAACCGTTAATAGATAATAGGGTCGAAAACCATGAACTCGTTTAAGTCCCATTTGATGGGTATTATTCTCAATAGATTAGGAGAATCGATACAAAGGTCTTTTTCAGGCAACTTTTTCGGGTGAATTACGAGGAATTAATTCATATTTTCGTGAAGGAAAAGAGAATAAGCCAAAACCTATATTCTCTAACGAATCCCGCAAATTAGTTGGATCTAGTGGGCGGCACGCTCGACTCTATAAAACACTATAGGTATAGTGTTAGTATCGACCATTCGACCCAGCACTATAGGTAGTATAGTACTTGGTACGACATGTCACGGGTATTGAGACGATACTATAGCGGCACGACACCTCAACCCCACTTTAGTCGTTCGATCCTTACAACATTAGATCTCTACCGTTCGTTTGTGAGAAGAGATCTGAATTTTTTCGTTATAGTGTCAGTAAAAATACTAAATATTCTTATATATATATATATTTGAAATACCATTTAGTGGTTTAAAAAACGTGTCGCACGATACAAAATACTCCAACTTACATAATTTCTTATATAGTTTGTTTTAGTAGTATCACTCTTTCTTAAATATAAACTGTTTTATAACTTATTAAGTATTTTTAATCTTTTTTCATACTTGTCATTCTAAAATAAATATTACTAAGATCATAAATAAATCACTATTATTTATATAAAAACAAATAATAAAAATTAAATTATATAATTTAATTTATTAATTCTTACATATGAATACGAGTACGGAGAGGACCTATAGGCTATAACTGCGCACATGGATGCAGATGAAACAAAGGGGAGAGCGCGCACTCCGAAGCGATTGGATGAACTAGGGGTGTTTGTATCGATTTTAGTCCGTGTCACATCGGTGACACATCGATGTTTGAATATCAATTTGAAGAACTAAATATAAATTAATTATAAAAATAATTATAGAATCGGAGGATAATTCGTAAGACAAATTTATTAAGCTTAATTAATCCATAATTAGCAAATATTTATTGTAGCATCATATTATCAAATCATGACATAATTAGGCTCATTAGATTCGTTTCGCGAATTATCCACCGGTTATAAATGAGTTTTATAAATAATAAATATTTAATACTCCAAAATAAGATTTAAACATTAGATGTGATAGGAACTAAAATTTTAGTCCCAGATCTAAACACCCCTAGATTAAAATATACCCTGCAATCCTGCGTCCAGTTGAGATGGAAGGATCACGAGGATGATTGGCTGTACATTTTAAAGTTCAAACTGAGCAAACTGAGGCGCACCATGCCTCGGTGAGAAAACTGGGTTTGTTTGGTGTGATGCATATGATACAATAGATTGGGTTTGCGTTATTGCTTCGAATGACTTCATGTTTATTGCTACTTTTAGAGGGTGTTTATCTAGAGGCTAAATTTTAGCCCATGTCACATCGGATGTTTCGACATTAATTTAAAGGATTAAACGGGAACTAATTATAAAAATAATTGCAGAATCGGAGACTAAATCGCGAGACGGATTTTTTAAGTCTAATTAATTCATAATTAGTAAATGTTTACTGTAGCATTATATTGTAATTAGACTTATTAGATTTGTCTCATGAATAATCCTCCGATTATAAACATATAACGAGTTTTATAAATAGTTTATATTTAATGTATTTAAACATTGGATGTGACATAGTCCCATCCAAACACCCCCCTACTTTGGTCGATTTGTGTGAGCTCTATCAACTCGATCACCGAATTATCAACTCAGGCTCTTTTGATGTATCGTCCATGACTACACGTGTGTCTTGTCATCAAATTTTAGGTTGTCGTTGTATGGTCTTCTCAAACTACAGTCTCCACACGCATCAGTACGGCGATGCGGCGAGTGAGTTCTTAGAACCATCTGACTAAAAATATGTTTTTTTTTGTGTCGAACGGATGTCCTTCTGCCGGTCACTGATGAAACCTGCGTATTATATTGTTCTTCTTGTTTACGAGCAGTTTCTGTAACAATAGCTCGACCGTTTTCCTGAAAACTTTTTTAGCTTCGGCCACTGCCATGAATACCATACTGCAATGAATCCAAAACTCCAGTAAAACGAAGAAAGAAAGAAAGCCCACGAGGAAGAGGAGGGGAGCACACACACAACAGACGAGACGAGGCCATGACAGGCCGGTGATGGCTCAAGGCCCACGGATGCACGGCGCAAACAATAAAAGGTCGCGGCGGCGGTGCCTCGCTGCCGGTTGCCCGTCCACATCAGGTATCAGGACGCCGACGTGCGCATCCAAAGCGGGTGGGAGGGTACGCGACGGCGACGCCGCCATGAGAGCCTAGGACCACTCCACGGTGCCGGCCTCTTTTTTTACTACGTTGGATTTGGAGTCGAGCGAGATGATTCACCAAAAAAATATTCCTCTTATATTTGATACAAATTTGTTTAAAAAAATGGATAAGCTCGTCCGCCTAGCGCACTTGCATCTCGTGGGTGAGACGGCGGTGGTGGGATGGTACAGTAGGCGACGGTGGCAGTCCGACGACGTTGAGTGAGGTGGAAGGGTGATCACGATCTCTCAACCTACCAATTAAACATAAAACTAAAACATCTTCATCCCTACAACCAAATATAAGATGAAACAATTACATCCAAAAATTTGGAACAAAATCATTCTAGCCTATCTTATCTCTAAACCAGATAAAACTTAACCCTCTCCCACGCCTCTCCTGTCCTATCCTCTCACCTTTCATCTCATCGTCTCGCCTCTTTACATCTACATACCTCGTCGTGGCACGTGGAAGCATCGGACGGACCAAGCCTCTACAACACTAACGCTTCCATCAGCCCACACGGCTCGACTCGGTAGAACGCATCGACTTCAAACGATTTCCACTTGCCCCGCGCGGCTCGCAGCGAAAAGGATGTCGTGGTTGGTGACGACGATCTAGTTGGGAGCACGGAGCCATGGGTATCGAGCGAGACGGGGAGGAAGAGCGCGACATCGCAAAACATCTCAGGGACGGCGAGGCATCCAGCCCACTCGAACAGATTGCCAGATTCGGGCAGCACGATGGACAAAGATCGATAGCTCAACGATATCCACCCTAAGAGCATCTCCAACCAACTTCCTAATTTTTTCTCCCTATAACTTAAAATAGAGACCTCCCTATCCAGATTTCCTCTCTATTTTTTAAAACACTACATCCAATGCAACTCCTTATATTTGGCTCTCTATATTTTATCTACCTATATTTTATTAATATTTCATAACTACCACTAACAAATTTATAACTGAGTTATATTTGAATAGCTAAATTTAGAATTAATATATATATTGTAACTATAATTTTACAATCTATATATGTTTTGTCATTCAACGAATCAAAAATTCTATCAATAATATTAGAATTACTAAAAATTGTAATATTTGCAAACTGAAAATAGTTTAAATTAGTTGTTTGTTTCAACATATTAGTTGTCCCCATGTTTAAATTGGTTAAATATGAGATAGAGAGGCAGATTTGGCTCCCTGTGTTTGGGGAGGAGGGGAGGAAGAATAGGGAGGAGAATGGGATAGGGAGAGAAGTAGAGAGTTGGTTGGAGAGATGTTTTGAGTGAAATTTGCTAAAAAAAGAGATAGGGGGTGAGATGAGGAGTAGGTTGGAGATGCCCTAAGCAGCTTGAGCGTGTGCAGCTCGGCCGAGGCCCAGACGACGGACTCATCGCCCCCTTCTCATCCTCCTCGACGGCCTAGCTCTCTGCTCCCCTCGTCGACGAGGTGCACCCATACGGTCCCACCGGATCATCGCCTTGCGCCCTTGCCTTCCTCGCATCGGCTATCATTGGCCGAGGACTGAGATGGAGCGGTCGTCATGACTCACGAGGGGCCGTGGGAGTGAGTCGAAGGTGGAGTACCAGGACGTCGTAGCCGAGAAGGCATCAATGCTGCTCGAGAGCCGAGCTATGTGGAAGCCGATGCAAGCCTAGCGGAGATATAACTAAAGCTGATGTTGATTGAACTCATATCTATTTCTACAAACTCAAGATTAAGATTTTACCAGAATGATATATATATATATATATTTGTAGAAATTGAAGAACAGATAATTCATTATTAATTCAAACTTAGCTCATGTTGCAGACAACCTGTGCGCATCAAGAGCCTCTTATGGGGACTATCTTCTAACACGGAGGGGGATCAAGATGGGCCAGAGGCGATCAGCCATATCTGTTCTATGACCCCGGCCGGTCACAAATGGAAGCAAACGAAACAAAGCAAGCAAAGCTGGTGCTGACAACGAGATGTCTAGCAGGGGCAGATCCAGCCACATTTCAGGTTAATAAATTCCATTAGAATAATAGCGTTGCTTACTGTCGATTAGGGAAGACGATTAGATTACACACATAATGTAATGGAGATGGCCCGATAATTTTGTAGACTGGATCCGCCCGTGATGTCTAGCAAACGTAATTAAAAAAAAGCCCGTGGTGCCGACAAGATGGCGAGAGATTGAAAAGCTTTATTTTTTTTCTCTTCCTCCTCTCCTTTTTTCCAATATCCATATACAATAATACAGTAATAGTGTGATACGTACAGTATACATCATTGCATGGATGTACGTAGCAGTCTAGTAGTAGGGTTCATCTTTGTAGTTTGTACGATACGTCAATTACTTATTTTTCACCTCTATATATGGGTTGTAAGGAAATCAACAGAAGGAGTAGATACATATACATAAGGAGAAGTACGCGTATATGCGTATATCTGTACGGCTCGTGCTTCATTATACACGAAGAGGTGCATGGTGATGAGGAGGTGATGCTTCATTAAACCGGTCACATGATGGCGCAGGCGTAGGAGGGGTCCTCCTCGCAGACGATCTTGTAGCCGCCGCAGGGATACGGCGACGGCGCGTACGGGATGTACTGCGGTGGCGCGTACGGGATGCACTGCGGCGGCGGAGGAGCGGGCGCGGGCGCCGGGGCTGGCTCCGGGGCCCTCCCGCAGGAGCAACAGTGGCAGCCGCTGTGGCCGTGGTGGCAGCAGCAGTCAGACGGCCAAGACGGGAACGGGTAGGGGTAGGGCCAGGGGTAAGGGACCTCTACGATCTTCGGCGGCGGCGGGCAAGGCTCCGGCTTGGGAGGTGGCGGCGGAGGTGTCTCCTCCTTCGGCGGCGGTGGCGGAGGCTCTTTCTTCGGAGACTCCGGCTTAGGCTCGGGTTCCGGTTCCGGTTCCGGTTCTGGCTCCGGCTCTGGCTCCGGCGGCGGTTGCTCCACGATCACTACCGGAGGCGGCGCAGGATTCACCTCCGGCTCCGGCGGCGGTGGCTGGGGCTCTTCTTTCTTGGGTGGCTCCGGCTCCGGCTCCGGCGGCGGCGGCGGCGGGGGCTCGACGATCTCGATCTCCTTGATGATCTTGCAGGCCTTGCAGCAGAGCTTGTCCGCGAGCTTGTCGGCGTCGAAGGGGCCCGACACGATCACCCGGTTGTTCTTCTCGTCATACTCGATGTCTTCGATGACGAACTCCCCCTTCTCTGCACGCAGAAACAGCTAGCGTCACCTCCCAAAATCCATCTTTTATCACCATTAACGAGCTAAAAAACTTCAAGAACGTATCACCACGTACCTCTAATCCTCTCGAGCACCTTCTGGATCTTAGCATAGCAGCGGCAGCATTCCAGGTCCACCTTAACGATAATGGTCGGCATCTGCACCACACAGCTTCCTGGTCAGAACTCACAATCCTATTCCTACCCGATCTCCTTCCTTTCCAAAGCAGAGCAGATCAGTCGATCAGAGCTGAGAAAAACAAACGTCTTGAGAGGGACAAAAGGCATAGCAGAGTCGAGGACACAAGTGTTGATTTCAACTACACAAGCAGTGCCGGATAGCTGAGGAGGAACTCCACATGCAGAGTACAAAAGGAGAGAAAAAAAAGAGGTCGAAACACACTCCAAATTTAAGAACTGAAATTAATCGGTGGCAGGACCGTCAAGTCACCACCTTCCTGCAGTCATCAAGAAAGCTAGCACCAGCAAAATTAACACCCAATCGTACTGTACATAGAACTCATTGGCTTAACTCTGAGAGTCTGAGTCTCTGACAGATGAACAAACAGAGAAGAGGAGACACACATCACCTCGCTTCAGTCGCATGCAGCGCGAGGCTGAGGAAGAGGAAGGAGAGCTGCTCGCGAACACCGGAGCAAGCGGTGGTAGCTTGTAGCTATATATCCACCGTCTTTTTGAGTCGAGAGACACATCCCACAAAGAGTCTATAATATAAAATGAAACCCACAAATTAGAGATTAGTAAGATATTAAAATATCACTTTTTAATATAATAATATTATAAAGTACGTAGTAATAGTTAATAGCCAAATAAATGTATTTTTATTTCTACAATAATTATAAATAATAAGGTAAAAATAAAATATTTCAGCAACAAAATTATAAGGTTTAAAAGAATTTTTTCGTACGTACCGATTACCAAACATATGAAGTTAGGGAGAAGAGAAGTAACTAGAATATTTTAAAGGTGGAAGAGACGCGCGGAAAAAGGAAAAAGCAGATGCTTGCACCGTCGGCCACACGTACGTCCGCGCCGGAAAGGAAACACAGTCGCCGTCACGGTTGGTTTACCTGGCATTCTTCCCGAGGATGATCACCACCGGCCTACAGCTACCGTGCTACTGCCCCAAGCAAAAAAAAGCCCTCTGCTTTTCACTATACTCCGCTTCTTCACCTGGCACCTGACGTGACGACTGAGTCACCTGACCCGATCATCCAAGTGGCGAAATTAGTGTGTGCGTAATCAGTCACCGCGACTGCTAATAAGCTTTGTCGCGACGTCGACCCGGACAAAAACGGGCCAAGGAGAGGCAGACCTTGACACCTTGTGTCAGTTTTGCGTGTGTGTGCGTGTGTGTGTGCGTGTGTGTGTGTGAGAGAGAGAGAGAGGAGCTGTAAATGCAAGCCAGCTGCAATGAAGTGATTAATGGTGACCTAATAACCATAGCTGAGAGTTGAGAGCGTCCTTCTTGCCGTTGCAGATGAGGTGACTTGGGGTTCGTTGCGCGGATGGGGGTGGGCGGTGGCGGCCGGCATGCGGTTGAAGCCGTGAAGATGTAGATGCTTGTGCCCATCCGTGCTTGGAAGTTGGAACATGGCGTGCCCACAGAAGCCACAGGTCTCGTGCACCAGCACGTTCTCTCCGGCAGTACACAGAGACAATGTGGCATGTCGACGCGGGTGGGCTCCAGCCGACACATCAGATCAGCGGCAGCTCGCGGTGATGATAGTTGATAGGTCGAACCCGTCATCCACATCCACTCAGGCACTCAGCTGTGGGCGCAATTGAGCAATTAGGCGGCTTTTCTTTTCGTTACGTTTCTCTCGAGCTAATATATGCTACGGTTCTTTAAATATATTTATATGCATAAACTTTTTAGAATACATTTTAAATTATATTTTAACTTTGCACTGCTTAATATTACCTCAGTTTTGTATTCTAGATTGTTTGACAAAGTCAAACTATTTCAAGTTTAAATAAAATGCATTAGTATCAATAATAATAAATATACAATTAAAATATATTTAACTGTCAGTTTAATAAAATTTATTTAATGATGTAATTGCTAGTATTTTTATAAAATTAGCTAAAATTAAAGAATTTTAACTTTAAAAAAATAAACGACTTACAATGTGTAACGAATGCAATACCTAATCAATCTTTTCAACTCCGGCCTTTTTGTGATGGTGACGGTACTACTGTCTGAGCACACTCAACATTAGAGTTCTAACGAGATTTAACGTCAGCTAACTCACATATATATCTTTCACAATAGTGATACTGTTATAGAAGAACATGTCGTGACCTTTGATAGCCACAACGAACCCTAATAATTGATTCCACGACCTTATAAAAAGCACAACAACATTAATAATTGATTAGGAGCAGTACAACTTTACAAGTGATGTTTCTAATTTTTTTCAGTGTGAAGTACAGTGCATCATCGATATGATCAGCCAATTTACCAATGACTTTGGTTGACACGTATAATTAAAGAGGATAAAAAAATGCATATGCATGGTGGTACACATAACACATCGGTTCGCAGCAATCTTGGAACGACACACCTGACGACGATTGGACGATGGTTCGTGAACAGTTACTTATTTTTGAAAGGAACAAGTCTATTTTTGACCATCGAACTAAGGCTGGAGTTTGTTTTTGGCCATCGAACTCTAAAACCAGGAATCTTCGGCCACTGAACTTTACAAACCATGTATAATTGACCACCAAGTCCTGTTTTGAATGGTTTCAGGTGGTTTTGACCGCCATGTTGGACTCCGTCGCCACATCACCCGCCACATCAGCTTGCTGACTCAGCTGCAGTCCACATGTCAGGTCAGGGGCCCTCCTTATCTCTTCGTTAGGTCACTCGACAGCGGCGCTGGCTCATTCGAATCCTACGACGGCGCTAGGGTTTGAGGAGGGGGCGACGGAAGGGACGGGACGGGAGCCATGGCCAGGTCGTCGAGCTCGTCTTCCTCGACGGGTACGCTTGGAAGTTTGGGTGAAGAGTCTCCGATCCTATACAGGCATGGTCCCCTAGATTACTCGTCGCCGACGATCTGCTATTGCGGGAACAAGGCGACGCGGTGGATTTCTTGGAGCGAAGTGAACCTAGGGCGACGCTACTTCACTTGCTACCGTTGACACTACGCTACGCCGCCCTCTGCATTGCGCACCGACGATTTGAGGAACGAGATGTCGTCGGGTGACATAACGAAGAGATAAGGAGGGCCCCTGACCTGACGTGTGGGTCGCAGCTGAGTCAGCAAGACGATGTGGCAGGTGATGTGGCGACGAAGTCCAACGTGACAGTCAAAACCACCTGAAACTATTCAAAACAGGACTCGGTGGTCAATTATACACGGTTTGTAAAGTTCAGTGGCCAAAGATTCCTGATTTTGGAGTTCGATGGCCAAAAGCAAACTTTAGCCTTAGTTCGATGGTCAAAAATGGACCTGTTCCTTTTTGAAATGGCATCGAAAACTATATATGTCCGTTTAGTAATCAACAAGAATGTAGACCCTTTTTAGCTTTTGATTTTTATCACCTAGAACAAGAATATAAAAATTTAGATTCTAGAAATAACTAAGGTTCCGTTTGTTCCGGAGACAATGTAGAATGGAGCATTTACGTCCTAGTTTTTTGGATTAGATCGACTCATCTCATATTTGGTTGCGAGAGATAAGAATGTCTTTTCGTGTTTGATTGGTGGATTGCCGTAAATGAGATTTTGCTATGTCCTGAGACACTTTTGACCCACCTCGAAACCTTTAACTTATCTTTCAAGCCTCCACCTCGAAACTTTCGGCCCCATTCCAAAATCTCCGCGCGTGAGGTGAGACGAGCTTGCCCGCGTTTCCTTTGGGACAAGTTCGTCCCACGTATTAAAAAAATATTCACTAATGTAACATCCATCTAACTTTAAACCAAATATAATAAAAAAATAAGATCACTCCATCCCGTCTCGCTTTCTCTCAAACCAAATACCACCGTCGACCACTCCATCCAGTCTCACTTTTTCTCGAACCAAATACCATCACAAAGTGTGGCCTAAGAATTTGCGTCAAAAAACAGGCCGAGACGAGCCATTCCGTAGCAGCGCACGTAGCGTCTTGTTAGGAGAAAGTGATGATTCGCCTTTCAGCAACAGCAAGCCCCCTTTTTTCTATCTTAAAGCACCGGCGCGCACAAAAAAAAAGCAAAACACAAGCATATATCTCTATTATTATAAAGCGGCGACTTACTCATCCGTCCGCAACCTTCCTCCCGCGCGCCCATAAAAAACCAATCAAAACTTATACCCTAAAAAAACGGTGCAACCGCCCTAAAAAAACCGGTGCAACCGGCCGCGACATGGGCTCAACCGTGCCCGCCCCCCTTGCAACCGCCCGCCCTTAAGGAAGCTGATGAAAGGAAGCCACTTGACTTGGGAGTTTGATATATCAAGAAATGAATAAATGATGTATAACAAGTTTACCTCATATTTTTCTTGAGATTGCCTATTGTATATAATGAAATTGAATAACAGCAGTGAAATTATAACTCATTGAGCCATTATTTCTTGCAGGAAAGAGGTGAGCACATTCCACCAGAAGAATCTTATGATGTATCAAGGAGAGTGAAAGAAATGTACTGCTATACTTGTTCAGATATTGTGAAGGTATTAATTACATTAAGTACCTGAAATGTTAATTATTGAAACATGGGTATTTATTCGTTGGTTCTATGGTTAAACTGGTGCTTATAAGGCACAGATGATGTGTACCATTGTTTTGTTAATGAGCAGAATGCCACTTTGGAAGCAATCAGAGCAGCAAAGTTGCAAATTTTCTTTTTTTTCGTATTTTTAGTTAACTTCCGTCGGCCAACATTAGCCGACGGAAGTTATTGGCCCGCCGACAGAAAAAATAAAAAACAAAAAAAAATAATTTTCGTCGGCTAGATTTAGCCGACGGAAGTTACCGATTTTCTGATAACTTCCGTCGGCTAGGTTTGGCCGACGGAAGTTAGCTAACTTCCGTCGGCGGCCGACGGAAGTTAGCTAACTTCCGTCTACCCGCTTCCGTCGGCCAAATGCCGACGGAAGTTAGCCTTTTGCCGACGAAAGTTAGCTTCTTTCGTCGGGAAAGAGCTAACTTCCGTCGGCTTTGGCCGACGGAAGTTCCCTGGATTGTTGTAGTGCTTGCGCATGCATGCGAGCATGATTCATTGCGTGAGAAAGAAAGAAGAAAAGAAGAAAAGAGGAAAAGAAAAAAAAAGAATCTCTACTATTATAGTGGCGACTTACTCGTCCGTCCGCAGCCTCCCTCCCGCGCGCCCATAAAAAACCAATCAAAACTTATACCCTAAAAAAAACCGGTGCAACCGCCCTAAAAAAACCGGTGCAACCGGGCCGCCACATGGGCTCAACCGTGTCATTGCGTGAGAAAGAAAGAAGAAAAGAGGAAAAGAAAAAAAAGAAAAAAAGGAAAAATAATAAAAAATAAAATAAAAAAATCAGAAAAAGAAAATTGTATTTATATTTCAGTCTTTAATTTATGTATTTTGCGCTGAAATAAAAAACCTATTATAAAATAAGATTCTGTTGCAAAGCACAGACTTCTCACTAGTATATATATATTAGTCATCAGCACACATGTGAAAATTTAATATTTTCAGTATATATATACGATTCCAGCGCGCGTCATCTGTCGGATACTTAATGAAATTATATAGCTGCACCACATACATCTATCGCCATATATATACGTCGGTGTTTGATCCGACGGCCACGACGCTGCCGGTCGAAGACGACGCGAGGCCGGGCCACGTACGGTACGGGATCCCGGCTGGCGGCGCAACGGAGCCAAACTCGAACAACCAGCTCCACCCCCATCGCCCGGCACGGCGCACATGCTGCTGCTGCTCGCCCCTCGCCGTCTCTCGCCTAGCCGCGCCCGCGCGCGCGCGCGTCGGCTCGGCGTCCCCGCCCCGGTGGTTGCCTTGCATGCATGATGCCGCGGAAAGGACGCGCCAAGGCCGCCGCCGTACGTGTCGCGCGCGCCCGTCCGTTTCCGATCATTTCGCCAGCTACCGGCGGTTCGTCACTACAACAAACAGGAAATTTTCGTCGGCAATTTTAATTTTCGTCGGCTTTCGGAAAAGCCGACGAAAATTAATTCACTTCCGTCGGCCTATAAGAGCCGACGAAAGATAAATTAACTTCCGTCGGCTTTCACTATGGCCGACGGAAGTTAATTAACTTCCGTCGGCTTTAGCTGCGGCCGACGGAAGATATTTTTCCGCGACATGTTTTCCAGCCCGCGCCCTGTTTCCCCCCCACGGCCCACCCATTTTTTCTCACTGCACCTAGGTTTTTCCGCTCGCCCGCCTCCCTCCCTTGCCTCTACGCCTCCCGGTCGCCGCCTCCGCACCTCTCTCCGCCCTCCGCTCGCCGCTCGCCGCCCGCCACCCCACCACCACCTCCGCGCCTCTCTTCGTTCCTCCGCGCGCTGGCACCGCCGGTCCGTGGCCCTTGCCTCCTCTCGCGGCCCATCCGCGTCGCGCCCTCCCCGCTCGCCTCGCTCGCGGCGCCGCGCCGCCGCTCCTCGTCGCCTTCTCCCGAGCGCTCCGGCTCCGAACTCTCCACCGCCCCCACAAGAGCCTCCACGACCGCTGGGACGAGGAACTTCAGTGCCACGTCATCAACGAGGACCTGGTATGAGCCCTCCCCGCGCCTATATCTCGATCCTAATCTTTGTTCAGTTTTGCATTCCTAACTACTGGGTTCATAATCTCATCATTTTCCGTAGAGCTTTCCTTTTATTTAACCTTCCATCGTCAAATACGCAAGCCTTTTGTGCATTCTGGATATAGTTGGCTGTAGATTGGGGCTTGGGTTCTAAATTGGAGGAGTTACCCCAGTTTGTATGTAAAAAGTGTAAATGTTGTTATCTGTCTGGTGGATTTACTAAAAACTAAGGTGTAAACATACTATAAATTTATCTACCATCGATGATTTGGAAAGCATTGGATTACCAGAAAAAATGTATGCACGGTTAGGTCCCCTTTATACGGCTTTGGTCTATTCATAATGTTTCCTACTGCTAAAAATTATGAATCTACCTTGAAACCTTTTCTGCCGACCTGCTATTTTGGTAATTATTAGTAATCTCAATAAAATTAGCAGCAATATGTTATTTCATATTTAGCTAGTAGGTTATTCTAAATGTTTCAACTTTTCATGAGATGATAAGTATGTTAGCATTATTCCACCCATTTTTTCAAGCCATACTAAGTTCTGAACTATTATGTTGAAAAACAGTGTGCACTTTTTGTTGATTTGTTTCTTGTTTATGGAAAAATAGGATAATTTTCATTGTAAATTAACTATTATTTTGATGATGTGCTGATTATTATGCCTTCTATTTGCAGTTCACTTTTGCATCTATGTGCATACCTCAATCGTTTACAGTTTAACTTTCCAAAAGAAACTGCATACCATGTGAGAACTCTTGCCTGCTCTGTGGCAAGGCTTGATAAGGTGAAAGCTGTTAGAGTATATTGTTTGACATTCAAAGTTTCTTTGTTTTTATGTACAATTTGGATACTTTTATTTTGGAAACAAGGAAAAATAGCTTATATGTTTACTTCTAGATTCCTATCTTATCTGCTACAGGGAAGAATACTCATGGAGATCAACTACAATGCTTGCTTATGGTTCAACTGAAGCTTCTATAAGGTTGCTTTGGAATACTCTTCAAAATTAAACTCTGACTATTGATTTCTCATACTCTATATTGTTGAAGCTATAAAACGACATCATGTGAAACTGTCAAAGTGAACTGCTGGATGCTGGATGCTGGATGCTGGATGCATAGGATTTGATTAATTGCTGGATGCTGGTCACAACTTGTATAGTTTGGTTTTCTAATATACATGCACCGTTGCAAAAATACAAATGCATGTGGAGGTATTTATTATACATATGACAATATTGATTGTCCTTATTCATCTTGTATGGTCCTTATTCAGGCTCTTTTGCATGCCAGAGGTAGATTACATTAGTTGCCCTGGTTTGGTGCTGTACTGATTGAATATGTGGGAGACTGAAACTTTTGCTTGGTAGTCATTTTGCAAATTTTCTTTTTTTTTTGGATTTTTTAGTTAACTTCCGTCGGCCAACATTAGCCGACGGAAGTTATTGGCCCGTCGACAGAAAAAAAAAAATAATAATTTTCGTCGGCTAGGATTTGGCCGACGGAAGTTACCGATTTTCCTGGTAACTTCCGTCGGCTAGGTTTGGCCGACGGAAGTTAGCTAACTTCCGTCGGCCGCCGACGGAAGTTAGCTAACTTCCGTCTACCCGCTTCCGTCGGCCAAAGCCGACGGAAGTTAGCTTTTTGCCGACGGAAGTTAGCTTCTTCCGTCGGGAAATGGCTAACTTCCGTCGGCTTTGGCCGACGGAAATTTCCAGGATTGTTGTAGTGCGTGCAAAGTGCAAACCGACACGTACGTGATAACAAATAAACGGGTCACTATGGTTTTTGATTATTTTTCAAAACTATCAAATTAAATTGATAATGACTATAGACTCCAGTCGATCACCGTCGTTAACCGATGTGATACCTGGTTTGGTTTTGTTATTCAATAAGACTTGCTTGCATGCGTGGCGGCTCCGAGGGGTAGTCCTTGGACCCGAACTACCCAAAATTTAGCTCTCAAGATCTTAATTATATTGGTTTATATGAATTAATAAAATAACTATGTTTCAACGTAAAAACAAAACAATTTTGCTAAGTTTGTTTTGTTGAACTTCTTAATTCTTTATATGTAGTTCGAGTTGCTTTAGGTCATTAAATTGCTCTTATGTTTATAACGATATTATAAATTATTGTTTATAATTTTATCCACATTCTGCACTAAAATTGCATACTAGCAAAAGAATAGTTTTTGGATTTTTTTAGCTATGAAGATTTTGTTGATTGATTCTAATTAATTCATTATTATCACCAATTAAATTCTAAGCATTATGAAGTTTAGTGGATTTATGAAATTATGAGATATCATTGCTATGTTATGACATATTTAAAAAAACAAAATCGTATTGAATTTTCAATTTACAGTCGTATAAAAATTTTAAGTAAAAATTAGAAACACCTTAGAAAAATTTTCTGGAGCTGGCACTCTGCTCGCATGGTAGCAGCTGGCTGGCGAGGCGAGGCCAGTCGACGCACGCGAGCGTGCAGCGATCTAATTAATGGTGTCCCGCTTCGAACAGTTGTGTGATTGCCGCCGCCCCAATCTCACGGCATATTTAGGGTACATTTGGTTTGGTCTTTGATTTTGAAAAAAAATCACTGAGAGCCGTGGAAGAGTTGAAAAACTATTTGATTGAAATAGTTATGTATTTATATTTTAGTAGCTAATAATGTTTGGTTACATTATTAATACACAATTTTGCATGTAAATTATCATAATCATGAAATTTTGTAATGTTTTTACTAAATTTATATGTTTTTGAATTACACTAACATAATACATCACACTAAAAATTCACCTTTTCAAATTTTATCTTAACTAGTATATTATAGTAGCATAATAGAATTTTTTCAAAGTTTAAGTAAGAAACCGTAAAAATTGGGTCCTTAGCTTTTTTGGAGAAAATGTCACCCAAATACTTGGGAACCCAGCTTTACTAGAAAGCATAAAAGCGTCCATGTCAGGGATACCGACTAAATATCAAGCTCAACACAAACAGCCACCAACAGCCAATACACCCAAAACACTGCTAACAACAACCTCTACTGGCACAGTTTGACCCAATATACATAAGCAACACAAGCGATGATGTAGACAGATTTATGACAAGACTCACACCCCAACCCAGCGAGGCAGAACCCAATACCAGAAGTTTACCACACCCTCCCGGCCGCACAACTAGCAACCATTCGAAGCTTTCTGGCTGCCAGACACAGAACGTTAAAAATATTGATTGGTCTCTGAATCTATTCAGCTTTTCCAACTAGTTTTCTGATTGTGAAGTCGCAAGCTGAACTAAACACAGCCATAGTTCACTTGCCACTATTGTTTAGCTTTTTTTTTTCAACCTCCTTTGAGCCAAGCATTTCCCCGAGGTGGACGAAGCGTGACCGGCCACTGGTGTCGGTGTCGGTGTCGGTGGCCGCCTCCCTACTTCAGTAGCTACCTCTTCAAACTAGGTGTTTTTCATATTAGTGTGTTTATAATTATTTAAGTTAATTATTAAAAATTGTAAATAAGCAGATAAGTAGCTCAAATTATAATAATTTAACAAGTTGTTGAAACACACCTTTTTTCATTTATTAATCTACAGAAGACCATAATACTCATTGCACATTTAATTTGTAGAAACACAACATTATCATCTCATATTAGGCTATTCACAATGGGGTTTTATGGGGTGTTTTATGATATTAATTACCAAGTCACATCAGATTTTTTGCTGACATGACATTCAATTAATGAGAGAAGAGAAGGAAGTAGTGTTATCACCATGACATGGTGTTAACCCGTTTCCAAGATGGGTGAAACGAAATGAAACACCGAGCCAAATTGTTTCATCAAAGAGAGGGTATTTCATGAGAGCTAGTTGCATTTAATTATACTGGTTAGCCTAGAAAATAGTTAAATAAAACTTTTCACTGAGAGAGAGTATTTCATTCAGTTGCAAAGCTGATGTAGACTTCTAGAAAAAACAGTGTTATGAAATTCACAACTGTGAATAGTCTTATACTTAGATCGTAACATAATAATATTTTAAGGGCATTACCTCTTTCATCATCTAAACATAATAATATTCCTTTCTTCCAGATTAGTTAGTGATGGAGAGAGCAGCTGGTCGGTTCGGTTAACTTCTCCGTTGGGTCTCGATGGCGCACTAGCTAGCTCACATTTCCGTTCAAATTAAAACAGCCACAGGTTAGTACTGCATGCACACTTCATAATAGCCTAACGCTATCTATCATCGTGTATATATATATATATATATATATATATATACTCACTCGTTTTTATATTTTAAGTTATTTAATTTTTTATAAATGAAATTTTGTAACTTTGATAGATTTTATACAAAATATATTAATATCGTATTTATTTAGTACTATACATGTTGACGTGTTATTTTAAAATATAGTTAAAATTAGAGAAGTTTACTAAAAAATTCAAACTATATACCATACTTAGCAGAAATATCAATCTAGATGCTCGCCGCCTTCCTCTCTTGGAAATGACACCTACTCACGTAACTCACACAAAGAAGGGAATAAACGAGACTTTAATTAGCAAATTAGCAGATGCGGAGAGGTGCGTAGATCACCAGCCGACCGTATGCAAAGGGAACATGGTGACACGTACGGAAGGGAGAATTCCGAGCGATCTGGCGGCTGCAGCAGCCAAGTTGACCAAACATACTAACTACCCCAACCTGCCTGCATACACACATGCACGGCAATGTAGCTCGCACGTAGTGGTGTAGTCGTGTAGAACATGGTCATGTGTCGTCGTAGCGGAGAGGGCAGGATGGATTACATTGCTGCTTGACTGCTTCCATCGTCGGTTCGAGTTCGTCTGTTCGTGCGCCGCTGATTCTTCAGCCCGTTGAGATTGACAACTCCGGCCGGCCCACGCAAGCAGGGGGGACCTACCTAGCTCGATGCAAGGCTTGTTCAAGTTTTTCTTTTGGTTGCATGCACGACTACGAGGACTATTCGGAGGCGGACCACCGGTGCCGCCACATCAGATTTATTGCGATTGTCTCAGGTAACTAGCTGACGTGAAACTGAGAGATGAATAAAAATAATAATTTATTTCACCACTAGTACTTGATCCCACACGTAATACACTCAGTTTCTTGGAATACGTAAAATCTCTTATCTATTAACTCGTCGCTAACTATTCTTTTTTTTCCCCCACATTTTCTATCTACGTAGGAAAGAGAATAAATCTAGCTAGTAAAATAGATAGTCATTAGAGACGCTCTTAAATTGCGTGGCGTGCTTTCAGGTCTCAGTCCGTTTATTTATCGTTGTTTTGTCAGACATTGCGTTCTGAAAGTTTGGTTCCTTTGCACTTCCGTGCCAATCAGGGCAACACCTCAATTAAATACTTTTATTAATTTCATGTTTATATGTAAAAACACTTTTAGTTTATATTAGTTTCATATCCGTCGATAATATAGTGTGAGAGACCGTGTGCACAACTCATGGTCTCATACAACATCATTGTAGGGGTGTCAAAAGGGTTTGAAAAGAAACTTCAGCTTGTGGTCTAGATTTTCTTTGCATAACGATGTTTGGTTTTGCTTGTTAATCATAGCATAGCATGGTCAGATCAATGATCTTGTCACTTTTCCCCTCTACTTATCCCTCTGAAAACATGGTTGCAAATATTCAATGGACTTTGAAAACCACAAACTACTTTTCATTTGTTTTCTTTCCATCTTACCCCTAACATGATCATACCCCAATCATCCTAGTTTAATGAGAGACATTATAGTGCTCAACCTTAATATCTGATAAACAGCACAAAAAATGTTCATGTTTTGGAACGGATGGAATATTTAGTTTAGTGTAAATACGTAAACCCAGTCCATGGGTTGTTCAGATTCAGAACAGTAGTATCCCTCCAAGCCGGGAAAAAAGAGCAAATTACATGATTTCAGTAAACTTGTTGTCTTGTCTCAAAAGGTGGATTACAGAGATGAGCAAATAGAAGATGAAATGAGGTATGGAATCAGGAAAACAATGATGCATCTTTCTACTTCTTCTTCCCAGCTTTGCCTTCCTTTCTTCTGACAACCTCATCGGCGTATCTGATACCCTTTCCCTTGTATGGCTCAGGCGGCCTCCACTTCTTCACGGAGGCAGCAAACTGGCCAATGGCGCTCTTGTCATAGCCACTCACGGTGATCCTGGTGTTCTCCTCCACCTTAACTTGCAGACCTTCAGGAACAGACATCCGAACAGGGTGCGAGAATCCCAGGTTCATCACGAGATCTTTGCCCTCCACTGCTGCACGGTACCCGACCCCCACAAGCTGAAGCTTCTTGTCAAATCCTTTTGACACCCCTACGATGATGTTGTCTGTCAAGGTTCTGCATTGAATATTTACAACCATGTTTTAGAGGGATAAGTAGAGGGGTGAAAGTGACAAGATCATTGATCTGACCATGCTATGATCAACAAGTAAAACCAAACATCATTCTGCAAAGAAAATCTAGATGTTGGTCAACAATAGGAAATGGGTGTTGCCACAACCCTGAAAGGTTAACTGTAAGCCTGTTATCAATGAACAGAAAGGGTTTGGTGGCATATAACACCTTTCATCCATCCTCGATCCTGCATAAAACACATATACTGAGTGCTCCTTAACCAAGGTGGGTATTTTTTTTTCAAATTCCAATGGACTAAACACATAATATTGTACTCTTTCTTATTTTCCAAAAAAAAGAGAAGTTATGGACCAGGTGGTGTAACACTAGCTGATGATTGGTGTTCAAGAACAGATTTACAAATCTTGAATCCACGAAAGGAGCAATAGTTCACTTATTGCCTTGGTATGAATGTAGGACAGAGTGAAAATGTGAGAAGAGACATACTTATCAATTATCATACTGTCCAGATTTGTCAGATTTAGCACTAAACTATGTTCTTTTGCACCCTCAAGGTAGATTATATTGCATTCAATAAAACTTGAAAGTGCAGAGCTTAGTTCCTGATCTTCCAGAACAAAAAGCAAGATCATCATCAATATTGGTTATTAACAAGGTAAGAGGTAAACACACACACACACACACACACACACACACAGAGAGAGAGAGAGAGAGAGAGAGAGAGAGAGAGAGAGAGAGAGAGAACTAAAGACTGTTGGATATTGCGGTCCAGAAGTCCACAATTTGCATCCTCCTAGGAGCTAATTGGAATAGGGCTGTGGTTACCTATTCATGCAAACAGTATGTTGTGATGCAGATTATTTTAAGGCATTGGTGGCATGACGATGAAATGCCAATTGTGAATCCTGTTTTTTGGTACTCTTGTCCGTTCATAAACAATAAAATAGAGAAACACTGAAACATATAATGATCAGTGAACCATAGCAACATAAATAAAAAAGGTCATCCTACCTGAAAAGGCCATGCATCTGGTTTGCCCTTTTGGTTTCCACAGTTTTGGAGACTCTCAGCTTACCAGATTCTTCTTTCACCACTTTTACTTCACCTGGATAGTTTAGTGATAGCTCCCCCAATGGGCCCTTAGCTTTTATAAACTGCTCCTCTAATGTAAGGGTAACATTTGATGGAACTTCGATCGGTTTCTTTCCAATTCTAGATTCCTTGCACTCCACTGTTTTTCTGACAAAACCAACTCTGCTAGAAGGGATAATACGAGGACGAATCCCTTGTGTCTTTCCAAGGAAGCCAGTTCTTGAATTGCTGATTTAAATCATACAGAGGAAAATCCCATCAAAACTCTCATATAATAGGCCGGAAGTTACATCGTCTTAAAAACTCTAGTATAATATTGCAAAGAAGAAAATCCCTTTACTTTTAAAAATGTGTTGCTTCAATTTTAGACAGGTAGATGAAATAATATGAATAGAATCCATGAATAACCAGCATACAAATAGTTACTAACTAAAAAGATGAGATCAAAAGGCCAAATGGGAAAATTTGACAATATAAATCGGATGCTAAAATGTCGCATGTTCACCTTGAAACTTTTTGGGCAACATACCAACTTTGGACTACTGAGGAAAAATCATTGAAAAGCCTACATTGACCATAGCTATTTGAGATTCTGTCTGAAAATTGCATCATGTCTGGTTCTTTGTTTGATATTCACCACTCAGTTTATCAGTGCTGGAACAATGCACTACCTCACTCAAAACTGTGGAGAAATTAAACCATTGGATCTGATTTTCTATTTTCTAACACAATTCAGAGGTAAAGTTCCCCACAAAAAGTGAGGCATCGGTATTGTTAGCATGGCCATGATTTCATTACAGAAAAGTGATAAGAGGATCAACTTCACGATTCATCATCATCACCATGTGATGTGAATTTAAAGGTTCTAGATATTGAAAGCATAAATACATAGTATTGAAAGGTTTATCAAGTAGCGAATCATGAAAGTCAGATAAGGTACTGCTATATTCAAGGCCTTGACGCATTGCATTAACTGATTGGAAAATTATCCAATACTTCCATGGTGCTTAACATTTCTGTAAGATGGGTCACCACACACATCCAAAATGTTGGTATCTTCATCCACAGCTACAAAAGTCCAATCCTATGGTTACAAAATGAGCAAGCCCCCTGAGGTGTATGTGCGTAGCAAACTATTTTCTTGTCTGCAAACTGCTGGGTGACACAATCGCAACCAAGGAATTTAGACGGCCTCGCGGCACACTCCAAAGCCAAACTGCATCCGAACCAAGGATGTCGGGTACCACCTCAACAATCCAATTCCCTTCTCCTCGGTGAGAGAGGCTACGAGAAAACGCAACGAAATCGCCGCCATAGAAGCAATTCCGCCCTAAATCCGTAATCACAGTGGAATCGTATTCATGGCATCTCGTGCGTCGCCACCAAAAGGGAGAGAACGGGAAAAAGAATGCAAGCAGCTAGGCGGCCAGGGGGCATCCGCAGGAAGGCGGAGGAGGAGGAGGCGTACCACGGGTGGTGGAGGGAGAGGGAGAGGGACGCCATGGACGGCTCGCAGTCGCAGGTGGAGCTGCCTCCGGCGCTCGCTGGCTCGCTTGCTGTGCCCCTGCGCGGCTGCGCCGTTTTCTTATCTTGTATTATCTTGTCCACCCAGCGACCAAAAAGCCCGGAAAAGAAGGGGAAAATTACACATTTACCCTATAGTTCAAGGGTGTTTGCAGATTTACCCCATTATTGAATGGACTTGCTATTTTGTCCTATAATTGATGTGTAACCTTGCTAATTTACCCCATCTCTATTTTTCCTGCTATTTTAATTACTTTTTTCATTTTTCTATCATAGAAATGACCAAACTACCCTTCTTCATTTCATAATCTTCATCTTTTATTTCAAATCAGTTGCTAACCTCAATTCGTGCATGGAGATATGGAGTTCGTGCGCTGCCATAGTTCAGCCCCGCTCACGGCCGTTGTCCATCTCACGTTGTGCAGCTGCCGCCGCTTCCCAATCCTGCACACCGCCGCCTCCCAGGCCAGTACTGCCACCACGGCAACACCGCCCAATATCGCGTGGCGCTGCTGGTTCCAAATGCAGCCTCAACGCTGTTGTCGCTCAGGCTCCCGCCGCAGCTGGCCTCTCCACGGTGACGCCGTCGACCCCATGCGGCGACCGCCGACAGCCTCCGCTCAGCAATGATGTCGTCTCCGCACCCTGCCACCGCTAGCCTCTACGCCGTCGCTCTTGCTCCTTGCCACCGCCGCTGTGGCCATGAGTGTTGACACTGGCGAGGCGTCGGGGCTGACAGTGCCAGCGAGGCGCGGGGCGTCGCTCTTGTGCGAAGGCCGGCGATGATAGACCCAAGTCGGTGGCAGCGATATATCGATTTGGAAGCACACAAACAGAAGGCAGAATGGGTATTTGATGGTCCGAAAATAAAAAATGAATTAAAATCTGTTGAAAATGATTAATAGGGCAAATCTGCAAGTTATTTCATCAACTATGGGGTAAATTTGCCAATCTCACAAACTATAGGGCAAATCTGCAAGTCCACCTAAACTTTGGGGCATATCTGCCATTCCCCCGAAAAGAAGAGGGGGAAGCAGGTGGCGATTTTTTTTAAAACGATACATTTTTTAAAATAAATTTTAAATTTAATATACGTTTTTAAAAAATTATAAAACTACCCTTTCTGGCTGATGAAGTGCCGATCTAGGGTGTATGTCACTTCATCAGCCCACAGAAGTTTAGTTTTTCAAATTTTAAAAAACGTGTATTAGATTTAAAATTTGTTTTTTTAAAAAAAATATCGTTTCAAAGAAAAGTCTGAAGGAGGCAACGAGGGCCAGGGCTGCAAAAGATGGAGTAACAAGTGTACATCTCCAGATGGGCCGTTGTGTTTACAGGCCGAAGGTGTGTAATCGGGCCCATATAAAATTGGCTCATCTTTTCTTTGAGCGTGTTTCCTTTCTTCCTAAACTTACCACCACAAAAAAATGAGTGTGGCAAAGCACTATGTATGTATTTATTTTGTTGCTAAATTTCAAAAATTTGGTAAACAAAGGATATTAGTTTTAGTGAATAAAACTCTAATAGAGTATGGATAAGACTTACTCATACTTGTAGCACATATATATATAAGTAGTACTCAATTGCTATTCTACTGAGAAAAAAATCTACTATTGAAAGTAGTCGGCGTAGAATATCGCTCTCATATATATATAGTAATTAAGTACTACTTTTTTCTCAGTAGTAGATTTCTCGGTAGAATAACTATTTTATACCCGTAGTGTAGGATAACATTTGTATATATATATATATACAATGTTATTCTACACCTATATATATAGCAATTCTACTGAGTTGCTATACAAATGCTATCCTACACTACGGATGTAGAATAGTTATTCTACCGAGAAATCTACTACTGAGAAAAAAGTAGTACTTAATTGGTATTCTACTGAGAAAATCTACTACTGAAAGTAGTCGATGTAGAATAACAAATAGTTATTCTACACACGTGGTGTAGAATAACGCTCCCGTATATATATATATATATATTATATATATATAACAATCATACTCTAAAAAGGTTTTAGGCAATAGATTTTAGCATTGCGAGGATTTTAGAAAAAAAAACGAATACATCCTTATATGATATTGCAATTTTTTAAAATTTGAAAATACCAATATCGGTGATTATGGTGTCCTCTACCTACATACCAACGATCATGATATATTTTTAAACCTTAAAAAGTATAACAACACATTTCAAATGAGTCCAAATTTAAAAGGAAAACGATCCGAACAAGCCCTCAATCGTGAAAACGCGGGCACATATTATTATGGGCTTTGATCGGACATATGATTCATGGCCTGTCATGCTCACGCCCGCCTCCTCCTGCAGCGAGAGTGAAGAGCTCAACTCACCTGCAGCGTCAGTAGCAGTCAAGCAGTCTGCAGGCCCGTATCAATGCACAAAGCTCTCTCTCCATGCACAGGTACAAAATTTCAAAAATCAACGACAACACTATTTTTTGCAAAAATGTTCCTCCTCCGCAGTGTACCTTCACTTCTCTCTACTAATTTATAAAAAACTTCTCTAAACCTATATCGTTGATTTTTAGATATATAGTCACAATCATTCTTATACATTTGTTTAGAAGAAGGATTTTGTACGCAGGATGGTCGTTGGGCCGGCAGCTCCATAGACCGGGCGTCGTCCACTCATCCCTGCAGCGAATCGGAGACGGTGGCGCCCCCCCGCGGATGCGACGGCGACGCGAGCGATCGCTAGCCAACGTACGTTTTTGGCTGGCTCTCGCGGCGCGGACGAGAAAAAAAAGTCGGGATTAGTGGAAGCGCCAGTCCCCGCATGCGCGAGCGACGGACGAGCGTGTGGGTGTGGATGGACGCGGCCCTGGTTTTGACGAATCCACGGTAAGTGTGTAGTGCAGTGCAGGGGGGCCCCTGCAAGAACAGCAAAAGCAGAGAGGGAAATGGCACGGCGAAAAGCGACTCATCGCCGGTGTCAACGCGTGCTCTCTCTCTCTCGCTCTCGCTCTCGCCTGGCTGCTACAGGACGCGATACGAGCAGCAGGGTCCCAACACGTGGTGCACAAAAGGCCCCGGAGGACTAGATGCCTTCGCTGCTCCGATCTGTCCTGTTCTTCTTGTGGCCACAGCTAGCCGTCTAGTGACTACCGTACTCTATTCTGCTAGGCCGCTACGGCCACCACTGCACGTACTACGCTACAAAGCTCGGCAAATCTAGCGAGAATATAAAAAACAGGTATTTTTAGTTCTTAATTAGTTTATTTCTAAATACTATCTCTTCAATCTGGATTTAGAATATAAACCACGTTTAGAAGAGCCTCAAATTTTAAGAACGGTTACACTATAAGAAGCTCCTCTAAATAGATTGTTTAATCTTCAACAGCATGAAAACATTCATTTTGAAAACAGTAGCTATAAGTGAGTTTTTTTAAAAAAATAATATATATTTTTTCAATAATTTCAGGTCTAATACGCTCGATTCAAACGATAATTGCATGGCCATGATTTCATTACCGAACTAAGCCACGTCAAACCTAGCTCGACCGAATGCAACTGTGGGGCTAACACATGTCGACCGTTGCTTGGCCTAACTAGGTGGTGTGGTCTAGTTCTGACCTAGTTTGATCGTTCATGTGTCGACATAAGTTTTTTTTTAAAAAAATATCATTAGCATACGAGCAAGTCGATGTGCACCTTGTGGTGAACAATGGCGGGGGCACGCGCGATGGCCGGGCACGGGGGCGTGCGGTGGCTGTTTGACACAGACAGTGGTGTGCCACACTGCACGTGAGGTGGCGGCACACACGATGGTTGGACGCGGCGTAACGCCTGTGATAGCTAGGTGCGGGACGCGCGACACGCGAGACAGCGGGGAGACTGATCACTGGGCACAACGCGAGACACAAAAGTGACTAGGTGTGGGGGGCGCGACACCGCACGGAGCACACCTCAAGGTGGGTGGTGGCAGGCCGATGCACAAAAGGTGGTGGGGCACAGCTCGGCGCACGAGGCGGCGACATGTGCAACGCCCGCCACGTGGTGGGCGGCGAGGCATAGAGCGGGCAAAGGGGCACAACCCACGCGAGGTAACTCTAAACCGGCACATGAACAACCGATTTATACCATATGGCTATATCAGCTAATAATATATCGAAATATGTCAAACTCGCATCAGATCTGGTTGAATTAGACTGATATGGTCTAGTTGGTCAATGGTCCGTCGTATTTATTTTTGTTATTTTTTGAATTGCTGTATGAAATTGTTTTAAAAAATATATTATTTTTTTTATAAAAAAAATCGTATAAGTGATATCTTGCCCAGACCTATCGCTACACTGCTCTCCACTCTCAGCTCTCGGCAACACGTTCGTCGGCCAATACGCGCGCGCATGCAAACGAGCGGCGTTCATGTAACGGACGGGATCCATCAGCTGCCATATGCATGCGCATCAACTGATCGTGGATGACACTGTTAGGAATTAAAGGAGCAATCAGCCAGGGGACATTATGCTCGATCGATCCACTAAATTAACCAAAACGATCTTGCAATTGTCTGTCTAAAAATACCAAGACGAGTTCACAAACAAACAGTTCTGGTAGCTAGTAAGTGCCAAATTGTAATAAGCAGCTGGAGACTGCAAGCGTGAGAGACTAGACAATGAGCTAGAGCTAGATGTAGGCATGTGGCCATGGATACCTAGCTAGCTACTAGGTCTGTGTAGCTACTAATTAAAAGGTAAATATAACTGCCGTGGTGATGAAAACGCATCTTTCTTTTTTCTTTTTTTACAATCTCTCCTAGGATTGTTGGTGGCGACTGATCCAAAGGAGGTTTTTTTTTTTTTTTTTTGCAATCATGGACTCGAATACTCGATCATCACTTCACTCATGCAGCACTGCCCTCTGGCGGCAGCCAGCAGAAGCAGGCACGACGCCGCCGCGAGCTAAGCTAGCTCGCTCGCGACGGCCGCCACGTACCCATCTGTGTCGCTAGAACCGGATGCCCGGAGACGGCGAGTCAGTCAGCCGTGCCGTCGATCGGTCGGGCACAAGTACGGAATTTTTCTTTGAACAGCGAAGTGGATGACGAATATATCATCGCGCGATAAGATCACGACAAGATTTGGCTGGGTTTTGTTTGGGCAACGGGAGCATTTCTTTTTCCGGCCGAGCAAACAGCAAAACTGCAGCCAAAATATATGCCAATCCAATCCAATCCGGATGGCGCATCAAGCTATATATGCACTTATGTAGACCCATGTTTGTGTTGTAGTATATATATTCTTCTGGCTGCAACTTAACAACAGACATGTTTGCGGTGTATTATCGACGAGAGAAGTCATGCTAATTTCAGGTGCCCATACAAAGTCAACTGTAACTAATCGTGCTCGTGGCGTAGCGTGTTTTGCACAGCACAATGCACAGTTACACACACACACACACAGAGTAGATAGAGAGAGCACTCGTCAGCCACTTCGCAAAGCTAGCTAGGCCGGGCGTTTTGGTTTCCACTGAGACGGCGATGAATTCACGAACACGAAAAGCAGATTTAAAAACGCGATTAGATCGAGCGCCTGCGTGTCATGTGCCCGCGCGCGCCGCGCGCGTGCGGGGGTCAAGCCGGCTCGTGCCAGGGCAGCCAGGCGGCCGTCCAGCTGGCCGCTCCCGGACCGCCCGATCCCATCCGCGGACGGCCATGATGCGCCGGTTCGATCGTGCAGAGATGAATGATAATCAAATCATTAGTCCACTTATAGACTTATCTGAAATAGCTAATATTTTGAAGTTTCCGTATATATACTAATTTATTTTTAGATTTTATAGTTATGGAGATTTATAATTTGAATTTAAAACCTAAACTATTTGAAGAGCTTTATAGTTGTTCCAATAAAATCTCTCAAATAAACATGACCTAATTACACGAGAGGGAAATTAACAGGAGATGCGAAATGGAATATAAATAGAGGCGAGCAGCGGTCAAGAGCTAACATCCAAGGAATCCTGGAAAGCAAGCGGCGTACTACGGTTCACTGGAGTGGTTGTGAGGCGGAGGGAGAGGTGGCGATGGCGTCGTTGAAGTCGCCGGTGGCGGCGGAGGAGCAGGCGGCGGGGATGGGAGGGGGGAGGAAGCAGCACGGGGAGGGAGGGAGGTGCCCGGTGGAGGAGGTGGCGCTGGTGGTGCCGGAGACGGACGACCCGACGACGCCGGTGATGACATTCCGGGCGTGGACGCTGGGGCTGGCCTCCTGCGTGGTGCTCATCTTCCTCAACACCTTCTTCACGTACCGCACCCAGCCGCTCACCATCTCGGGCATCCTGGCCCAGATCCTCGTCCTCCCCGCCGGCCGCTTCATGGCCGCCGTGCTCCCCGACCGCGAGGTGCGCCTCCTCGGCGGCCGCCTCGGCAGCTTCAACCTCAACCCGGGGCCATTCAACATCAAGGAGCACGTCATCATCACCATCTTCGCCAACTGCGGCGTCTCCTACGGCGGCGGCGACGCCTACTCCATCGGCGCCATCACCGTCATGAAGGCCTACTACAAGCAGTCCCTCGGCTTCCTCTGCGCCCTCCTCGTCGTCCTCACCACCCAGGTCTCTGCTACACGTCCTCCTCCTCCTACGACCTAGCTCGAACTAACGCTTAATTAATTAATCACTTTATCCATATATATTTCAGTTCGATTGCTCGTTTCTAGTGCTTCGAATTGACCCATGTCTTCTCTTTTGCGTTTCATCTGCACGCGAATGCGACGTGCGAATCTGGACCAAAAGATATATGTGACAAATTCCCAACCAAAGCAATCAAACGTTTATTTGCGCGCTGCTTTAGTTCGCGTAAGAGTTGCCACCAATCATGCAGCTTTGATTTTTTCTTTTTCTTTTTCTTTTAAAAAAAAACGACCTACACACGAGATAGCCTGAACTTTCGTATTAATATATCAGAAGAAAATTAAGACCCTATTCGACTATAATAAAGAAGAACAAAAAGCTCACTACCACACGCAAACAGCTCCAACCCATTCGAAGAAAACAATAGAATCCATCAAGTATTCAAGCCAGAGGAAGACTCATTTGTGGGCGTATTGTGACAAACTCGATTTTTTTTTGAAATAATATTTTTTTAAAATAAAGTTTTAAATTTATATAGCAGTTTTAAAAATGCAAAAATAGGTATTGGTAGACACTTGGTCGGTCGACTGGTGTCGACCGATCAAGTGCCGACTAAGACGCGCCAACAGTCTTTCTACCAATTGGCACCGTGTCAGCGCTGAACGACCGACTTCTGATGACATAGTGCCACACAAAACATTGAAATGCTGCCATGTCAGCAGAAAAAGACCGTTGCGTGCCGAAGAGAACCAACGTGACGTCTAGTCGGCACTTGGTCGGACGACTAGTCGTCTATTTTTGTAATTTTTTTAAACTGTTATACAAATTTGAAATTTTATCTTAAAAAATATTTTTTCAAAAAAAATTCCACAAACTCACGATGAGTCCATGTAGTAGGAGGACCTACAAATAATTGGCGAGATTTTGTTCGATAACTTCAACATTTGCGTGCCACTGGATAGATGCAGTATTGGATTGGGTACCTGCCTGCTGTCTGGTGACGACCGGTCAAGTCAACACTAATCAGTGGCAGCCAATGTTTTAAATGTCCGGCTAAGGCACTTAGCAGCAGCCTTCAAAATCAGCTATAAAGGCTATAGGCGGCTATAGCGGTAAGCTAAGCCATTTAGCGGTTTTAGAAAAAAACATGACATGCCTTCATTTGAATAGCAATTATGCGATATATGGATGCAATAACATATCAACATGCATGCAAATTCAATATCACTTGTAAAAGACATTGAACAATTGTCTTACAAACTCACAAACATTAAGTTGCAAAATAAAATTGATAAACTATGGAATATAAAATGATTTACTCATCTCTTAAATCATCTAAAACTGAAGCTTATTGCATTGAAATGTCATATAAAGAGTTAAACAATATTATAAAATAACATTTATTCTCTTAGTATTTTTTAGCGGGCTAAATTAGGCTAATATTGTGTTTTTAGCTGACTAAATAAGACTATTAGCGGCTAAATTCATTTAGCGCTAAATAGTGTATTTCTTAGCCCCAGACCTCCTCAGAAGGCTATAGCCGGCTAAATAGCCGCTATTAGCCGGCTATTTAAAACATTGGTGGCAGCACAACGTTATTCTCGCATCATGAATAGACTACTTGTCGTTACGAAGTTAACTAATCTAATTCAAAGCAAAGAAAACGGTACTTCGTAAAAAATATTATAAATGTATTTATTTATTATTGAGTATCTTATCATTTCTTAGTCTCACAAAAATGTTAGTAATATAAAATTAATAAATTAGCAGTGAGAGTTAAACACCAAAATCTCTTTTAGTAATAAAAAATAATATTAGAAATGATAGGTAAGCGGTGTTGAGAATAAAATAAAAAGGATAGACGTGGAGTATTTTTGAGAGTATAGAATATTTTATTATTAATCATACCACTAATTTATCAAATTTATATTAAAAATAAATATTTTTTGCAGATACTGGGTTATGGTTGGGCCGGGATGCTGAGGAGGTACCTGGTTGACCCGGCCGACATGTGGTGGCCTTCCAATTTAGCCCAGGTCTCCCTCTTCAGGTAATCACGCGTAAATCTCGCCGCTAAACAAAAATCAAATCAATTAATGGAGAGGTTAGTTTAATTATGCAAGCTAATGAACATGAAGGGCGCTGCACGAGAAAGAGGACGGGGGCGGCAATGGCGGCAAGGGGGAGGGGTCGAGGGGCCTGACGCGGATGCGCTTCTTCCTCATCTTCTTCTTCGCGAGCTTCGCCTACTACGCGCTGCCGGGGTACCTGCTGCCGATCCTGACCTTCTTCTCGTGGGCGTGCTGGGCGTGGCCACACAGCATCACGGCGCAGCAGGTGGGGTCCGGGTACCACGGCCTCGGCGTCGGTGCCTTCACGCTCGACTGGGCCGGCATCTCGGCGTACCACGGCAGCCCGCTGGTGGCGCCGTGGGCGTCCATCGCCAACACCGCCGCCGGGTTCGTCATGTTCATCTACGTCATCGTGCCGCTGTGCTACTGGAAGTTCGACACGTTCGACGCGAGGAAGTTCCCCATCTTCTCCAACCAGCTCTTCACGGCGGCCGGGCAGAAGTACGACACCGCCAAGGTGCTCACCAGGGACTTCGACCTCAACGTGGCGGCTTACGAGAGCTACGGCAAGTTGTACCTGAGCCCGCTGTTCGCCATCTCCATCGGCTCGGGGTTCCTGCGGTTCACGGCTACGCTCGTCCACGTGCTGCTGTTCCACGGCGGCGACATCTGGAGGCAGAGCAGGTCGGCGATGAGCTCGGCGGCGGCGAAGCTGGATGTGCACGCCAAACTGATGCAGCGGTACAAGCAGGTGCCGCAGTGGTGGTTCCTCGTGCTGCTGGTCGGCAGCGTGGCCGTGTCGCTGCTCATGTCGTTCGTCTACAAGGAGGAGATGCAGCTCCCGTGGTGGGGGATGCTCTTCGCCTTCGCGCTCGCCTTCGTCGTCACCCTCCCCATTGGCGTCATCCAGGCCACCACCTAACCAGGCACGCATCATATCGACGGCCGCCATGACCAGTCTATTATAATCGTCGTCGTCGTCTCTGATCGTCTCGTTTCTTGAAATTTTGGCTTGCAGCAACCGGGGTACGACATCATTCGCGCAGTTCATGATAGGGTACGTGCTGCCGGGGAAGCCGATCGCCAACCTGCTCTTCAAGATATACGGCCGTATCAGCACGGTTCACGCGCTGTCGTTCCTCGCCGACCTCAAGCTCGGCCACTACATGAAGATCCCACCGCGGTGCATGTACACGGCGCAGCTGGTGGGCACGGTGGTCGCCGGCGTGGTGAACCTGGCCGTGGCGTGGTGGATGCTGGGAAACATCGACAACATCTGCGACGTAGAGGCGCTGCACCCGGACAGCCCGTGGACGTGCCCCAAGTACCGCGTCACGTTCGACGCGTCGGTGATCTGGGGCCTCATCGGGCCCGGCCGGCTGTTCGGCCACCACGGGCTGTACCGCAACCTAGTGTGGCTGTTCCTCGTCGGTGCCGTGCTGCCCGTTCCGGTGTGGCTGCTCAGTAGGGCGTTCCCGGAGAAGAAGTGGATCGCGCTCATCAACGTGCCCGTCATCTCCTACGGGTTCGCCGGGATGCCGCCGGCCACGCCGACCAACATCGCGAGCTGGCTCGTCACGGGCACCATCTTCAACTACTTCGTCTTCAAGTACCGGAAAGGCTGGTGGCAGAAGTACAACTACGTGCTGTCGGCGGCGCTCGACGCCGGCACGGCCTTCATGGGGGTGCTCATCTTCTTCGCCCTCCAGAACGCACACCACGAGCTCAAGTGGTGGGGCACGGCGGTCGACCACTGCCCACTCGCCTCCTGCCCCACCGCGCCAGGCATCGCCGTCAAGGGATGCCCAGTGTCTGACTTCTGAGCTCCTGAGCTCGCCGGCCGGAGCATCCTGTGTGTATGTAGTAGGTAGCAAGAATTTGGGTTTGGGAAAAACCATGAGCTCAGCCTGGTATCAGTTGACTGACACAGTCCTCTATACCTGTCACCTCATGAATCCTGAATGCAACAGTTTGGCTTTCTGCAAAGAAATGCTAATAGCTGGTTCATATACAACCATGCCAATCTGAATATGATGAGACAGAGTTCTGTTACTAATTAATCATCAGGGATGGAGCAGTGTTGTTGATTATAGAGGATAGACAAATGAACAATTCAAAGCAGCAATGGAACAGGCGAAAACATGCCGTCAAATACTGAATATTAGTAATGGCAATCGACAACAATAGAGCACAGAAGAAAATGTAAAAGCACACTGTTGACACAAGCAGAGTGATAAGAAACCGAAACAAAGCATATCATACCATGAGGTCCTGGTAATCTGCATTGCACCATCCATTATACTTGCACACTCGTCAGATGTCGCCATCAGTAGAGCACCGGGAACATCAGCTAGTACCTTGTGGCCGTGAAACCACTGAATGCTGGATGGTTCAAAGTGGTAGTTCAAAGATCTCGTCTTCTCTCGCAACGATGTGCTTCCTGCATATCCATGCAATGTGGCCATCATCTCTGTACCTAACCCGCCACAGACCAAATCTTTGAGCTATATCCATCCCTGTCAAAATCCCTTGCCCTTTCAAGAAATCTACAAGCCATTGTCTAGCCGTTTTCATATCTTCTCCCATGTCACTTGCACCACTCTGCCTTCGGCCATTCCTTGCTTTTCCATACATGGCTGCAGCGCCTAAAGCCCCCACAGACAAGGCGGATGTAGCTGCACCATACATGGCCGAAGAGTCTAGCAAGTGCACCACCTCCCTGCTCAGGTCAGGTATCATCTCCCCCATTCCAATAATGAAATGCGCCCCAATCTTCAGAGCAAACGTCAGCAGTTTCATGAACTTGCTCATGTAAGGCAGCAAGCATTGCACTGCCTGATTATCCACTTGAATCAAATCACACCCGACCTGATCCTCCAACACATGCATTTCTCGTCGGAATTCACACAGCATGTGCACTCGCAGGGATTGCATGCCAGGCAGTATTCTTGTGACGAGCTTCTTGGAGTGTCTGTCCAAGCTTACAAGATAGAACAGTTGAGGCACCTTTCTTTCCTCCAACTGAATGTTGTAGTTCATTACATAGTCCATTTTCCTGTGGAGCTCAGTCACAAGGTGATACTCGTAGTACCTCAAGCTTGCAATCTCCTCCTTCAAGTCCCGTATTCCTTGTTCTATTCTCTTCAGTCTTTGGAGAACCATCTCAACACCTTTTGCAATGCCTAGTATGGAGGGATCAACCACATTTGATTCAGGGATGGTTTCAGGTTGCAGCATATTGTCTGGGGTCACTGCAAGTTCAGTTGCAAGATGCTGTAGATCATAGTACCTACGATGCAAAACTTCCTGGAAGTCATCGTCTGATAGAAGATCCCTAGCATGATCTAATCCTGATACTAAGATGATCCTTTTATTGCTTTCAACTGCATTCCATGTATGCTGATAATCATACATGTTTTCTGCTGGCATTGACAGCAGAGTTTGTTTCATTTTTTTCACAGGTAGCACCTGAGTTGTACGGAACCTTTGTGGTATGAGATATTTCACACAGTCAGGTCTGATAATGCTTTCCTTGAATGTCATACTGGGACACAAATTTAGTATAGTTGGGATTACTAACTTGTGCAGAAGTCTCACCATGTCAGTAACATTTCTACTGGAGCATGCAAGTACATCTATGGACGAGCCCAACTTCATTCCCAGCTCCACCCTTACATGGACACCATTTATCACTGTATAAATAAGGTATTTCTCCAAGTTGTAGAGTGCTCCTTGTTGATTTACCAGACACATGATTTTATTGTGCAGACGCACCTGCAAGAAAGATAATATTTTAGAAAGTAGAATCATTATAGATATCTCTTTGAGTCATAAACAGGTGTGGGGAGTTCATCTCTTTAAATAACACGACCATCCCTTTGGTGCCAATGGAGTAGTTAGGGTTGCAACATGTTTTACCTGTAGCCTTGGAAAGAAGTCAGCTGTCAGAAACATGTGTGTATCTTCACACTCTATACGCCTTCCAGCATATCTGCACTCTGGCATGGTTAGCTGCCACTGTTGAGTCCCTTCTTTGCTTTCCTCAAGCATAGTTGGTACTAGAAGTAACGTGTTTGGGTTCCCAGGGTATTGTTCATAGCATAATTCGAGTTCCAACAACATATTTATGATATCACCAGATTGTAAGGGTGCACCAGCTCTCCAGTTTGATCTTTGTATTTGGTGGTTACACATCTTCTCTTGCAGAATCTTCTCCAGATCTTGCTTGAGAACAAAACCACTATTCTCTATCTTGATAGATTTCAATGCACCTAGTTGGCTGAGTATATCTTGACAAAACCATTCACAATTCACTATCAGCACTCCAAGCTCTTCAAAAAATATTATTTCACCCAAATTATGTAGTGACTTTGCAACAGCACGTCTTCTTGTGTCCACTTTCTCTACACTATCATGCCTTGATCTCAACCTTAGCACTGGAATGCTGATCTGGCATATCTCGCAGAACTCAGACCATCTGATCAGTGCTTTATTATTCTTCAACCTCCAATCATGCAAAAACCTAACCAAATCATTGCATACTTCATAAACTTGAGGAACTTGTTGGAGAATTGTCTTTGTTGTCTTTCGCAAGTGATGAGTGAGCTTATTTACTGAAACCAATGATCTTGAATCTACAGCAAAAACAGTAGGGTAAATTTCAGCATATGAACAGAAGTCTTCTCTGAGCCTTTGTACAATGGCAGCGATCGATTGTAGCCCTCCTACTAGTTGAGATACCTTGTCATAGTGGGTGAGAACTATCGTAACACAGGGCATAAACGAGTGCAACACTCTTCTTCTAGAATTCGAAACAATAAACTTCAACCAATATATCAGCTCTTGCTCCATCACATCTATGCTTTTTGGATATTTATCAGCCGGCTTTCCAATCAAACTAGATACAACCATGAAGATCCTTGGACCACCATGCACAACAGACATGAAATCATGCAAGGCAAAAGTTTCCTCGTATCCACCAAGATTACACAACGTCAATTTTGTGTTGCCATCAAAAACAAAATTCGCCTCATTCTCGTTGGTGTGCACCATTTGCTCAAATGGAGTATTTGAAGTTCTAATTTCAGACATGCGCGGCAATTTTATTGAATTCAGGCAATGATTTATGGAGCAACATAGTGTGCTTTTACCTGCAGGATCATTAAAAAATAAATCAGGGATTTTTATGCTAGAGCTGTGCTAAAGGCACAACAGACATTCTATTGCAACAAGTTACCCTATTTATATCTAGAGAGTATAAAGAGGAGTCAATGTTAGACAACATCAAGGGTACCTGATAATTCTTGGCCACAGAGAAAAACTCGGCAGCATATAGGTGCAGTTAGGGGCAAATCGATCAAATCATTTGGTACAACCAAACTCCCATTCTGACCAAGTTTCTTGTAAATTTCACTCGTCTTGCCAGCAACATGCAAAGGTGTTTCATGCAGGTCAATTTCTTCAATCCATGGATTGACCTGCAACATGCCCATAATGGTCTGCAAGACTACTTCCCCCTCAACTCCCCTGCAACCTTTCAGTGATAGGCTTCGAAGAGTAGTATTCCTTTCTAAGCTTGTAAAGATTCTGACTACATCATTTGGCCTCAAGCTAGCATCATCGCATATAACCAGATGAACTAGGCTCTGGTTTGTCTCCAACATCTGTAAGATTGCTGTTATGCCATATCTTCCTAGATTTGTTCGTCGTCCACCAAAACTCAAAACCTTCAAAGTAGTATTGGCTTGTCTCTGAAGTGGTGAAAATGTACTCAGAGGACATAGTAAATGCTCCAACCCAACTCCACCAAAGTGATTTCCATCCAAACTCAAGCTCTCCAAGCAGCTGTTCTTGAAGAGCCCTGCAGCTATATACACCACAGCTTTGTCCCTGAGGCAACATCTAGTAAGCTTGACAGCTTTCAGCATCCTATTTCGTTCGAGGACTCCTCTAAGCTCTTTGGTCCACTTGGATTTTAGTGCTACACCTGACATGTCCAATGTCGTCACTGTGGTGTTCCATGCCATAGCACACACAACCCTTTGAAGGTGTGTGGAGCTAATGTTGTTGTAAATCCTCAAATCTCCAGTTTCAGGCTGGAATTCAGCAATCTTAGTGTTGTTCATTCCACCTCTAGTATGACGACATTGTCCCCAGATATGTACCTCCACTCTGCGGTTGCGTGCAAGCACAGCAGAGATAAGTGGAGCCGCTGTAATGGAGCTGTTGTCAAATATGATTAACAGCTTCAATGTACAATTCACTTCAATCATCTTTGAGAGTTCTTCAGCTCCCTTGGTGCCTATGGAATCTTCCCATAGCTGGAACTCTTCCACGCTCCTGTTGTTTGTCAAAGCTGAAGCAAGTAGTTTGGCTCCAGTGGCTCCAATTCTACAGTCAGAGAAAACAATGGCTTTGATGGTGCTGTTCCTTTGGATCATTTCTGATAGTGGGACTAAAGCAGCTGCTGATTTTGTGCTGAAGACATTCTTTTGGAACTCTACATGTTTCACACTTGAGCCATGGCCTAAAAAAGAGCATAGAAGTTGCACTAACTCGGTCTGCCATTCAATACCATGAAATAGGAGGTTCATCACATTGCTATACTTCTCCTTGTGCTCCACAAGATGATGAAGCATCTTGTGCAGAAAATTATCACCATTTTGATCCGTACATATATGAACTCTTAGTGATCTCTCTTTTTCCATGGACATACCTGATCCCAAGTTTGTTGCAACCTCGTAGAACGCAATGCTCTCCACGTCTTTGTAATCCTGCAAATCAATCTCTCTGACTTCCCTTCTATACTCCTGGTTAGATGGTAATGCTGTTGTGATCATATTGTCCCCCTTGCTTGGAGGCGATGATGGAGGATAGTTGAATAAGGACGATGAAAAAAGAAGATTGTCCGTAACATGCAAGAAAAATTCTGATGTATATAACTATTGAACAAGGTTTTTCAGACTGATGTCACATGTTACAACTGGAAAGAATGCTTTTAAAAGATGAGTACAATACAAGGACATACATCAGATTCATAACTTGTCAAGCAAGCATGATAAAGAAAGGAACCACCTTTATCTTGCTTTGCTGTCCTGAAGAGGGATGGCTGGTGAATCAGAATAAAGAAAAACGAATGTGAGTAAACATTAATTCCAAAGGAGCCACAGAATTATTTAGGTAATTTCATCGACCAAAATCTCAAATTTATCATACAGAAAATCAGAATAAAGTTGTTTTAATTCTAACTGAGTCACTGTTATATATATAATCAGACCAAACTCTATGTATGCTCCATCAGTCATCCTACCTTGGTGAACCCCATCCAAACATCAATTTGCGTGTGACATCAGAAGCAACCCTATAGAATAACCAACAATTTGATGTGTCTTGTTAATTTTTTGTTTTCATTGACATCATTCATAAAACAAGTAAACAACTACAAAAATATTCTGTTGTCTTCACGTAACTTAGTTGCTTTAATGCAATTGTTCTATTGTGTTGTGGCAGCATCATTTGCTTCATATAAAGGGAACATAGATCCTCAGATTTGTGAATTGTGATTGAAGTAAAGAATAAGTGCAGGAAGCCAGACAAGCAAAGGGACTCCGACAGATCAAGCTACATCCTTGTTGATCTGTTAAATTTCAAGGTTGCACAGAGGAACTTAAGTGCCAGGTCCTAGCGCGTGAAACAGTTAAAGAGATTAAAATGCAAAGTTCCTTACCACCAAGTGCAAGCAGAGTGAAGAATTGGGACTTAATAATGAAGCAAGCAGCAACAAGGATGATATTGCTGGTTAGTTTGATCCTCCACTTCCATGCAACATCAGCTCAGCAAGGTAAGAAAATAAGTTCTAGTTCCTCTCCTTCCTCATCCAAATTTAAGCCATATTGTCTCTGATTACCTATGTGCTGTCTCTACCAAAATTTAAAATCAATATAATGTTCATGAATCATACTCACAAAGTAAGCAAGATCTTAGAACAAAGTCTAGAGAACACAATATGCTAAATCAAAAAAAATGAGAATTCTAGAAGTGAAAATCTGCTGACAAATGCTAACCAAAACAATTCATAAACAAGAAATAGTTCTATAATTTGGTAGCAAATAAGGGAAAATATTGTGTACATATGTGGAAAAACATTGAACACATAATTTGCTTACTACAAAAATTTCAAGATGTGCAAACTTTAAACCATGTCATCACTCCATGAAAAAACAGAGATTGATCAAGAATGCTTTCATATGATCATTTCTACTGCAGAAAATAATATGATTTGTGTAATATAACATTTGCCAAGTATAGTTAATGCTCTAGGATGAGGCAAGATTTTGAACCTTGGATGCAATAACCTCAATGCCATTCATACTCAGATGCATACAATACCAAGTTACCAACAAGATATATTTATCTTTAAATTTTCTAGAGTTAATATTGCAAGTTGTGCAAGTATTAATACCACACTGGTTCTTTAACAGATATTAGTTACTCCAATATTCATCTTGCTTCCTTAGTAAATGTGAAAAGTACCTCTGAAAATGGAAAAAAAGGATATTGTAACTTAAATTTATTGTCATGTATTTATGTCTCCCACAGAAATTAAACAAACATTAAAAAAACGATAAGATACTTCTTACACCTCTAAATGCAACAGATGATCGCAGTTGGGAAAGACAATGGTGCATAGCAGATGAGCAAACACCAGATAATATCCTACAACAAGCTCTCAGCTGGGCTTGTGGTCCTGGTGGTGCAGACTGCACGTTGATCGAACCAAACAATTCTTGTTATCTTCCAAATAATGTCAAGGATCATGCGTCCTATGCCTTCAACAGCTACTGGCAAAAATTCAAGAAACATGGAGGTTCCTGCTATTTCAATGCAGCTGCAATGGTCACTGACCTGGATCCAAGTATGTTTGCCATCTGAACTCTACTGACCTAGAGAAGCTTCAAATTTTGCTGGTGCATATATTACTAGCAAGAACAAGCATGTAAGACATGCATGTCCACATAAAGAAAAGATCATGCACAATCACCACAAGGGGACATGTTTCAGTACAAGAAGAGAAGTAAACAACAACAATAACAAAGCCTTTCAATCCTAAGTAAGTTGGGGTAGGCTAGAGTTGAAACCCAACAAGAGTCATTAATTAAGGTTTAGGCACATGAATAGCTTTTCTCTCCATGCACTCCTATTCAAGGCCTAATCTTTAGGAATATTTTATTCTTTCAAGTATCTTTTTATTGCCTCCTCCCAAGTCAATTTTGGTATTCCCTTGCCTCTTCTCACACTATTGTTGCGCCTCAGGATTTCACTATGCACCGGTTCCTCTAGAGTTCTACTTTGGACATGTCCAAACCATCTCACGTATATAGTCATTCCAAACTTGATCCATTCTTGTGTGCCCACAAATCCAACGCAACATACCTATTTCTGCAACACTCAACTGTTGAACATGTGTCTTTTTGTAGGTCAATATTATACATCATACAACATTCTAGGTCTAATTGTCGTTCTATAAAACTTGCTTTTTAGCTTTCGTGGTACCCTCTTGTCATAGAGAATGTCAGATGCTTGTCTCCACTTCATCCACTTTGCTTTGATTCTATGACTAACATTTTCAATATCTCCATCTTTTTGAAGTATTGATCCCAAATATTGAAAGGTTAAAGGTATCCTTCTTGGGCACTACTTGACCTTTCAAACTAACATGTCCTCCTTATATGTAGTATAGCTAAAGTCATATTTCATATATTTAGTGTTAGTCCTGCTAAGAAACCTTTGGACTCAAGAGTCGGCATCCACAACTCCAGTTTTCTATTTACTCCCATGTGGCTTTCATTAACTAGCACTACATCATCAACGAAAGTATAGACCAAGGGATATCCCCTTGTATGTCCCTTGTGACCTCATCCGTCACTAAGGCAAATAGATAAGGGCTTAAAGCTGATCCTCGATGTAGTCCTATTTTAATCGAAAATCCATCTGTGTCACTATCACTTGTTTAAACACTAGTCACAACATTATTATACATGTCCTTAATGAGGGGATATCTTTGTTTTTCTACTCGTCGGTTGGTATTTAAAAAATAAATCATGCAGCACTTACCTTTTAAAAAATAATATTATATAATACTGTCATGCATTTGATGCATCTCCAATCCTTGCAAAAACCCACATAGTATTTTTACCGAAACCATAGTAGTCTACTTTTCCTTTTATAGCGAGGCCATTTATTTCAGATACAAGCATAAACATAACATTCCAATTGCATGCAGAAAGTTATTCTCTTTAGAATCAGCAAAGTAGCAAACATCTTTACTCAGAATCATGGTTCATTTGTTCCTTATGTTATTGACAAATACAAACATGACCATTTTTAGTCCTATGTCAATCACTTGATGTCATCTTGCAGGTCATAATTCATGTCGTTTTGAACTGGTTCCCTGATATACTGATGAGCAAAGCACAGAAAGATTAAAACTTCCTTGTCAGTGGGGTTTCTTCCCCTGGTCATTCAGTATATGAAAAGGAAAAATATGTTCAACAGACAGTTTCTCTTTGTGGAAGACTGGAAGACAATATCATATCATTACTTGAAAACATAGCTCGGATGGAACGCAAGAGATCAAGTGTTCCCCATACTTACACATATTTCACTTCTGCAAGTTAATCTCAACAAGAATTAGTGCGCCATATCATACTTAGGTAGAGACGATAAAGTGCGCCATCAAGGTAATTAGTTTTATTGTATTTTCTTTCAAGAAGGTCAAGATAGAGATGCATACCAGGCAACTGCATGACCCAGTAGAGCACCAGATACAAGGCGTTCAGTAATGTAATATTATTTTCACATGCTAAAACACAATGTAATCAGAAGAGCAGACTGGCCCAAGCAGCAATAAACGCAAAGCCACCCAATGGTGCCGGTGAAGAAAACTTCCTGTCTTCAAGATAAGCCACAGAGTAGCACCTAAATGAAAACGGTTGCATCTCCATAAACAATGATTTTGCAATACAGATTCAATACAAGGCGAGAGCATCATGCCACAACCTTTCGCCCTTTGCACCTTCATGATAATTTCGAGTAATTTAAAGAGGAAATATACTTACGTTCCACAGAAGAGAACAATTCCAGCCGTCAAAAGCCCTCCGAACTGCGGAGATGACAAGGAACGAAGAACCCGTGGAAATCGGAAAGCAAATGAACAGCAGTGCGGATTGCAAGGATACTAACGACGTTGGGGCGCTTGGTAACGGGAGCCCCAAGCAACGCGGCGGTGTGGACGAGGTGGTAAAGGGACGCCGTGTGCCAAACCTGTAGTCGCCCCCCCCCCCCCCCCCCCCAATTGCAGGAAGCAGATCAACAAATTGGAGGAAACAAGTCAACAAGTCAGAGATGGAACAGAGAATCCGGCAGGGATGAACATCAGGCAGTATTCAAGCACCTCCTTGTACGCTGGGTCCTCGGGGTGGAACATGTGCGCGCCATAGGTGCCGAGTCCAAGGGCAGCAACCCCTGCTCAACCAGTCACCCGGTCGTCACGCACCTAGTCGTCAGGCGAGGGAAGCAGGAGGAACACTGGACTGGTAAGAAGGGGAGTATGGATTACCAGAGACGGCGGCCACCTTGTGCCACAGCATCGAGTCCCTCATGGCCGCCGCCATCTTCTTCTTTGTGTCGTCTTCTTTGGTCGCTCGCTTCCGTTTCCTTCCTTCTCGTTCCACGTCGTCTCCACCCGGTCGCCGGCGTTCCATTTTCTTGGATGATCCCCGAGAACCTTGTAAATTAGGGCAGTGTTAAATAGGTGGACTAAAGAACATAAAAACACCTTAACACTCACATTTAAAAGCCAAAGCATTTCTAGCAATAAAAACACTAAAAAATGAAAAATGTGTGGTCACCAAGAGTTGAACTGAAGTGACACCCCTAGAATCTTGCCTAGATAATTAGTTAGGACAGTCTATATTACTCTATTTAAAGAAGACCAGCAATCCCTCATGAAAGGATTTGCTCCTTTTATTGTTCTCGCCTTTGCCTTGGATTCTTCTCTTTTGTACGAGATAGAAATAAGGAATTTTGTCTAAAACAACTAATATTTATACGTCGGAGAAGTATTAGTTTAGAGATAAAAAGACTTTGGACTAGTCATCGGACTAATTGCACTTTCGCCCCTACATGGAATTTGGAGCTGTCTCCATGTGCTTCCTCGGGGGCTCACCATATTTGAATTAACATGTTTTTAAATCTGTGTTCGAGTCAATTTTCAGGTTGTTTTCATGCCATAAGATTCTCATAATCCTAAACTCTTTAAATTTTAAATAGTCTAGATTCTTTTTTATATCGTGAAACTCAATAACTATAAAATCTAAAAATAAACAATATTTAGAAGCTAGAAAACCTTAGCTTTTTAAGATCTTCACCAACAAAATATTTATTAGTTTTTTAAATTCTTAAGCTCCATAAACACTTCATCGTTATTCAAAAAATAACCACACTAAAAAGTGGGTGTCATGTCTTTACCTCTAGCGTGTAGATAGATATGTGTACTCAATTGGTATTGTTAGCAAGAGAAAGCTCTACAACATTTTCTTTTCTAAATTTTTATGATTATAATTAAAAATTATTCTAACTGACACTCTAAATGATTCACAAAAATAAATAATCCCTAAAATCAATTATTTTGTTCCTAATATTTTTAGGGAGTAACACTTTTTTAGTGTAAAATTATAAATAGTGAGTCTCTTTTTGGGTTTACGGGTGTTACCTCACACCTAAAAAATCCAAACTTTGAACGCCTCCACCGTCCTCCTCGTCGGTGTGCGGCGTGCAGCGCTGCAGCAGGAAAAAAAGTCCCCGACACGACACTGCAGCAACGCGTGCGGCATCACTCTCTCTCCCCTCGCTCCTCAAAAGGAAAAGGAAGGCGACCGGCCGGAGCGGCACGAAAGTCTCAATCATCAAGCCGCATTTGAATTTCAAACACGCCCCGCTCCGGTGCTTCCCAGTTCCCTCCTCCAGGCGAACGGCGAACGGCGAAGGCGAGGGAGCGCGTCCGCTGTAGTGAGACGAGATGAGGAAGGCGGCCGCGGCGTCGCGCTACGCCTCGTATGATTCGCCGTCTCCGTCCCCGTCGCCGCGCCGGGCCGTCACCGGCGCGGGGGGCGCGGCGGCGACACCGGAGCACGGGAGGCGTGCGCTGGTGGCGGTCAGGTCCGGCCGCGACCTGGCCCAGCCACCGCAGCAGCCTCAGCACGGGAACCTCGGGTCCGTGCTCAGGAGGCTCATCTCCATGGACAAGAAGCCCACGAAGAACCTCCCCGTCCTTCCCGCCGCCGGCGCCGTGAAGAATGGTGGTGGTGGTGGGAAGCTGCCGGTGCTGTCGCGGAAGCTGTTCCAGAAGGGGGTGTCGGAGGGCAAGAAGAAGGCGCTGACGGAGGTCAGGAACGGCAGCAACACTCGGACGCTCGCCATGGTGCTGCGCAGCGAGCGAGAGCTCCTCAACCAGAGCAAGGAGCAGGAGGACGAGATCGCCGCCCTCCGCCTCCAGCTTGAGCAGAAGGACAAGGAGGTAAGCAGATACATACTCTGATACAGCTTCCCCTCATCTCTTCGTGATACCATCTGTGAGAGTGAGCGATACCAATGGTGTGTGGGTTAACTCTGATTGCGGCGAGTAGGTTGAGCGCCTTAAGGACCTGTGCCTGCGGCAGCGGGAGGAGATCAGGACGCTCAAGGACGCCGTGCTCTTCCCGGACTCGCAGCCGGACCGCCACCTCCGGGATGAGATCTCCACGCTCACGGGACAGATCCAATGCCTTGCCGAAGAGCTCGCCCAGGCACGTTCTTGACCATTTTTGCAATGCAGCAGACCAAGAACCCACCTAATCTTCGGCTGCTCTCGCTTCACTATCTACAGGTTAAGGCAGAGAAACACACGCCAAGATCATGTTTTGATGGCGAATACTGCTCTTCCCCGACTACTCCGGTGCTTAACGAGGAGACTGCTTTCTCTCTGGTATTGTTCGCTTACTCCACCATTAGTTTGCTGCAGTTAAATGATGTCTATGTTAGTTAGGAAATAGTCACCAAATGCTTACTACTTTATATGTATTTGGTAATTTGCCTTCAAAATATTCCTTTTAAACTTTAAAATTGTGCCACAATCCACAAGGTATGCAATGTGCATTTTCTTCTTGAGATTGGTAATCTGCAATGCAAAGGCAGAGCATTGGTTCATTTGTTAATAACATTTTTGAATGTCCCAATCTTGTCATGTTCTTTAGGTTAGACAGGTTATTTCCTGTTCTTGAGATTGATAATCTGCAATGCAAAGTCACTGCATTGCTCCATTTGTTAATAACATTTCTGAATGTCCCAATCTTGTCCTGTTCTTTAGGTTAGACAGGTTCTTTCCTTTTCACAAAATACTGTGTGAGTCCGTGACAGCAAAGAGACCAACAAGTTATTCGTTCTTTACAATTCACACCAAAACTCTCCTTTATCACAAACATTTCAATCACTTAACCTGAAGACACCTATACATCACAAGGGAGGTGTAGTAGATAAATATCAGAACTGAAAAATTGTTGGTCTGTCTCGAGGCAATGCAACATATACATCGACATGCCACATTCTTGACCTTATTTTGTTGATTACTCACTTTTCTTTTTTCCAAGTGTTGATCTTGCTGACATTGCCAAAATTTAAAAGACTATACTTTACCTATATTCCATGGTTGATTTGGTCATAGCGTTAACTTTTATCTTTCCTGCAAATTATCTTTTTCTCTTTTTTCGTTGAAAAAAAGTTCCTCTAACAACACAAAGCCGGCACGGCAACCACCTGTGTATCTATCGAACGTACAGATTCAACTAGTTCACTGATGATGTTCGCTGTCAACGCAGGAGTGTAGCATTGGAGAAGACGATACACCAAACTACGGTAGCCCAGACGAAATGTTCGTCAAGGATCTTAATCCTTGCCTAACTCCCTGCATCTCCAAGAGCAAATCCGAGGTATTGTGGCCGGTCTCGATACAACTTTTATACCAAGATGAATGGCCTTCTCCTATGACCTTATTGTTATCCACAAGCCAATGCAAAGAGCGCATTTTTCTAATTCAAACCATGCATGGCATTGAACAGGAGTACGAGCAATCAACCAGTTCTCATCGCAGCGGCAGGAAGACCGGATCGGACTGCGTCACCTGCAGTTCCCGTAGCAGGCCAATGTCGAAGAGCTCTGATCATCACAAGCCTACCTCATCAGGAGCCAGCAGCAGGAGGCGAGTATACAGATCCGACCAAGACAAGATCTACCAGAACTTGTTCTAGCTTGGCCGTTGTCTACCGCCGCCTTCCGGTCTTAAACCGCGCTCCAGTCTCCACTGTGAAATATTCATAAGCGTGAGTTCTTGTTTGGTCCATCCATACATGTCTCCAGTTGTTTCATCACTGGGGGTGAGCCTTGCAGCCAATGCCGTCTTGGCTGTGCTTCGCTGCGTGATGTATGCTTGCTTGCTCAGATATCTGGAATGCTCATTTAAGTTATGTGGATAAACTAGTTCTTGATAAGATGAACGAGCAAAGGATGTTTTGCTCATGAGACGAACCTGATCATTGAGTTGTTACCCGAAATAAATCAATTCTTGTTTCTTTGCTTGACAATTGACAATTTTTTGAAGTGAAAGAACTAGTTCTGAATCCACTTGTAGCTGTACTGCTATTGGCATTGATAAAAAAAATGAGTAAATTTATTCTCAAAAAAATGAGTAAATTGTACTATGCACCTAGTGAAGTGCATTGTTTTTCATTTTAAACTAGTCTGGTGCTTGTACTTTGCACTAGGGTATCGAGTATACAAGTAATAAGTTGAAATATGTTTTGTTTTATGCCTGATTATATCATAAATTTATAATGAAATCTTGTAAAGAATATAAGTAAAGCTGATAGAACCTTTTGAATACACTGCTACCTGAAGAATCATTTGGATTTTATAATTTGTCATGAAATTTCAACAAGTTTGACGATGTGTCCTGTTGTTAAGTGAAACATATTTCAATACGCCCAAGTGCAAAATGAAAGTATATGCAAACTAGTGTAAAATGAAACAAGTGTATTTTTCCGTGTAAAGTTTAATTTACTCATTAAATACTTTAAACACGGTTGAATTTTAGTCCTTGACTTCCTGTTTCAGCCGGAGCCTTTGCAAAGTGATGGGGGAGATTAGGAGGTATTTGGTTACATGAACTAAATTGTTCATGTTAAATGTTTAGATAATATTTTAAAGTATTAATTTAAATTATTTACAAAACTCATTTATAATCAATAGATTATTCGTAAGACGAATTTAATGAGTCGAATGAGGTAGAACTATTCTCCTTAATTCATGCTTGAGCAACATTTCATTTTGTTTTCTCTCTTTTTATCCTCTCCCAAAAGGGGTGAAGAAAAAACTAGACTTCTTTAAAGCTAGATTATTGTGGCAAGAGGATCAAGGTATTAAAAAAATATCATTTGGAAAAATGATCTATGATTTGTAGACCAAAAGATTATGGGGGCTTGGGGGTGCTGGATTTATAAGTGATGAATTTGGCCTTATTAGGAAAGTGGCTTTGGAAGCTAGATAATGAATCAGTATTTGGCAGGAGCTTTTGAGGAATAAATATTTGAAAAACAAAAACCTAACTCAATGTAAGAATAAACTGGGAGATTCTCAATTTTGGACTGCTTTGTTAAGTGTTAAACTCTTATATCTTTTGGGAAATGGTATTAATACTATGTTTTGGGAAGATAATTGGATTGGTGATAGACCTCTTGCTGAGCAATTTCCTGATCTCTTTGGAATTGCATTGATAAAATTTATTTCTATTGCTGATGATTTGGGAGGTAATTGGTTGAGCTTGAAATTTAGAAGAAGTTTGATTGGTGAAAAAAGGCAGTCTTGGTTAAGATTGAAAAAATTGTGTGATGAGGTGGTACTCACAAATAGAGCTGATTCTATATACTGGAAGCTATCTAATAAGGGTGTGTTCACTGTGAGCTCATTTTATAAGGCTTTGAAAATTCAAGGATTGGGAATGTGTAAAAATGTGATTTGTGATTTTAAAATTCCACTAAAATTAAGATTTTTCTGTAGCTTGCTAGGACGAATAAGATCTTAACCAGAGAAAATCTTGTTAAAAGAGGTTGGAAATGTGAGACTAGTAAATGCATCTACTATAGTGGTATTGAAATAATTTCTCATCTTTTCTTTGAATGTGTTGTGGCCAAAATGATTTGGAAGCTTATCAAAATTTGTTTTGATATTGGTCCGTTTGTCGATTTTGAACATGTATGGCAAAGGTGGTTTGATGGCTTAAACAAGCACTCCAAAGGATTTGTTGGGGTGGATTTCTCTACGGTATTCTGGAGTTTATGAAAAATCAGGAATGAAGCTTGTTTTAAGGGGATTATACCGGTGACCTGCTGAGTTTCATAAGTATTATGAGTTATTAGATTTCATTGTGGTATATCCTGCAGAAATCTATGGTAAAGGCAAGAAAACTAGAGGAGGGTACGCATCTACTCGAACGTCTATAAAATGAGATCTTCTCCGGGAATCACGGTTGGAATATGCTGAGGAAGCGGTTGGGCGTAGGCTAAAAATGTATTTATGCGGTAGAATGTATCTGATGGTTTGATTTGTATCTCCTTGCTTGACAACTTTGTGCTTGGCCTTAACTATTGTGTTGGCTTATAAATGTTTGTGTCTGCTTTTGACCTGTAATAAGTGATAGGTGGTACGAACACATGCTACTGGTAGTATGTTTTGGCTGTGCTGGTTGGTTGTGTGATGAACGATAGATGGTTGGCCTTTTTTTTGGGCCTTAGGGTACTTGTAAGGAACTGGTATGGTGGTGCATTTCTTTAATAGGAATGGGAGAGGCTTCGGCCGTCTCTGTCTAAAAAAATTACGCCATGATTTGATAATGTGATACTATAATAAATATTTGCTAATAATGGATTATTTAGGCTTAATAGATTCGTCTTGTGAATAATTTTTCAATTCTGTAATTATTTTATAATTAGTTTATGTTTAACCCTTCAAATGAATGTTGAAATATCTGACGTAACACGAAAACTTTAATACGTAAAACCAAAACCAAAAGCCCTTATTAATTTCAAGAAAAAAACTGAGAGCCGTCAGATCAGGCAATGGACGGTCTGGATTTCCAGATAGCCCATCTAGTACCAGCACAGTCCCTCCCTTTCCTTTTCCTCTGCGTGTCGCATTCGCGATTCGTCCCCTCCGCGACACCCCGACCCCAAATCCCACACGCAAACCCAGCAGATCTCTCGCCGAAATCCCCAAAATTCCAAGCCACCCTCCCGCTCCGATTAATCCTCTCGGCTCGATTCAATTCCGCTCGATGCGAGTGGCGGCGGCAGCGGCGGTGTAGCGGGAGCCGCGCGCGAGCTAGGGTAATTAGGGTTTCGAGGGTTTGCGCTAGGGTTTGATCGCGCCGCGATGGGCCGGTCTCGCGGGGTGCCCAATTCCGGCGACGACGACACCAGTCACAGGTTCTAGTAGCGACTCCCCCCATCGCATTTGGCTGCTGCTTGACTACGGGCTGGGGAGTGACCAAATGCCTGGTTGGTTTGCTGCAGGTCGAAGCGGAGGAGGGTCGCGTCGGGCGGCGATGCGTCTGATTCCCTCTCGGCGGCATGCGGTGGTGCCGGAGAGGGTGGAGGGAAGAAGGCGCTGTACCACTGTAACTACTGCAACAAGGACATTTCCGGGAAGATTCGGATCAAATGCTCCAAGTGCCCCGACTTTGACCTCTGCGTCGAGTGCTTCTCAGTCGGTGCCGAGGTCACTCCACACCGCAGCAACCATCCGTACAGGGTCATGGTCAGTGCAGCTTCGGTTAACTTCACATATCCCATTTTTAGCTTCATCTGTCTCTGCTTGACTTTATTCGTTCTTACTTCACTCATTGGCTAATGTTGTATAATTTTTACATAATTAGTTAGCTTCTACAAAGTAGTGAAGCTGCCTTGGTAATATGGACCGAATAACTTGTGATCATCACCAGTTAATTTAGTGCATAATCAGCTGGTCAACGTGATTACTTGGCCTGTCAACCCAATTAATCAGGTTGACCACTGATTAGTCATGGTCAACCAATATTTGGGTTTTTTTTTCTTCCAAATTCCCCTTTCCTGTTTCCCCTTTGAGCACTCTAGCTGCCAGCACCCTTCGAGGCTCCCTTGTTGCTGCTGCTGCAATCATCACCACTACCTCCCCACACGCCCACTCTAGACCATGGTTGTCACGGCGCCCCGGCGAAACCAGTCGCCAGGGGACTGACTGGACGCCTAGGCGACCAATCAGCAATGAAACCTTATGTTGCTGCCGTTGCTGCTGTGCTGCTGTGCTGCTGCTGCTGCCTGCCTGATGTTGCCTGCTGCTGCTGCCTGCCTGCTGTGGCGAGGGAGCAGGGGAGGGGGAGAGGATGAGAGAGGCAGAGAGGAGAGAGGTGCCGCGAGGAGGGGTAGCAGAGGCGGCGGCGGCGCAAGGGGAAGGGGTAGCAGAGGCGGCAGTGCAGTGCACGGGGAGGGGTAGCAGAGGCGGCGGCCGGCGGCGCAAGGGGAAGGGGAGAGAGTCGACTCAGTCGAGAGGGGGGCTAGGACGACGGCTTAGTCGACTGCACATTGACCTAGTCGGCCGCCCAGAGACGCTTGGGCGACCGCCTAGTCGCCATGGGCGACGCCTTGAACGGCCAGGCTGGCGCCTAACTCCATCAGGCGAGGCGAGCCGGCATGGCGCTCGGCGGGGACCGCCTAGACGCCTAGTCGGTGTCTAGGCGTCGCCTAGGTGATGCCGTGACAACTATGCTCTAGACTTGAGTGAGAGTGTGAATTTTGAAATCTTCACTCAAGAGTCAAGACTACTGTGAAAGTGTGAATGGCTCAAATTGGAAACAACCTTCTTGATATCTTCTACATGTTACATTGTTACATAAGTACTATATGCCAACCGATTATTGGTCAACCGATTAATTCAGTTAATCCATGACTAATCGATTAATCTCTACTCCTCAACTGGCCAATCAGCTACCAATAGCCAATTTTTTTTCAACACTGCTGTCAAGAAACACAAAATTGCCACTGTTGATCATTTAGTGGACTATTTCATTTTGTGCCAGGCTAGGGCTGTAGCCTCAACATAAATGCTTCTCCTATGTTTTAGTATTCCCCTTAGTAAAATAAAACTGAAACCAGAACATGTAACACCACTAGGCTCAACCCTTATAACAGAAACACTCAGTTTTTTGTGCTTCCTTACCTACCACTACCAAGCACACCTGGGATTTTATCCTTAGGCAACCCAAATGATAGCCTGGTGCCTGTCTGGTTGTAGTTTGGTACTTTGGTTATACAAGATTATGTGCTTGGCCATCTCTATCACAGATTGTCATGTAGCAAAATTCATGCACACCACAACCACCCTACATTAAGGTTTCACTAAGGAGAAGATAAAGTACTAACCTGCAGCTTAGCATGTGAAATGTTTATCACTTTTGTGCTTGTCATTAATGCATAGTGTATGTTGAATGCAATTTTGCACCAGGACAACCTGTCTTTCCCACTTATTTGTCCAGATTGGAATGCAGACGAGGAAATCCTTCTACTAGAGGTACTTTCTGCTTTCATTTGTTTCACGTTCTGGGTGTTTGGTTTTAATTTTTTACCTGTTATTACTATTGAAGGGAATTGAAATGTATGGTCTTGGAAACTGGACTGAAGTTGCGGAGCATGTTGGCACCAAGGGCAAGGCACAATGCATTGACCATTATACAACTGCATACATGAACTCACCTTGTTATCCCCTTCCGGTAGTTATTTTCTCAACTGTTGATTTCTGCTGTTTAAAATTGGTACTTCTTAATTCAATATGCTCTCTGATCATTGTAGGATATGTCTCATGTTAGTGGTAAGAACAGGAAGGAATTACTTGCCATGGCTAAAGTACAAGGTGAGAGTAAAAAGGTGTGTTACTATCATCCTTCTTTAAGTTAATGTAAACAGTATTTAGTTTCTTAGCATTTCTGTCATGAAATATTCTACTTTTTGACTTTTTGTTTAACATTTGTAGAGTTCACTCTGGTGGGATAAAAAACAGAGTTTAACTACCCAGTCATGGTGTTATGTGATTTAGTTTATTCTGTAACATGTCATATGTAGTATGTGCTAAGAGACTTTTAGTTAGTACATGGTTGTGCTGTGCACCTATTGTCTTTCAGGGCGTTTAATACCCTGGTTTGCTTCACTGTGCAATCATTCAAATACGGAACATAGAGATTTAAGGAGATGATATTTTGCTATATTGGCTAGAATTTATAGTGTTTTATGTTTCCTTTGGTTCATATAGGAACTCCTGTTTTACCAGGGGATTTGACCCCTAAGGACGAGTCTCCATTTTCTCCTCCAAGGGTCAAGTATGTTGTTCTTGTGTTACACAAGCTGTAAGCATTAATCTAAATTTGCAAGAGGCTGATCATCAACTATTTATCTTGCATAGAGTGGAAGATGCACTTGGAGAAGGTCTAGCTGTTCGATCACCTACGCACATAGCTGGTGGTACGTCTCATTGACATGACTACCTTGAGCAAATAATTCTAAAATATTTTCATCTTTTGTCTATGTTACGGAAACATGCTTATGCTGACACTGTTGAAATATCCAGGTGCAAATAAAAAAGCTTCAAATGTTGGACAATTCAAAGATGGTGCTAATATAGCAAAAGTTGAAGGTGTGTTCATAAATAAACACATCAGCCTTATTTTTTATTCTCCAAGCATCATTCCTCATTTCACTCATTCAATCAAAAACATTACTTTCATTTATCGTTCTCACCAGTCATGGTTGACCAAATCAAATGTAAATAAAACTATTCTTGGTTCCCAAGATTTCGAATTTGTTTGATAATGGTTGTCACATTCTTAGGAATGAAATTAAAAAATTAACCGTACCAAAATCGTTTGTGTGTTGTTTTCTGCTAGAAATTTATACTGGTAGCAAAATCAACTAAAGCTACAGTTTTTTATTTATGGCATGTTATGTGAAGTGTTAATAAGAAGTTGTACTGTATTCAAATATACACTATGCATCTATCCTGCAGAACCACTTGTTTAATATTAACCTGCTTTTGCATGTTCCAGATGGACATGTGGACAGAAGTATCGGCGTAAAAAAACCACGATATTCAGCAGATGAAGGACCTTCTTTGACTGAACTGAGTGGGTACAATTCAAAGAGACATGAATTTGACCCAGAGTACGATAATGATGCTGAACAAGCACTTGCAGAGATGGAGTTTAAAGAGACTGATTCAGAAACTGATCGTGAACTGAAGCTACGGGTGTTGCGTATTTACTTGTCAAGGTTGGTCATCAGTGAAGTTGCAATTATGTTAACTGCATTATTGCAGTGCCTTAATTCCTTAGTTTTAATATCATTAATTTAATTCCTTGATTAATGGAACTTGCTTGGGATTGAAAAGCTTTGTTGTTGTTGTTGTTAGTATTCTGATGAAACAACATGTTTCATTGCTTTTTGTGCTAGTTAGTTAGTACAGTTCTTCATACAGTATTTGTTTCCTGACTTTCTTATTGTCTGTCACATAGTTGTTTGATATTCCAAATATCCCAATTGAAGTTATTATAGTTTAGACTTTAGAGCCTGTCACATAGTTGTTTGATTCTGTTCCATTAAGAAACCTTCCTTTTGTTTTATACATAGGCTTGATGAAAGGAAAAGGAGAAAAGAGTTCATATTGGAAAGAAATTTACTATTCCCTAATCCTTTGGAGAAGGATCTCACAAATGAAGACAAGGAAGTTTACCATCGCTATAAGGTGTTCATGCGTTTCCTTTCTAAGGAGGAACATGAGGCACTTGTTAGGAGTGTTATTGAGGAAAGGAAAATTCGCAGGAGGATTCAAGAGCTTCAGGTGGTAAATTTGTACTATACTTGCGGGCATACCTTATATTTCCATTGTATTTTTCTCTAAGTTCTCCTTTTTTAATGTGTTTTAATCTGACAGAAAATTATTACATGTGTTCTTCCACCATTTTTTAGATCTTCAAGAATTATTCATTCCGCTCTGTCTTGACTTTATATGCTAATGCTACAGAAGCTGATATCTAACATTAACAAATTTGATGGCACATTTTGGCCGAGAGCTAATTATTTAGTCTTAGTCTGAAAAATCTCTGTTTTCCCCTTAGAACACATTGTCTATAGAGCATTCGATCCTGCTTGATTTCTATTGCCTTTTTTAAAATCATGGAAGCTTTCATTTTTCTTCTGCTCAAAAGTTATAGAAAGTAGAAACAATGGTGATGATCAATGGTTCTATTGCCGGTATTGGACTCGTATAAGAACTTGTTCTGTACTGCTCACACGAGTAACTCTTCTTGGTTGAGTTGGTGTTTCCCCCTTTTATGGGTCTGGTGGCATCGATATATTGTGGTGAATAAGTATAAATGTTCTTGGTTATTTTATTTTGTTCATATCAGGAATGCCGTTCTGCTGGATGCCGTACATTGGCTGAAGCAAAAATTCACATAGAGCAAAAGAGGAAAAGGGAGTATGAGGCGAATGCCCAAAAGCTAAGGAAAGTGGTCAACTTTTACCCAATACTAAAGCAGTGCATAAGACGAATCGACCTATGAAAATCGAGTCAGATGTTAATTTCGATCAGAAAAAGGGCGGTGCCAGCTTAGATTCTGGTGGCAGGGATTCTCCAAAAACCACAGGACATGCAAGCGCTAAACATTGGGATGGTTGGGAGATTGTTGGTTTTCCTGGGGCAGAGCTATTAAGCACCAGTGTAAGTACATTTCAAATTTCAATGTCTGAATATTTTACATTGATTTGCACTTATGCAATAGTCAATTTTGAGTTGTTTACACTGCTGGGGGTTGTTACAGTAAATAAATGGTCCGTTTTTCTATTTCAGGAAAAACTTCTATGCTGTCAGAACAGACTGCTACCAAGCCACTACCTGAAAATGCAGGAGGTCTTGGTGCAGGAAATATTCAAGGGTAGTGTTGCCAAGAAGGAAGATGCCCATGTATTATTCAAGGTTGACCCTGCCAAAGTAGATACCGTTTATGATATGGTGACGAAGAAGTTGGGTAGCAATGAGGCCCCAACTGTTTAGCCGTGTTTTTGAGCTCCCCCGGAATCAACTCGTGGTTTCTCATTTGCAGCATGATTCAGACAGCAAAAAAACGAAGGCTATACTTGAATTAAATTGGCTGGATCTGAAATTTGTGAGAAGTCTGAAGAAGTACAATAAGGCGTTCCAGCCAAATTGTAAAATTATCGCCCAAATTGAAATGTGCAGCATGAGTTGCCATACCATCAGTCCATTACCTTACATTTTAAGAGGATGGTTGACCTCGTTGAAAATGTGTTGTGTACTTGTGTCGCTGATGAGCTAATGACTTGCTGCCGGCATAGGGCCTGAAATGATGTATGTAAACATTGGTGTCCTTTTTTTTTCTTCAATGACATTGTTCTCATACCAGGCACTAATTACTACATTTTACTCGACGGTATTCCTCTTGGTGTTTATTCAATATTGTTAAGTGGTATATGTTGCGATGCTTTGCCTAGTGCCTACATCTCTTCCGTTCGTGTGTTGGTCATTTGCTCGTTGCTTTGATTACAGTGGCACACGAACGCAATCTGATTGGTGCAAAATGAAAAATCGGTCATGGTGGTTTCTTCTCGTAAACAAAACTTTCCTGCAGTAGTGGCGGCTGGTGGAGGCTGCAGCTTATGTTGCGCAATAGGTTGCTGTGTAACCTAGCGGCAAAAATGAGATCCATGAGCACCTCTTTGGTTGCTTCACCGTTTTGTACCGTAGGAGTAGGAGGTTTGATTCTACGCAACTGACTATTTTAATAAGGACTTGTTCGGGAACTTAAAATCCCAACCCATTCATCGAGAATAGGCTGACATTTTAACTAAAATCTCAGTCCATATCTAAGAAATAGGTCGAGAATTTGAGTTCCTAAATTGGCCATAAAAGGTGGAGGATGTGTTTAAGAGAGCTTCACCGTATTTTATAGTAGAATTTGGATCTGAAACTTCTTTCAAAAGCATGACCTAAGTTTCCAATCGATCCGTAATTTTGAAGTGATCCACCTTTTTCAGTGTAGAAACGGCAGAGATCTCCACTTTTTTCAGTGTAGAATTGTCTGCCTGGTACGATTGCTGATATCTGTTTTTCTTAAAAATCTCTCTTATTTAATTCAATTTATGCCATTACAATTTTATGACTTTAGAAAAATTCCATTACAATTTGCATATTTAAATTTATGTCATTTCGGAATTGTAGCTCTCTCGAAATATAATGACATATTTTTCGAAATTCTCTAAATTTGTATTGGCGTAGTTCGGAGTTTTCTGAAATTATAATAACATGAATCTAAATACGTGAATTGTAATTACGTGAATTGTAATGACGTTTCTCTAAAGTCGTAAAATTGTAATGGTGAAAAGTTCAGAGTCCTCTGAAATTATAATGGCATGGATCTAAATACGTTAATTGTAATGATATTTCTTTAAAGTCATAAAATTGTAATGGCATGATCCAATTTATAGCCGAAGGCTTTGAGCTAGAATTTTACGCAGTTAACTTTTCATAATATTTTGGGCCCTATGTTGTTACCCACTAGGCCTATCCTCAGAAATGGGCCCAACTACTTGGGCCATCCTATCTGATTCTACTTATTTTGATTTTTAATTTTTACTAGAAGTGATTCTGTGACAAATCAAATTCAGTAGTAAAATTGTTTTGTTAGATGACTTGATTTTAATTATTGTAAAATAGGATAGTGATATGAAATGACCATTATATCTATGTATTTTGTTTGATGAGTATATGTCATATATTGTGGCATATGATCTCAAACTATATGAACAAAAATAAATGAATAATATAAACTATTAATCATATTACTTATCTATATAATTCAATCATGCATAAATTTTCCCCTAAACTTCTATAGATATTTTAATTTTTGTTAACCTTATTTTCATAATAAAATATTTTCCTGATTTTTCCCTCGTTAGAAAAAGAAGAATAACTTCTGCTAAATTCTAAATTCTAATACGAAGCACTTTCATTTCTACGCCCAAGGGCCCATACCGCCCAAGGAAATCAGCCTTGTACACCTCGCCTCCTCGCCGGTGGACGCCGCCGTGGCCGTTGTCCCGCTGGCCGCCATCGCCGACGTGCCCGGCCGTCACCGTCCGGGCGGCGCTTTGAGCCAAGGTAATAGATCTCCCGACTCCCGTCCCCTCGTACCCTTCCTCCTTTTCCCCCGTCCAAAAAGGACAAAATCTGACGAACAGGAGGCTCGAGACCTCGAGTGCTCGACTGAAGAGTGATCAAACTGATAACTGACTTCGTCGACGACGTTATCGAGCTTGTTCGCCATGTCAGCTGTTCTTGACCCCTTGCATTGCACTATTACAGTGGGACATAAATCACTGGTTCTGAGTGTAAATGTCGATCTGCTTACCATGCTTCGTTTTTTATTCAGTTCTTCGCTCATTCCTTCGGATCCTGTTTTCTGCTCACGCTCTCTGATTAGTCTAAACAGAATTACTAACACCAAAACTAATTATATGCAAGTTGTCTTGTGGCTACAGATCTCCCGAAAGTCCCGATATCTACACCAAGATTACAACGAGATTAAAACAATGGTGATTGGGTGAAGCATTTGTAAGCTCTGGCAATAATTCTTGCCCACAGACCACAGTAGTGTACTGCTCCGTACATCATGTCGTCAAAGATGCGCGTGCAGTGCTCCAGCTTGGGCAGAATCAGGTTCCTCATTGCTTCACTCCAATCTTGGTGGTAGCCAGAGTGTCTACCACTATCAGTCACACTTAATCTCTGAAACGCAGTGCTTCCTAATGCACGGCGCGTCACATATTCAGCTGCTGGAACGTCCCAATCTAAATAAAAAAAGATGCTTCACTTCAGTGAAGCTGAGGGACCCAGCATTGCATTGGTGTTTGGTAGTCACTGGTCACTGTTCATCCAAACCAGGTGGGTTCCATGGACTAAAGTTTAGTCCGTGTCACATTGGATGTTTTGACATCAATTTGAAGGAACTTGAACTAATTATAAAAATAATTATAAAATTGGAGGATTATTAATGAGACAATTTTTTAAACCTAATTAATCCATGATTAGCAAATGTTTAATGTAGCATCACATTGTCAAATCATGATCTAATTAGGTACATTAGATTCATCTCGTGAATAATCCACCGATTATGAATGAGTTTTATAAATAGTCTACATTTAATACTTCAAAATAACATTCAAACATCTGATGCGACGGGACTAAAATTACGGACTAAAGATCTAAACATAGCCAAAGTTGTTTTTTCAAAGATGAAGGTTTGCATGTTGTTTTCGAAAGAAATAAGGCCTCTTTTGAAATATCAGAAATTTGGATTTGGCGTGTGGTCGCGTCGTAGCCATCAGATTCACAGGTCACAACGACGCCGTGCCGCGGTGAGACATTCAAAGCAGCAGCGACCGCGACGGGGCAATGGCGCTGGCGTGAACGGTCGCGAAGGGAGTGGAACCTTCTAGTGGGGAGCGCGCGCGTGGGCGGAGACACCGAGGATGTCAGGGAAGAGGATGGCGTCGCCGACGGCGGTGGCGCTAGCTGTTGTGGTGGCGGCGCTGGGGGCGTTCTGCCGGACGGACCCGCTGCGGCTGGGCAGCATGGTGGAGTTCCCGGGCTTCGTGGCGCACGTCGTCGAGCTTCCTGACGCGGCCGAGATGCCGCCGCACGCGGACACCCGCGAGCGGCTCCGTGGCGCGGAGATCCGGTTCCGCGGCGAGGTGCAGGGCCCCGAGAGCGTCGCCTTCGACCCGCTCGGCCGCGGGCCCTACACCGGCGTCGCCGACGGCCGCGTCGTCTTCTGGGACGGCGCGCGCTGGGTCTACTTCGCGCATTCCTCCCCCAACTGGACCGCCGAGCTGTGCGGCCCCAAGTCGTCGCCGCTCGCCTACCTCAAGGACGAGCACATCTGCGGCCGCGCGCTCGGCATCCGCTTCGACAAGAGGACGGGGGACATGTACATCGCCGACGCCTACTTCGGCCTGCTCAAGGTCGGTCCCGAGGGCGGGCTCGCCGCGCCGCTCGCCACGGAAGCCGAGGGCGTGCGCTTCAACTTCACCAACGACCTCGACCTCGACGACGAGGGCAACGTCTACTTCACTGACAGCAGCATCCACTTCCAGAGACGGTGCGTGATGCTATGCCTCCACCCCTCCTCTTCTCTATCTGCTTCACCTCCTAGTTTGCAGCTTCTTAGTTTTGTGCAACTTGCTCCATAAATAGTTTTGCTTACAAATGGTATTAGTGTTGGATTAGTGTTGTCTCTCTTCTAATTAACGCAAATTGAAAACCTCAGGATCCTAGGATGGTAAGGTCAGGTTGGATTAGTGTTGTCTCTCTTCCAATTAATGTCGTAGTAGGCACAAATGGTATCATCTATTGACAGTTGAACTTTGATTGCATACAATAGGCTCTTGTACATACTATAATGTTCTTCAAACCGATCATTATGACTGAAAGAGAATACAAATATGATTGTATTCTTGTTAGAAAGAGGACAAATATGATGTGCTGAAAGTAGTCAGCTAGCTTCAGAATTATACTTGGCAATCAACTTTTTTCTGAAGGAACTACGGCAAGCTTTTGCCGGCCTGAACATTTTATTTTATTACTCAAAAGTGGAACAGCTACAATTGTTCAGGGATTCAAGGGGGAAGGTACAGGAGGTGAGGGAAAAGGGTCTTAAACATGGTAATTAAGTAGCAGTCATAGCATGGTTTATTGTGTTCTTCAGTACTTCAGCTGATCTTGCAGCTACTTTATTTAGAAAGTATGTGAGCCCTCCTCCGTTGTCCGCATGGTCATTGTGTGCAGAGAGATGTCTAGTTGGATTATCCTGATCAATTAGATGTGCTATTACTATCAGTCTACCAGATAATAATCAGATGTGGCCGGGGGTTTGCAGGCATTTCATGCAGTTGGTTTTCTCTGGAGATCCCTCTGGGAGGCTTCTGAAATATGATGCAAAGACAAAGAAAGCAACAGTTCTCCACCGCAATCTTCAATTTCCGAATGGAGTTTCCTTAAGCAAGGACGGCTCGTTCTTCGTCTTCTGTGAAGGACCTCGTGGCAGGTCTATACTTCCTCTCCCCATTTGGTTCAAGCTCTCTCATTTCTACTTCTTATCTGACACTGACTCTTACATCCTTGACAAAACAGATTGAGCCGATACTGGCTGAAAGGGGAAAAGGCAGGAACCGTGGATCTTTTCGCCATCCTTCCAGGATTTCCTGACAATGTGAGAACCAATGAGAAGGGCGAATTCTGGGTAGCAATCCATTGCAGACGTAGCATATATGCCCGACTATTGAGCCGCAATATTGGGCTGCGGAAGTTCTTGCTCAGCCTCCCAATCCCTGCCAAGTACCACTACTTGATGCAAATCGGTGGCAAGCTCCATGCACTGATCATCAAGTACAGTCCTGACGGGGAGGTGCTTGACATCTTGGAAGACACTACAGGTCAGGTGGTCAAAGTCGTCAGTGAAGTGGAGGAGAAGGATGGGAAGCTCTGGATAGGATCTGTTCTTATGCCCTTCATTGCCGTTTTCGATTACGCCAAGGCATCTTAGCTGCCATTCTGCCTGGATACATGGGTGAAAATGTTGAATCCATGAAGGCCGTTCTGCACAACCATCCCGGTGACATTTGATAAATTCGTCCTTGAAGCAACCCAGGTTGTCTCATGTTTCAACGTTTCGTTGCAAATGTAGCTTGCTGACATTTTCAGTTTCTGTCTCAAAGACTCAAAACTTCAGCAATGAACACCTCACTTCACTTTCCATGCTTGTCTGGTGCCATCTTATTAGGCCCGATCCGTTTGTCAGCCCCCGTTCTCTGAACCTCTCACCCAAAACCAACATCCAGAATATTCAGATTTGTCAGGTAGAAATAGAATGCTAATATGTTTTTAAGTTTTTTTTTTGTCACGAGGGATGTGTCGATGTCTAGGATGTCATGTTCATATGCTTCCCCTTCTGCGGGGGAGGGAATCTTTGTTCATTTGGAGAAGCAACCAAAGACGTTGGATGCTGTAAAGGCTCCGTTTTGGAACAGCAGATGCAGATCTAGATTTCTGATCAATCTAGAACAATGGCAGGATTAAAAGTATTTTGTGGAGGCATTTGTTTTTTTAACTAAAAATAAAAAAGTTAAATTACTTTATTTTATCGTGTAAATTTTAGAACAATATAGCTCGCTTTGTCTTGGAGACTCTAAATAGTTGGTTAAGATAGCTTAGGATTATGATAATCTAATTTATTTTTATAAGCTGAAATAAACATGTTAATTTATTGTGCCAACTTTATAAGTATCTGGAAGACTCTAAATAGTTGGTTAAGATTTCACGATCCCTTCAGTCGATTAATAGACTATTTGATTTAGCTTAGGATTCGAGTTTATATTCATAAGCAGTAAACATATCAACTTATTATGTTAAATTATAACAATCTAATACACGCGTGATCTTGTTGTAGAACCAATTTTTTTATTAAAACTCATCCAAACACCACACTGCAGTCCACACACATCGTGTTCTAGATCAACCAAGTACATAATTCTAGTCAACCGCAGTTGAGAATTGTTTGGCCAATATGTAGAAAGCACGTCATTGCCAGGTGTGTGTGTCAGCGTTTGCTGCTCAAGAAGAATAAAAGCAGAGGCAAATCCTGGGGGCGAAGAGGACAAAGGCTCCATCTGAAGAAGTGGTCCACCCCCAATCAAACTCCGAACTAGCCCGCGCGCGCGCGCGAGAGAGAGATGGTCAGTCGAATCGACCAAGCAAGCGGAACGGCTGGCTGCACAAAATTTTGCAGCGTTCGCTTGCATGCTGCTAGCTAAAACTTGATGAGAAGAGACAAAAAAGGACAATCTTGGGTCGCACACGTGCGGCGACGGCGGCGGCGGGCGGCGGGCGGCGTGTAGAGACTAGAGAAGCAGAAAGCGGAGATGCGGTTTGGTGCAATCGAGATGGGCGTAGAATTCGGCGCGCGGCGGCGAGTAGTTGGTGGTGCTACCGGCGTAAGGAGGTGGCGCCGGAGCTGGAGCCGGAGGAAGCGCTGCGCCAGAACCCTGCGCCGTAGAACCGGGAGCGCATGATCTCGCGCTCAAGCTCCGACGCTGCGTCCGCTTCACCGCGGGCCACCGCTGCCGCCGCCTCGTCGTCGTCCAGGTCCAGCGCCCACGCAGCCGCGATCATCGCCTTGGCGCTCCCCGACAGCGACTCGTCGGGAGGCCTCCCCTTGCCTCCTCCTCCACAACCACAACCACAACCCCCGCTTTCCCGGCGGCTGCGCCGCCGGCGTCGCCTCACCCGCCGCATGACGGCCGCGGGGAGCCTGACTGTGACGAGCAGCAGGATCTCCAGCAGCGCCAGGGGGCAGCAGCAGCACACCGCCGCGCAGTTCGCCGCCGCCTGCCCTGCCGCCTGCCCGCCACACCCCGGCCGGGGCTCCGGCTCATGCTCCTCGTCCTCCTCGCGCATCATATCTGCCGCTCGCCCACTCCTCGATTCCCTCCTCTAGAATTCCACGGTGCGCGTGAGCGCAGTGCAGCCCTCGTCCCGGTGGTTCGAGACGAGGCGACGGCGTCGCGCGCGGTTGGTGGAGAAGAGAGAAGAAGCTGCAGGCAGCGACCACGCCGTCGCGTCGCTTGCTTTGCAACCTCAACCATATATAATGACCTCTTGCAGCTGCCACTGAAAATTTATTACGCCTGCAATAACTAGCGTGCAAAGCATGTCGTCTGTCCAAAAAAAAAATCATTTATATCCTTCCAACTTTATAGAAAAAACTTTATTTGTATTTTTTTACATATTCTCGTATTGGCAAAAAAATAAGTTTATTCTTTCAATATATCGTACCAATATTTATCTATTATTTTTATCAATAATGAATACTATGTTCTTTTGCTTCTACCATTGATTTATCAAATTTATCATACAAGTAAAGTTTTTTAACACAACGAAATTAATTAATTAGCCAATATGCCAAACATACTGAAAACATAAGAATTATTTTGGGAAAGATGTACGAAGTCTAATTGTATTTGAAGTTTCGACATCACCTTAGTTGGTGATTTTAGTAGGAATTTCTGAGGAAATAGTCTGATTCTTATATAAAGTTTAGTATTCTTGAATTCAGGATAAAAAATCCAAATGGAAAGGATATGTGGCATATCAATGTGTCTCACGAGAGAGATAGAAAAGGGGCAACAATGACGGAGACTGTGCAACTAAACGTATTAATACTTGGCTACACATAGATGCAATCAAGATCATTTAGATTTCACCTATTAATTATGGAAAATATTGCTCTTGCTAGGTCATACAAAGGTCACAAGCGTTGTATTAAGTTTATCCAAGGGTTAGAATTATATTTGGGGCCAAGTGCAACAAACATTTGTTGAATAAAAGCATACTGAAATTCATGGTTAGTTGACAAGTTTAATGTAATTCTATTAACCAAATGCATCCTTAAAATAATATTAAAATAAATAACCCTAACTACAAAATATCAGTAGAATACTTTAAATTATAAATATAACTCTACAAATTCTATATTGTATAATTTAGTTATGTCAAAATATTATTAATCGAGATTTAAATAATGGGAATCATGCAACGACCGAGTGTAGTAGTAACAGTAATAACGCGATAGCGGAGCGCGTCGCATCCGCGGACTCTTGGCGCGTGAACTCGGTGATGCTCTGCAGAACAGTGAGAGTGAATGGTGTATGTGTGATTTCGCGTGCCGAAAATTGAAAAACAGAATCAAAATAACAGCTAAACGAGGAATTTAGGGTGCGTTAAATTAAACCATAAATTCTAAAAAAACTGTTGTGAACTGTAAAGAAACTGAGAAACTGTTTGTTTAGAATAGTTGCAGATTTATATTTTAGTAGATCATAATGTTTAGTTACATTATTTATATTTTAATCATGAAATTTTGTAATGTTTATATTAAAATTATATATTTTCAAATTACACTAAAATGATATATTTTACTAAAATTTAACTTTTTAAAATTTTGCATGAACTGATATGTTTAATAGCATAATAGGTAATATTCATTCAAAGTTGACTTAAGAAGCCGTGAAATCTGAGTTATACCAGCTTTCAAATTTGCACTACAAGAATCTGCAGATTATGAAAAAGATGGGTAACAAAAAAAGTTGTTTAGTTTAGATTTCAACCAGGGCCGTTCGTGAGTTTTGTGAGGCCCGGGACGAAATTATAAATATGAGCCCTAATAACAAAGAACTATTGTTTACTATTATATATCAACTAACTAAAATAATTTAATGTATCACAGAAAATTTTAAGCGGTAAAAAAAGAAGTAAGCCTTAAATATATTATAGATCACCTTAAAAATATCTTTTAACATTTCTTGATGCAAAATCATCAATGATGGTTGCAATATTAATATCATCTAACAAGTTCTTCTCAATACGTAAAGTTATCAGCCTATTTAGCCTTCCTTGAGACATTGTAGAATTTAAATAATTCTTCAATAATTTTAGCTGTAGTGGCCAGGTGGGCTCTAGGAAGGTGGAGGCCCGGTTCGAGCGCACGGCTCGACCCCCCCTAGGCACGGACCAAACTGACGCAATAACAGCTAAACAAAATAACACATCATACGTATGGGGGCAAAATAACAAAACCACTTAAATATGAAGGCATATCTACAAACAGCTACAAACTATGGGTACATAGTACATACATGTTCATTTTCCCCCAATTTTCATAGAGCGACGACCAAGGGTGTGTTCTAGTTGGGTAGGTTCACAGATTGGCTTGGTTGTCATTGGGGACGAGCAAAAGCTGCTTAGCCTCGGCAACATGAAGCCCGACTGCATCAAGATCCCCTTTAACCTTATCAGAAAGGTGCGACATGGATGCAGCCACATCGCAAGAGATTCTATCTCGCAGGAGCTCACCCAGGTCCTGCATCGCTTGGTTTAGCTTGGAATTCATTTCATCCAAGGACATCGTTTGGTGCTGCAAGGACTCCTCACATGCCCTGATCTCCTCTTCCTTCAAATTGACTTGAAAAACACACTCTTGATAGTCCACAAGCAAGTAATCCATGTGTTCCTGCCCATCCTCCCAAATCTTTGCCAAGGTATTATCACGTACAAGCTTTTCGATGTCAGCTTCCAGCAAGGAGAGGCAGCAATATTCTATTTCTGATTCAAGGCATGCAATCTTATTGTTGATATCATCATGTCTGTTCATGCTTTTTATTTCCTCCTGCACCTTAATAAGCTGTTGACGGGAATTCTTCAGTTCAGATAAAAGCTTCGTTCGCTCCTCCTCGGATTTCAATAGCTCAGATGCCTTTCCAAAATTCACAGGTTTAGCAGTGGAAGGATCAATGGCAAAAAGGACACTTTCTGCCTCCTTTCTCTGAGCTTCAAAAGAGCGGAGTTTTATTTTAAGGCCATCAATTTTGTTTCTCAGCTCACTTTTAGATTCATGTGCTTTTGTACATGCAACAGAAAATTCTTTTCTGAGGATTTGCAGGTCACTCAGTTGTTCCTTCTTTTGCTTCATTAATTCCAAGTTGACATCAAACTTGGAGCCAACAAGGGCTTTGGTTTTCAAATCCAAGTTCCAACATGATGCTGCAGGCATGAAATATTTGCATTCCAAAGCCTTTTTACTCTCTTGTGATTGTGACAGCTCAGATTTAAGGGCATTGATGTCTTTTTCGTCCTGCTGCAGTTCTAGGCAACGGAGCTGAATTCTCGCTGAAAGTTCTTCTGCCTTAGTACTAGCCATTTCAAGTAGTTTAAAATACTCTACTGCTTCCTGGGTAGTCACAAGCTTGTCTTGCACGTCCTCCAACTTGCCCTGAGCAAGGTGCAAGATTTTTTGAAAACCTGCAATTGCAGAGTCATATGCATGTTTTTCTTTTAGATCTTCAGCATATGTTGCTTCATGCATTTCATAATCTCCAAATACTACTGTAGTTTCAGAATTTCTTCCCTCAAAAAACTTCCTTTTGAATTCATCTCTTTCTTGCATAGCTTTCTCGTACAGACCCAGAAGTTTATCATTTTCTTCATGCAGCTCGTTCAATTGAAGTTGCAATTCTTTCAATTCAGTTCCTAAAATAGTCTCACTGTGGCTGAATTTTCCATCCACTGTCTTTGATTCTAGTACCTCGTTGGATGAGTTGTATACAGGCAAATCTGTTTCACCCTCTGGTTGGTAATCTGACAGCTCCCTATTCATAGTATTGCCTCCATAAGAAGGATGTCTATTTTGTTGCTCATTCACATCTTCATTCTGAGAAATGGCAAGATGGCCTCCATCTTGATTCACCTCCACATTGACGATAGCATGCTCATAGAGCTCAACTAATCTCTTGTTATCCTCAATCAGAACGTTGAGCTGTGTTCTTAGTTCCTCATTCTCTTTGGCCAACCCAATTGCAGTTTCATGAGCTTCTGCTTCTCTCTGACTAGCAGTTGCTATTGCATCAACCAATGTCTTAAGGTCTGTCTGAGCATCAGGAAAATCATGCAAATCAGTCTCGGCTTGCACTTGGAGCTCAACCGCCTCAGATTCTTTGTTTACACAATCATGTTTCTTTGCTGCATCCAACTCTAATGTCAACTCATCAACATGTCTGCACAATGTCAAGGGATGCTGTTGGAACAGAAGTTCATAATGCATAACAAGTTCTGGACAAGCAAATGCATAACATCATAATTCCAAAAGCAAACAAAGAGTGGAATTTGGAGGATTGAAGTTAGCAAATGTTGCTAGGGGCACACAAATCAAATGGTTTAGGTTGTTCACTGAATTGACACCTTTGGGACCTTCTTCTGTGCATCTTTACTGATAAAAAGGAGTTTGTGATCTGATGGCATCTTCTCTCGAGTGATTGCATTTATGTGCTCATATACATGTGGATGTTTATTATGGTGTGAATTATGTTTGCAGTACTCATAGCCTTATAGATTTGAGGGCTATAATTATTTGTTTTTTAAGTTAGAAGTAATGACAAATTTATTTGTGTATGATGCAACACAGTTCAATATGTAGTGGAAACCACAGCTTTGGTGGAAACTTGGAAACTTTCGCATAGAAGTTCTCTAAATTTTCAAAAAAAAACACAAAAAAGGAAGGTGATATTAGACAGCAACACAAAATTTTAAGATAAAACTCAACTTTGTCTGTGAGATATAGAATTGACAAATGGCAAACAAAGAGCAGAAGAGGTGAGAAGCTTCAAGATGAGGCTTCATTTTCGTGAAGATAGAATAAAAATACAAATGCAAGATGAGGCTTCATTTTCGTGAAGATAGAATAAAAAGACAAATGCAAGATGAGGCTACAAAATATTAATGATTGTATATACCTCTCAAGTTTCTCTTTTGATTCAAGGCAGAAGCTCAAATTTTTACGCAGCGACTCGATTTCTCTCTCATTTTGAATAGCCTGTAATAAAACGTTACAAACTGATGTTAGGAACGAGAAAACAGTACCATCAGCAAGGGCATAACAGACTTTAGATATGCCACAATAAGTTTATAATGCTGACCTGCAAACGAAGAAACTCCATTTCCTCGTTAGCTGCTGACTCTCCAAATAATGAGAGGTCCTGTTGGGGTCATTATGAGTTTAACTGTTTAAGTCAGATGCTAAGACAGCTACGTACACATACAATATGTTCTAGAGTAACACTTTTTAGTAAATATAGATTCAGCTTTACAGCAGATTAAGGATGATGTCATTTACTCCTTTTATTTCAGAATTGTATGGATTATTCAAAAGTTTGTACATAAGAAACCTTGTTAATAGGATCCTTCTCATGCATAAGTTTCCAATCAAGTGCTTCCAGTAGCTGCAAGTTATGCAATTGAGCCAAGACATCAACGAAACAGTAGAGGTACAAGGTAGTATATTGTTGAAAAATATCTCCGCATTCCAAAGATCACCATGACTTGAAGCAGATACCTTATCTTGTAAAACAATTATATGCTCATGCATCATTTCCTGTTCTCCTTCATCAACAAACGTTTGCAACCTGTAAGTTTTAATAATACCATGCCATCAAACCTCCAACTATATCAGCAACATCAAGTAGATAAACAAAAAACATATAATGAACATTTGGACTTTGGAGGAAAGCAGAGGTGGTTGGACAGCAATACTAACCTTCTAAGCTCTTCTTTTAACTGTAAGTTTTCCATAGCAAACCTTGTGACTTCTGGATTGCGGTCCAGTAGGCCTCGTAGAGCATCTATTTCCTTCACAAGATCTTCCTTTTCTTGCAACAAATGAGCTTCAGCGGATAACTTCCCTGATGCAACCTGCTCCAATCTTTTTATTCTATCCTCACGAAAACGAAGCCTCATCTTAAAGCTTCTCACCTCTTCTTCCCTTTGAGTTGCCTGTGGTGCAACCGCAATTTAAACTAAATAAACACTGGAAATTCATGGTAAGTCAGCACAAAATCATAATTGATGAGAAGTGCAGACCAGCTGTTCAGCAAAATGCTTCGCGGCAATTGTTGCCTTCAACGCTACTTCTTTTTCCTGCTCCCTCCTAAACGCAGCGACAAGCGCGGCATCATAATCTTTGCGCTAAACATAACACATTGAGAAAGATAATGTAAGTAGATGTTCACCAATTCAAGAACTACAGACAGTATATATGATTACCTGCATAGTCCTATCAAACATAAGTGGACTGAATGATCCTTGACCTTGATTCCACTTGATTGTACTAGGAGACTCACAGATAAATCCAATGGAACTAGCAGATTCTGATTTGTCAGAATTGACTAGTCCTTGCAAGCGACTAACCTCTTTCTGTGACAATATAGAAAACATAATAGATAATTTATTTAACAGAAGTGTGTGATCGGTTGCAAACTGCTCACAATCAATATGAAAATCAACAAAAGCAGAAAAGTTAAAATTTGAAATACATTACATCCTGTACCTTGATGTCTCGTGATGCACTGAAAAAATCAAGCTCAAAATAAATGCATGTTCTATACCTTAAGATGTTGGATCTGTAAACGCATGCTCAAAACATCACCAGAAGCCTCTTCATTTATAATAGCCTACAATGAACAACAGTCGGTTGGTGTTTGCATGACACTATGGCAGAAACAATTGGCAGCTGACAAGAATTGGTTACATACATTATTTCTTATGTATTTGGCCCTTTGTGCGAATTTCAATGTGCTCAGTGTCTCAGCCACACAGCTAATAACAAAACAAACCAGAATGAAACTATGTACAAATATAATTCCTTTTAAAAAAGGAACAGATCATCAGATGCCTACCAGCTTGATGGGCTGATATTTGCAATTATAGTTGTCTTTGAATTCCCCCCAAGTGAGTCCTGGAAAAAGGATAAAAGACATTATCAGAATTATTTATTTTTTCCTATTCTAAGTTCAGCAAGTTGAGACTTTGTAAAAATGAAATCCACCAAATGCCAACTCCAACATCTCTATAAGAGTCAACATATCATCAACATCAACATCAACAAAGCCTTTTAGTCCCAAGCAAGTTGGGGTAGGCTAGAGTTGAAACCCAACAAGAAGTCACCAAAAAGAGAGAGAGAGAGAAAGGGGAGGGGAAAAGCTTTTAAGAGCACTAAAAGGGAAAAAGCATAATCACGGTTCGGGGACGTGGATAGCTTCTTTCCAAGCCCTTCTATCCAAACACAACTCCTTTGGGATATTCCATTCCTTCAAGTCCCTTTTGATTGCCTCCTCCCATGTCAAGTTTGGTCGCCCTCTACCTCTCTTCACATTATTGACCCGTCTTATGATCCTCTGTGCACCGGTGCCTCTGGGGGTCTCCGGTGGACATGCCCAAACCATCTCAACCGGTGTTGCATAAGCTTTTCTTCAATTGGCGCTACTCCTAGCCGATCGCGTATGTCATCGTTTCTCACTCGGTCCAATCTTGTGTGCCCACATATCCAACGCAACATACGCATCTCTGTGACACATAGTTGTTGGATATGTCGCCTCTTAGTAGGCCAACACTCAGCCCCATATAACATAGCAGGCCTAATCGTCGTCCTGTAGAACTTGCCTTTCAACTTCTGTGGCACTCTCTTGTCACATAGGACTTCCAATGCTTGACGTCATTTCATCCACCCCGCTTTGATCCTATGGCTAACATCTTCATCAATATCACCATCTCTCTGAAGCATCGATCCCAAATAACGGAAGGTGTCCTTCTTTGGTACTACTTGGCCTCCCAAGCTTACGTCTCCATCCTCACTAATTGTAGTACCAAAGTCACATCTCATATACTCGGTTTTGGTCCTGCTAATTCTAAATACTTTTGACTCTAGGATTTGACGCCATAACTCTAGCTTTCTATTTACTCCTTCCCGGCTTTCATCTACTAGAACTACATCGTCAGCGAAAAGCATACACCAAGGAATATCTCCTTGTATATCCCTCGTGACCTCATCTATCACTAAAGCAAATAGGTAAAGGCTCAAAGCTGAACCTTGATGTAGTCCTATGTTGATCGGGAAAACATTTGTATCACCATCAGTTGTTCGGACACTAGTCACAACCTTGTCATACATGTCTTTAATGAGCGTAACATACTTTGTTGGGACTTTATGCTTATCCAATGCCCACCATATGAGATTCCTAGGTATTTTATCATAGGCATTTTCCAAGTCGATAAAAACCATGTGCAAGTCCTTCTTCTGCTCCTTATACCGCTCCATGACCTGTCTTATTAAAAAAATTGCTTCCATGGTTGACCTTCTAGGCATGAATCCAAATTGGTTCATGGTGATATGCGTCATTCCTCTTAGGCGATGCTCAATAACTCTCTCCCAAAGCTTCATAGTGTGGCTCATGAGCTTAATCCCTCGATAGTTGGTACAACTAATGTACTCCTCCACTCATCGGGCATCTTGTTTGATCGAAAAATATGGTTGAACAACTTGGTTAGTCAAACGATGGCAATATCCCCAAGGCATTTCCACACCTCTATTGGGATACCATCCGGACCCATCGCCTTGCCCCCTTTCATCCTCTTTAAAGCTTCTTTGAGAGTCAACATAAAACACAAAAAATTCACTAGAGTTGTGCATGATACCTGAAGAAGAAATGTCAATTTTGAATCTCGGTAGGGCACATGATGTGACTTTTTATTTGAAACAGCAATAAGATTCGTAATAACAAGTCTGCAGGAATGGTATGGAAAAAATGAAAAGACTACACTGAATTCAAAACAAAATTTGGTTAGTTTTGCATTGTGAAATAAATAATGCAAGCTGGTCAACGAACCCCAAAGTGGAGAGTGACTTATTTATATTGGTAGCTTCCTTCAAGCGCTCCCCTTCAGCACCTGAGCTCTTTTGCCTGCAAGGCATTAGGCATATATCATTCATGCTGAATGCTTGAATAGGAGACTCAAAGTGTAGTAAAAGTAAGGTTACAATTTACCTCTCGGAGCCCGCAAGGTCAACAAGGTTAAACCGAGAAAACCGGTGATGGCTGATACCTTGAGATTCCCACTGTATGGTTAAAATTAAGTATTAAACTGGTGTGTACATCAAAATCACCATCCTTCAAACAAATGACAAGTAATATCCCTATTATTACATAAACAAGTTCAAGAAGATTTAGTTCATATACCTTACTCTCGATGAGACAAATGAAAACGCTATGAGAGCGGCTGCTTGCTCGATTCATATTGGTGGCTGCCACCTTTCTGTTTGCAGCTCCCTGAAAAGAAATGTGGAGTGTTTAGCTAAAGTGGTATAGCTAGTGAAACCAGCAAGCATATGCAAGATATAAGGTAATAAATCAAGTTTTGCAGGCTTAGTTGGTAATTAATGGTGAAGTAAAGCCTTGCAACAATCCCAGGTAAAAACAAACTTCAGTTTTAACTTTTAACATGCTGAATTTGATCAGTTCAACATCACTCAAGGTAATAAGAATCAGTAAACACTAAACAATATTCACCTGGTGACCCACCATATTGTGACTATATATTAATCAGCCTTGTAACCATTTTCCTATTGAAAACTTCATACTATGTACATATTCGTATATAGCATAGAGACAATATCAAATGTGGCATTTTATTTATATTGTCTTCAAAACTAACCATTCATCAAAATAGTTGCTAAAAGGACAAAATAAAAGTAACATACATAATTGGAGATTCAATCAACATGGTTATACACCTAAATGATGGTTGTATAGTTGACTAGTTATATGCAAAATATTGGCAAATTTGGAATAAATCTCATGATTCACATATATTACATGATGCTGCAAATTTTTCATGATAGTATCAACAACAGAACATCATCACAATGGTTTTGTTAACAGACAAGTGCATCACATAACTGGTCGTGTAAGTGATGTAACTAGGTGAATATTGCATAGCTAAACATGTTTATTATTCATTTTGTAATAACCAACTGATGAGGAAGCCCTAGTCATTTTATTCAGATAATACCAGTCTCATTAGGCTTATTTTTAAACACGAACCTCAACAAGTTGTTGCAATGCTTCTCGAGCATTGGAAACTTCAATTTCTGTAAGGTTCTCAACATGCACACCCTTTTTGGCATCCTCTCTTATCTGCAAAAGGCTAATCAAATCAATGTTTAAAGAATTTAAATGACAACGTTAAACATCTCTCAACAGCTTCTTAGAAATGCAACCAGCAAAACATCTAGAGATAAAAATGAGTAAATCATGTTGTCATAGGTTGAACCCATGATAAAATAAACACCACCGAGAGGATAGGCAGGCGGCAGCAACTGATAGGGATAAGAGATAGACTTAGTGTCATGGGTAGAAGGGAAGCAGGCCCAACAGGCCCTGCCGGCCAGTTAGTTAGAGTTGTATTAGGTTAAATCAGATTAGGAGTTGGATTAGATTAAGTTTCTGTTTTCTGTTAAAGTAGTTAAGATTTTGGTTGTTAGATTAGATCAGCCCTGTGATTATATAAACAGGGCTGATGCACTATGGTTATTGTCAAGTATTTAGTTTGGCTTGTGCCTCTCTTGTATCCCTGCCTCCTCGTTGCGTCGCCGCAACGGCGCGCCGCCGTGGCGACGAGGTCCAGGCCCTCGACTAACTACCTCGTTTCCTTATCAATTAAGAAGTTTAGTTCCTTCTAATTCTCCCAAAATCCCTGCCGGTGACACTTAGGTTGAGAAGAGAAACATTGGGGAGAGATTAAATTAATTCTTTCTTGCTTTCTGAAATAGAGATACAACTCATCCTTATAAGATGGCATGACCCTACTTTCAAGAAGCTAATCTCTAGAATCTAGGAAATAGATTACAGCTCAATCTAATCTTATCTTTAAAACAAGAAACATGATCTTATCTCTAAAATATTCCTAACCTGCTGCTACAGTATCGCGCGGGTATTGTTCACGCCTATATTGAGATAGGCATATCGCGCGGGTATTGTTCACGCCTATATTGAGATAGGCACATACCCATGACACATGCATTTTCAGTATCCTACCTGCAAATTTGCAGCATTTGGATTGAGCAAATCCAGAATATGCTCATTGTATATCTCCAGAAAAGAACATTTGCATGTAAACCTTAGTTTTTCTTCTCTTCTTATTTCCTTTTCCTGGAACAGCAATGTTAAAATATTAGCTGAGAACAGTATGCTACGTACCACACAAGAATTAACAAATAATAAAAACTTGCCTTCTGAATTCTTAAAAAGAGATGTTCAAACACCCGAGGTGTCATACCACAATTTACATTGTTTCTCCGTGTGCCATTTTCAATATCGCCAAGCATCGTGTGTGTCTTGCCACTGCCAGTCTGTCAAAGATTTGATGCACACACAATAAAAAGCAAATTCATTCATAACAATATGCAAATTGTTACACCTGAATAACTCAGGATTTTAATGTCGAGTAGAACATGTAGCTTACCTGCCCATATGCAAACATGCAGCTGTTATAGCCAGCCATGCAATTATCCACCATGGGGACCCCAGTAACCTTGAACAGATTCTCCTATACATCACAAAGGAATAACATTCACAGTTTCACACGTCTTGGAAAACAAGCAAATAGACGGATTAACATGACAATACGAAACAAGGGTGTGAAGAGTTCACCTGTGTGACATGCTCATCCGCAACGAGATCAAACGTGAACCGGGATTCCGGATGCCCCGTCCAGGTGATGCTCTGGTAGCTATCCTGCCTAACACATCTATTTTGGCCCTGGAGCGATATCTCGCTGCTACTGAGCGGCCGGACACGGATCACAACCTGTTGCACAGAACAATTAGGTGGGGACGTCTAGATGCTAGAGCTTGCGTTGAGGTGAGTGAGGAGAACAGAACCCTAACCTGAACATTGTTGTCCTTCCAGAAGGAGGGATCCTCCTGGAGCTCAAACCCCATGGGGACGGGGCTGCCTCCATGGTCTTCGTCGCCACCATCAGATGGCATCACGGTGGCAGGTTACGGTAGAGGCTGTGATGGACTTGCAGTGGCGGGGATCCAAAACCGAAGCAATTGCGGCGATCGGATCCCTTTCCAGATCACCAGATTGAAGTATGGTATGGTGGTATTTGTAATAAACCTGTTGTTTTGAGTTTCAAATTTCACTAGTACATATTGTAGCATAGCAGCAGCAAATTTCAATTTCAGGTATTAGTATTGAAGTGGTGTCGATGTATACAAAGTTCCAAACTAACAAAGTTTGTTTTAATAAAGATATGATAAGAAGCTAAAAGTTTAAAAGATCAGACATAAGTGGAATTTCATTACTCATTAGTAATACATATCATGTTAGAAAAAAAGAGAAATTTGACCAATGATTTTGTAAATGGCAATGCGTGCCGCAATTCCACAAAAGATGGTATATCTGTTATCTGATGGGGGATTAAATATGAATAATACAACATATAATGAATGAACACAATCAGATTAAGCATGAACAAAAATTCCAATAAACCATGGATTCGCGTCAGGTAGGGGTCGAACCTACGGCCTTCTGCTCCGCCAGGTGAGCCCCTCCGCCCACCGATGTGCTCCGCCCGGAGAGGCGCCGCGCCAGGTGACCAGCCCCGCCCGCCGAGCCGCAATGCCGTGAGCAAGAGATGAGGGAAGCAGAGGAGGCCGTGCGCCGTGCGCCGGAGATGGGGGAGGCAGATGAGGGAGTGTGCGGGGGAGTGGGACAAGGAGATCTGCTATGTTTGGGGAATGGGAGGAGAGGATGAGGGAGAGGGAGGAGAGCTTTTGGGCACACTAGGGTTTAGCCTTGGTACGAAACAGGCGCTTTAAATCATTCAAAAAAATCGCACTAAATCCTCGATATGTTTCTACTTCAAACCCACCATGGCCCGGCCCGGCCTGTTTTCGGGGAAGGCGACGCTCCGAGACCGAGAGCAACTCGACGGCCATGGCCCATGGCGCCCCTGGCCGAGAGCGAGAAAGCCGACATGGACGCCGCTGCCGCCATCAAGGAATCGGCGGCACGCGAGTACACGACACGGCGGAAGATGCACTACGCCGTCCCCGTCGACTGCTGCACAAGGCCATCGTCCAGATAGGTTTCATGATGCTGCCATCCTCCATCGCACTGCTTGAGATGGCTCACCGTTGCATTTCTGGAGAAATATACCGAAAATGTGCTGCAGTGTAGCGCTTTGGCTGTTCGTATCTACCAACCAATTCTAGCAGCGCATCTTTTTCTGGCTTTCGTGCCAGATACCCTGCGTGAACTCTCAGATCCTGCTGCTTTCGGTTCATCGTCCTCATGCTTACTGCCGTGAAATCCGGCACCGCCGCGATCGTTAATGCTTGCACTTTTTGTCACTTGTGTGGTATTCAGATTGGAAGAATCGACTTATATTCTAGAACTACTCTCAGTTTCATATGATATGATACTAGAATAAAAAACAATCGATCTGGTGTCTCATGTGTATATAACAAATTAAATATATAACACTCTTAATTCAAGCAATATTAGGGCATCCACAAATAGAAAAAGGTGATTTTAAGTATTAAATATAATTTTGTTGCTAGTTTTATATATCGTGGAGACAATCATAAGCAAAAAAACCTTAAGATGCATCTCTAAGCTTAAGGTGTAGCTATAAGCAATAAAGTGCTATTTTTTTGTGGGTCCTACCTTAAGTTGGATTCACTTTAATGCTATCTTTTAAATTTCTTCCATTGTACATTACACTAACAAATAATAAATTTTTGTAGGTCATATCTTAATGCTATTTAGAAACAGTACATTGTTGTTGCCCTTATATATTAATATTCATATATATACTCTCGATTAAAAAATACATGACTTATTAATAATAATGTTTAAATATATTATATAAAACGCAAAATCTGACACGCAGATGTAGCCAGGGGCGTAGCTAGGGGGTGGTCTAGGTAGGCCCAAGACCACCCCCGAAAATGGCCCATTAAGACCTTAATATATTTATTTTCATATTCAGCTCAATTTCAAAGTGTACAACAACTCATTTTATATTATTTTACAATGTTATGATTTATTATCGCTATACTTATATCTAATAGTTTTGCACAAAAATATTTTATATATATAAAAAATTTATGACGGTACGGTGGCGAAAATATATGTGAGATGTCTATCCTGTCTGCATGACCGGGGTACGGTGCTGGCACGCATGCATGGCTTTGCTGCAGCAAACCCGAGGAGAACGTGTCCTGAGTACAAAAACGGCCGCCCCTGCAGTCCACGCGACCAACACAGGGAACGCCACCGCCACCGCCACCGCCACCGAGCTCGCGCTCAGCCTGTTCATATATAGAGAGCCCGGGCCACGCCGCGGGGTGATCTCTCGTTGTGGAGTATCACGCTAGGTGGCCAGTTACCGAGGGAGGGAGAGAACGCACCATGGAGGAGAAGGGAGTGGCGGCGACGAGCGGGGGGCCGGCAGCAGGAGCTGAGGCGTCGGCGGGGACGATGAAGGTGGTGGTGGCCGTGGACGCGAGCGAGGAGAGCCTCCATGCGCTGGCGTGGGCGCTGGATAACATCGTCGTGCGCCGCGCCGCCGGTGGCTGCGGCGGCGTGTCGTCGCTCGTCGTCGTCCACGCGCAGCCCGGGGCCGACCACTACGTCTACCCCGTCGCGGCGCACGGTATCGGTCAGCACGCCGCTACTACACCATGAACATCCTCTCTACTTTACTCTGCTCATCGGCTAGCTCGATCTGAACTGAGAGACTGACCCGGCGTGTACCCGTGCATGCATGCGTGGTGGAAGGAGCCATAGCCTACGCCCCGGCCGCGGCGATCGAGTCCATGAGGAAGGCGCAGGACGAGATCTCCACGAAGGTCGTGTCGCGCGCGCTCGACGCCTGCAAACAGCGAGAGGCAAGCGTCGACGGCGAAAGCTCCCCCCTTTTCCGTTCTTCGACACGCACACGCCGGAGAAATTAACCGATCGAGCGATCTGCTTTGCTGCTGTATGCAGGTGAACGCCACGGGCGCCATCCTCGAGGGCGACGCCAAGGAGGCCATCTGCCAGGCCGTGGAGGAGATGCACGCCGACCTCCTCGTCCTGGGCAGCCGCGGCCTAGGCAAGATCAAGAGGTACACAAACAAACACCATGGAAGCCTGCAAAATCTACTGACGAATCTGTGAGCAGCTGTAAACTTTTTTTCTGCCGTCGTTCTCGTTCATGGCGCAGGGCGTTCTTAGGCAGCGTCAGCGACTACCTCGTCCATCACGCGTGCTGCCCCGTCCTGGTGGTGAAGCCATCCAAGGCGCGCGACAAGTGAACTCTGCTCCCTGCTGAAAGTGAGCTATACAGCGAGCCAGTAGCTGCCTGATGTTTACCGGCGTAGCCAATAAAAATATGTGTTTGAACTTCTGGGCTCTGATGTAATTACGTAGATGCAATGTGTTAACGGAAACAAAATACATGCATGAACAGGTGTAGCGTGTTGTACCAGAACCTATAACCTGGGGAGCAATTGATATAATAGTACCGCAAAAAATTCAACTCAAAATGCTGTCTTTCTTGTTCAATACATGACTTGTTTGATGAGATTATAGCAGCTTTAGCTACTGTCGCTTTCGATCTAGATTCTATACCTAAATTGTAAAACTCAATAATTATTCTAAAAATAAATTAAAATCCAAAAGAGATAGCTGCAAATTCTGCACCAGTTATATAAGCTGCATGTTAGAACCTGGAACTCCTCAGACGAAGGTGAAACCACCCTCAGATATTCGGTTGCTTTTATGCAGATTTGCCATAAACGTTAGTAAAGCCCAAAATCACTGCTTTAGAAGGGCAATCACAAGTTCACAACAGACGGATTCAGAAAACAAAGCATCGGAAAAGTTCCTACTGACACGATTGCTTCAGGGAGCTACAAACAAAAAAGATGCAAGAACTGCCAAGCATGAATCTATCCCTGAGCATCATAACTTGAACATTTGAAACAGCTAAATGAGAGCGCCATCACTTTGCTCCCAACCGCCAAGCCTGCCTGCGGGATCATAGTTTGTGAACAATCGGAACTCATTTCCCAATTTGTTCGAATGTTGAGGCTTGAATCCACAGGGACGCACATTTAGGAGCTCAAATGCCCTGTCCTTCTGAACTTCCCCTGGTAAAAGAAGTGAAATGTGCGAAAATTTTGTTAAGAAAAGTAGCTTGTTTTGAGCAATGCATTTCAGGGTGTAAGACCTTGTTTTAAAAAGGGGTCAACATATTTATTCATGCAAACAAGTGATCATCGGATGATAATAATATGCAGAGTAAGCTACATCACACTGAATTTCATACAAGTAGACCAGATGTTCTGCTTTGAAAAGAAGCTGGGGATCTTATGGCGACTGCTACAGTACAGTGAGCTTCCAAACATTTCTTTCCGAGTCAATTTCTCAGTTTTATCAACCCCGGCCGCTCTTTGTTATTGCTTGAAATTTGTATTTCTTGTTTCAACCATACAATCATACAAAAATTCTTGCTCTAGCTAGACATACTCATAGAGTAATAGTCTAATGCACATCGGATCATTTCAACCTTAAGTGGCAAGGGATCACACCAAATTTCAGTTAATTATCACTTAAACTCATGCCAACAAATTGCTCTAGCTAGATACCATTGTAGAGCGAGGTGCAATCATCACAACACTATTCATCTTACAATTTTACTACTCGCACAACATTTTTCAAGGAAAGAAGTAGCTGTTCTCTATTAATCTCAAGCCATAGTTACCTGTGAGTAACAGCAGGAATGAACCTTCAGGATGCGCGAGGAAAGACACCGTCTTGGCAACCTTCTCCAAGCATTCCTTACTCTGAACGAGCAATGAATCGTCGTTTCGTTTCAGATTTTAGTCCAGTGGAGGATAAATCAAGAGGAGGAGGAGGAGGAGAATCTCTGTACCAGGTAGGGAGGGTCGGCGACGACGATCCGGTACGCGTGCTTCATCGCCGGCGGCAGCTCCTCCGGCTGGTTGTAGTCGTAGAAGGTGAAGTCGCCGCCGTACTGCCCGAACCGCTCGTCGTACTCCAGCAGCTGTGCGGGCACATCCGGGTTGCTCGTCTTGAGGTAGGCGTAGAGCGTCGGGCACGCGACGCAGGCCACCGCGGCGGCGGAGGACGGCCCAGCGAGGGATACGAGGCGGACGACCTCCTCGGCGAGCGCCCGCGCGGTGCGCTCGTCGTACCAGAACTGGCTCAGCCGCCAGTCCTCCGTGACCAGTTCCACCCCGCCTCCCCCATCGTCCCCTTCCCCTCCGTCCCGCCGCTGATCCAACAGGAACTCCCGCAGCGCCTCCGCCGCCGCCGCGCTCAGCTGCGGCCGGTCATCCTCCTCCTCCTCCTCCCCCCTCACTCTCTCCTCCACCCCACCGCTCGCCATTGCCTTCCTCCCCAGCGGAGGCGGCGCTTGTAAGCAAACGCTCCACCACCACCACGTCACGACGAGCCCATGGGTCTACATGGGGTGGAATAAGTGGGCCTGAATGGGCCGAGCGGATTGGTTTTCGTTATGCCGCTTCTCCATGGAAGAACTGTGGAAGGGGCGGAGGCGGAGAGGAAAAGGAGAGGGATGCCTGCGCCTCCGTAATCCGGGCAAGCGAATTCTGTTCGCCTCCGAATCCTGCGTCCTCTGGTCGGCGGCGCTGGCCCAGGCCGCCTCTCGCCACCGGTAACCATCGTCTCCGTCGCCGCACGCGGGAGTGAGCGGGGGAGTCAACAGGAGGAGGGGAAGAGGCGGCGGCAGCCGCTGCACGCCCGCTCGCCTTGGCCGGTCGCATTCGTTCCGCCGTCAAGGCGTCGACGCGCAGCCCGTGCCTTGCTCCTCGTGCAAAAACGGGTAGATCCAGCCGGTGGCTCGCGTGGCTGCGTTTCGGTGTGAGCCTGAGCGGCCGCAGTGAGGAGCTGACTGGTTGGTGCCTGCGGCGGTTTGGAAACATCGGGGGGCGGCCGATCCGGTCTGGGTGCAATCAGCGGCAATGTCGATCTCGTCGGCGGCGGGGGAGGATATAGTGCAACACCTCTCGTCCAACTCCAATCCGTCCTCGTCCAAGCTCGCCAAGCTCGAGGCCCGGATGGCTGGCAAGGCAGTTTCAGTGCCATCGCCGCCGCCGCCGCACCATCCGGATGGCTGGCAAGGCAGTTTCATGGACCAGGAGGAGCTACCTGAGTCGTCCTCTTCCGACGATGATGTCAGCCCTAAACCTCGAACTCCCTCTGCTTTTCCTCCTTTCCCCTTCAATTATAGTACCATATTTATCTTAAACAACTGCCTTGCTTGCTCATTACTTGTGATGCTATGATCGCATTAGCCCAACATTTCCACCTCTAGTTTTGTCTTTCTTTTATCCCTGAGCCCATGCTAATTTTCCTTGCATTCACTAAATCAGAACGGTGAGGAGTTCTTGATACAGAAGAACACACTGAAGCGCCCGAGATCGCCAGATGGTGACCATGGCCCAGCTGTTGGAAATTTTGAGGTGTGCAACATGAATTGAATAGAACTAAACCACATGGGCTATTCTATATTGCTCTTATGATTCACTCTTAACTTTCTTCTGAATTGTAAATGCCAGGGATCAGCTAATGGGGTGGTAAAGCTTTTAGAAGTCATGGATGCACAACCATCCTTAGACAGCTCAACCAGAAAAAAGCAAGGCCGTGGAAGAGGACGTGGTGGAACAGGCCGAGGGCGTGGTTCAAAAACTGTTGATCAAACACGAGCAACTTCAACTTCTTCAATTGTTGTAGCAAATGGTCGACATGATATGTTAACTAACATGGTATGCTATGTATTTTATTCTCAAGACCTCGACTTATATTCCTAGACATTTATTCTCCCATGGAAATTAAGGCCTTAGAACCATTTAAGATAGAAATGGAATTAACAAAATTGATCTATCCTAGTTTGCTACCTTTCATGTTTTTAGACACAAAGATTTGATTAATATAAAGTGCACCTACCTTGTTTATGGATACATCTTGGTCATTTGAATAATACTGATATAGATCTTGCAGCAAATGTGAGTACTTGATACCTAGTTTTGCAGACAGGTGTAAATTACTTTGATACATAAAAAGTGATGCTCCAGAGCAAATAAAAATTGCATGTGGATCGGGAACAAACTAAGTGAGTTTAGAGTTCCATTTTTCTTCTTCTTCAAAGCCTTTCAATCCCAAGCAAGTTGGGTACCCAAACTTAGAGTTCCATTGAGTTGAAAAAATGGTTAAATTCTTGTTTGAATGTAATCTTACTTACTATGGTGATCCCCTAAAGGATCATATGTGCTGTGATCGAACAATACATGCCTACAGGGTATGGTTATCTCTTAGGTTTTTGAAGAATTTATTTGGAGCAACTCACAACTCAGTTTGTTAGTAGTTCCAGTGCATTATGTTCACCTCTTGCACATATATTAATTATTCACTAATCACTACCAGTTTGAATGGCTATGGACCATACTAGTTCTCTTTGCACATACAATCTTTTATTGTAAAAAAAAAAAGATCTTACAGCGATCAGGTTTGTGATTGCAACCTCAACCTACATGATGATCCATCCTCATCTTCTAAACTGTTAGCATCTTTCCACCAGGAATCCCGCTCCAGTGTTGTGCCTGGCAAAGATGATAGGGCTGCTTTACAGGTGACATTTTATTTACATCATTTTCTGTAGGTGCACCATGAATATCCCTTTTCTGATCTTGATCAAATATCATAGTAAAATAGAGATTTCTTTGATAGCTTCTGTTTATGCACTCTTGCCCCTTTTTATTTGATGACTGTTTTGATTTACTTTCATTTGTTTGTTTTAAACTGTGCATCTTAATTACATTAAATAATATGCTGCAGTTAAGATATTCTGCAGAAAGCATGCACAAACTATTTGTGAAATATTGTACTGGGGCAGGCTATATCACATAAGATATTTTGATACTTGTAAAATATATTATTATATTATACCAGATAAAAATGTCGAGAGTCATTTTTTGAATAATGTAAATCTCAAGCAACCCCATTCAAATACTTAACAGGAAGAATTGTCATTGTTACGTGGTAAAGTTATTTTTTTGGAGGAAGAGCTTTCTAAATCACGTCAAGAAGCCATGGACTACCGTCAACTTAGTGATAGGTTAGCAAAGGTAAGGAGATTATTAATGCACACTCTCACTTGATCTTAATTACCAAGTCCCTGATTTGTTGGCTTTGCATTTTTCTTCCAGGAATTGAAGGATCTTAAAGATCAAAATCAACAAAAGAAATCAAAGGTTTTCGTACTGAGAAACTCAGATACTATAGTTGAAGACTGTTATTATCTTATAATTAACCATATTTTGGTCACTTGCACTTCATTCTTTCCTTTGTAGAAATTTGATAATTTCAGCCCAAAATTTTAGAGTTCACTACTCATGCTTATCATTGTTGTATTGCTTTCTTCTATATGCGTTGGATTTTAATATTATAACCTGTTAAGTGCTGTTTCCTGATCAACACGGTAGAGAAGGTTTGCGAAGCGCTCTGTGTATACATTTGAAGATATAGCATGTGATGGTTCAGTGTGGGTTTGGGTATTTCATTTGCTTTGTATGCATATGCTTGGAGGTTGAGATGGGCACATGGTGGGATCGGACTTTATAGGCTTGTGTTGGTATTTCTTCTGTTCCATCATCATGGCTCAGAAGTCTCACTCCTACATGCTATCCATGCAATAATAACTGCTATCATGAGTCATGACTACATAGTATATATGCTCATATGGTCATTTCCATTATTGCAGCAAATGAAGGTTCTATCTGATGTGCTGATAGCTGTGTCAAAAGCAGAGAGGCAAGAAGCACGAATGCGAATAAAACAGGAATCTTTCCGGCTTGGTAATGTTGGTGTTATGAGGTAATATCCCAATATTTCCAGGCTTCTAGCACTTAATGATGAAGAATAGAAGTGTATAATGATTGATTTAAAGCTCCTTTTGCCTGAATTATATATTTTTTGCATTGAGTTCTTGTTAACTATAGTTTTATAATGCTATACTAGCTTGTATGATGCCCTATATTCTTTTGGAAACAGCTGTGGTAGCTTGAACCTTCAGTTTCTCTATATATGCAGTATGCCTTCTAATATTGACAACTAAAATCTTGAGCATTTCACAGTACTTCATCCACTGTTGTCACGGCGTCGCCTAGGCGACGCCTAGGCGCCGACTAGGCGTCCAGGCGGTGGCCGCCGGACGCCTAGCTGAAACGCCTCGCCTGGGTGAGTTAGGCGCCCACCTGGACAGTCTAGGCGTCGCCCATGGCGCCTAGGCGGTCGCCAGGAGACTCTGGGCGGGCGCCTAGGGTCCGTGAGTCTTTTTTCTAAGCCCGCGTGCCCAGGCCCTTTCGGCTTTAGGTTCTTCTTCCCTTGCGCCGCCGCCGCCGCTTCCCTTGCGCCGCCGCCTCACGCCTCAGTCCCTTGCGCCGCCGCCCACCGGCTGCCGGATCTGCTCCGCCGGCCGCCGGATCTCCGGTTCGTTTGCGCCGCCGGCCGCCAGATCTTCGCAGCTGCGCTGCTTCCCCTTGCGTAGTTGCGCTGCCCGGCCACCGGCCACCGGCCGCCTCCCCTGTGCTCCCCTGCTCCCCTGTGCTCTCTCCCCTAGTCCCCTGTGCTCCCCGGCTCCCCTGTGCTCCCCGCCTCCCCTGTGCTCAGTTGCTCTGTGCTCCCCGGCTCCCCTGTGCTCCCTCCCCTAGTCCCCTATGCTCCCCGGCTCCACTGTGCTCCCTCCCCTGTGCTCCCCGCCTCCCCTGTGTGGTTGTGTGCTGAATTTAATTGGTCGCCTAGGCGACGCCTAGGCGCCCGCCTAGGCGCCTAGGCGTCCAGTCGGCCCCCTGGCGACTGGACTCGCCGGGGCGCCATGACAACCATGACTTCATCACTTCTCTTTTGTATTCTACTTAAGGAGTATGGACTATCTATTGCAACTTTTTTTGACCGGTCTCTTTCATAACTCAGAGCTGGAACTGTCATATCTGAAACATGGGAGGATGGTCAGGCAATAAAGGATCTTAATTCTCATCTTGTAAGTTCTGCAGCTCTGTGGATACTTTTTGCATACATGCTATTATTATGGTGTTCCATTATAAGACTTGATTGAATACATGCTATTATTATGGTGTTCCATTATAAGACTTGATCACATAATGGCTAGAATTCAGAATGTGCAGAATGTAGAACTTTCATCTGTATGACCTGCCCAGTTTTTTCCTTTTCCAACGAGACCTGTCCAGTTGATAATATCTAGGCAATAGCAATTTATTTTCGAAGCGCCTACCAGATACTATTAATGAACACATATTTGATCCATATGCTTTTTGTAGAATTTTGAGCACAGGCAGACATTACTAGCCTTAGGTCATTAAAATACAAAAATATTATAAGCTATATTGTTCTTATTTAATTAAGCACCATGCTCATATGAAAAACATTACTAGCCTGGAATCCTGGATGATAGTTGATTTCTACTGGTGTAACCCCTGACATGCAGTTCCAATTGTCATATAGTTTCATCCATTAAGGCACAATGCCTGTGTCACAACTTTAGGTGCCTTGTATCCATGAAGGCAAATGCTTGGCATCAATGCCAATTTTAGATTACTATAGTTGTGCATTTGTACATCAGCCATATATTTTTCTCTCTGAAAATGTTCTCTGTTGTGAACTGTTATTGCTATTCATATTTTTATATGCTTTTCCTTGTAGCCTTCTACATAACCTTCTTTCTTGATTGACTCATAATCCTTTTGCTGAATCCCTGATGTATGCTGGACCTTTTTGTAGAAATCTTTGTTGGAGACTAAAGAGACTATTGAGAGGCATAGAAAATCACTAAAGAAAAGACAATCTGGTAATTTTTTTTTCATTTTTAAAAGTACTATCTTCTGCCAGCTTACAAGGTACCACTTGAACTGGCTTTCATTGTTTGGCGCAAAACATCAGTTCATGACCTTTTATTTCATGAAAAGATTAGAAACGAAATAACAATCTTTGTAGATTTGTGCATATGTTACTCCAGTTCATTCATTTTTATGTAAGGCCATAAGGGAATGTCTGCATTTACATAAGCAGAAAATAGCAATGATTAGCAGCTTAAGTACGCAAGTTAGTATTCTTGGTGTCGCCTTTTTTTTAGCCACTCTTTGTTTGTTATGGGTTTTATTTGCAGATAAGGGTGATGGCAGTGATGCTGAAAATTGCATGTCTGAGGAAGATACCCTTTTGCAGGATGAGATATGTAAATCTCGGTTAACAAGTATAAAGCGGGTAAATTACTTTTGTTGATAATTGTTACTTTGTTATTAAACATCCCCACCTCCTTATTCCACTTGAATTGTATTGAATTGTATTTTAGGAGGAAGAACAGTACTTGAGAGAAAGAGATCGCTATGAGTTGGAAAAGGGTAGGCTTATACGTGAAATGAAGCGTCTCAGAGATGAAGATGGATCACGCTTTAATAACTTTCAGATTCTTCACCATCGTTATGCTCTTCTAAACCTTCTTGAAAGGGAGGGTTTAGTGAGGTTTACAAGGTATGCCCTTGCTTCAGCTTTACTTTTTAAAACAAGCAGTAGATATATTAATCTATTTTACCAAGTGTGACCCTGACCTTTTAGATGTCTCCTTCTTGATTATAAAGAAGAAACACCAAACTTTACCATCATTCGTTCATCACTTTTATATGTGCAGTTATTGTGGTAACATGCTTAAACAAGGCATGAATTAATGCCCACTTGTAGGCCCCCTTTTATGGGCTACAGTTGGTTGCAATCCTGGCCCACCCAAAATGGGCCTAAAAGGTATAAATATAGGAAAAAGTCAATAAAAGAATGAAAAATACTGATCCCAACCACTCAAAAGGGGGACTAAAAGTAGAAAATGTGGGAGGAAATCAGATAAAGTGAAATAATTTTCTGAAATTTTGTTTCCAAAATTAACATTTGAGATTAGAACAATTGGTAACACATATAGTGTTACATATTTCTCTTCAAACCTATTTAAGTAAAATCCATTGACTTATGCCCTTCCTTTGTCAAAACGTGTAGGGTACGCGGTAATTATGTGTGCAGCGCTACCATCTTACACCATCTTTGGTGATTATACCCATGCCAGAGCATTAAACTAGTGTTTTGAGCTTTCTTTCGATGAAGTTACCTTATTTTATTGATATAAGAAATTTCAATTTGATAGCACCGGCATTTACATGACGCCGTTTCTTGGGCAGGCATTTGATTTGGTGGAGTACAAGTATGTGGCATGTAAGCTTCATGGCTTGAATGCTCAGTGGAGTGAGGAGAAAAAACAAAGCTACATACGCCATGCCATTCGTGAATATAACATCCACAAGACTTTGGTGCATCCAAACATTGTCAGGCTATGGGACATATTCGAGATTGATCAAAACACATTCTGCACTGTCCTAGAATATTGCAGTGGTACAATAAATTCATTTTCATATTGACATTCCAATTTCTGTTTGACACGAGTACATGACAATGTAGAGTGTGCAGCCTATTAAATATCTCTTGTTGACATAAGTTTCATCGCATAGATAAGGCTGCATGGATATTGCTTTTATGCCAGATATACATTGGCTTTGCCCATACACTTCTGTGTCAAACTCTTGAGTGCAATTATTTCGTTCTTTTAGTAGGAAACTTAATTAGGTTGCTCTTCGAGGAGTGAATAAAATTTACTCTGAAAATTGACACTAAAGAAGCATAAATCAATACTTCTATAGTTCATTGTAAATAAATTAGTACTCCTGTAGTTCAGTGTAAATATTTCTATAGCACTTTATTTACAATTATAACTTACACATTTGTTCACATGCCTTTTAGGATCATTTACCCTAGGAGTAATTTGTGCATCCATACCACATTATTAGTTGTGGAACACATAAGCGAACCACCACGTCCGATCACTAACATAAAAAGCATGCAGAAAGCCAGGATGATGCATGAATATTTGAGCTAGATTATTAGTAATAGTACTGATATCTGATGGATATTGAGGTCATCATTTAAGGTGGTGAGCATAATATTAATGAAGCTTAATTGGCTTTAACACATACAGATGAGAATATGAAGATATAAATTTCTTCCTTTTTTGCTCCTATCTTTTAGCATATATTTTTCTCAGCCTTGTGAATGTATTTTTAAGTGGAATGCTGTAGTACGTTTCGCATTGATCTGCAACTCTATTCAGGAGGCCTTAGCATGTAATGACGTTACATCCATTGCTACTTTTTGTACCCAGGCAAGGATCTTGATGCAGTCCTTAAAGCAACACCGATTCTTCCAGAAAAGGAGGCGAGAATCATAATTGTTCAAATATTTCAGGGTCTTGTTTATCTTAACAAGAGAGCTCAAAAGATCATTCACTATGATCTCAAACCAGGCAATGTTCTCTTTGATGAGGTTGGTGTTACAAAAGTTACAGACTTTGGCCTCAGCAAGATAGTGGAGGATGATGTTGGGTCTCAGGGAATGGAGCTAACTTCTCAAGGAGCTGGAACCTATTGGTGAGTCAATTTTCCAGTTGATTTTTGTGGAATAAATTGATAAAATAACTCTATCTACTACCTGTTTTTATGGAATCTTTAATTTGCCGGCATTAAATTGGTATACCTGGTGCAACACCTGCTCTGCTCTGTATAGTAGAGTAGCGCACCTTCGGTGCATCATTGTAGAACCAGGACTGTCCTGTAAAATTCTGGGGCCCAGTGCCAAATTCTAATTAAGCAGGGGTGAAACGAGAATCAAGAAGACATCTCATAGCCATGGTGTGTAGTAATCTCAGCCATGACACGATCAGGAAATGAAGTTTCGATTAGATTAGACACTTCGTGTGATTGAACAATTTAACATGGGATATAAAACTTGAGCAAATCGAATCACATATAGAAAGTATATACCATATTTGGCCTAATTTGAGGACTCTCAGGAATCAGGATTCAGAGGTTATGTATGGTTGCACACCTCGTACATGCCTAGGGACAGACGTGCTAATATCTAAAATTATACTCGAATTGTTATGCATGCTTTTGCTCTGGGTATAGAAAGTTTATACTAAGCAAAAGCAGTACCAAACAAGCATACATTTCCGTAATAAAAGTTCAATCATTGTAATCCCCCATTTGATCATTTCTATCTCAAACTAGTTTGTTCATGCATGCATCCATGCACCGGCACACACGGTACAAGGTAAACTATGATCGATCAGTACACACATTGACACATTTTGATGGCGGCATAAAGCCTGACAAGATTTAGAGATCCTTGACCATACATGCATGCACTTGTGCTGATCGTCCATATCATTAGGGGCTGAGAGGCCGCAGGACTCTTGGGGACAAATAGTCGAATAGGTGACATGCATTGAGGCTCAAACTTTGAAATAGCACAACGTGAAGTCACTTGGTCTTTCACCCTTCATGTTGATTAGGAATTGGGGCCCCCAACCTGTGTGATCGCCCATGTTGCCCTTGCAAATGAATGGGCCTATGTAGAACATAAGGGAATTAATAGTTTGCATGAAGCACACCCATTATCATGCTACCACCTACCAATGAAATACTTTCCTCTAATATCTTATGTAAACAGGTGGGATGGAACAAAGCATTTCATAAACTTAGTTTTTATTTACGTTAGTGTCATTGTTTCCCGTTTAGAATCATTATTCTTTTGGAACGCCAATAATTTGTTTTCCTAATGTTTTTCTGTGCTCTTTTTCCAGGTACCTGCCACCTGAGTGCTTTGATCTTAGCAAAACACCATTTATCTCATCAAAGGTATTGATATTTGGCACCACATTTTTTCCTTTTAATGTAAATAAATATTCCCCATCTTAATGTGTTAAATCAATATGATAGGGTATATATCCTTCTGTAAAGATTTTATGATTTTTGTGGCGTTCTTTGTCTGTCTTAAACATAGACCTCTATCATGTGCGAAGCATATGCTCACCTGCCAATTTTTCAGCATATGTCATTAAAGTCTTGAGTCATTTGTGAGCCTCCTGAGCTCAGTTTAAACAACCGTGATATTTGCAAACCACTTATGGCAACTTTATCTTAATTATGATTGGTGTTAAGATATATGTTTGCATTCTTGCAGGTGGATGTTTGGTCAGCGGGTATAATGTTTTATCAAATGCTCTTTGGAAGGCGTCCTTTTGGCCATGACCAGACCCAAGAGAGAATACTTCGTGAAGATACAATCATCAATGCCCGGAGAGTGGAATTCCCTTCAAAGCCAGCTGTATCAAATGAGGCCAAGGTATGCTTACTCTTAGCTGTGATTGTGTCATAATTTTTTCCTTTAATAGATTATCCATGCTACACATGCCAGATGAGTCTGTCCGTTTGATTTAAACTTGTGCCCCTCAACGCTCTAGTTTCAATAATACTGCTCATAGTTTGGCAAAATTTTGATCCGGCATCACTTGAACGCTTTCAGGAACTGATACGTCGCTGCCTGACATACAATCAAGCAGAAAGACCAGATGTTCTAACCGTTGCTCAAGAACCTTACCTGTCTTATGCAAAGAGGTAGGCACTACAAAGGAGTGCAGGAATATATATATTTTTTGATCTGCAGCCGCTCTCGTCAGAACCGAAAAAACATATTTATGACGGGGATGAGCACCTGCAGATACGGCAAGCTCAAGAATATACCAAAGGGTGTAACTGTACATGTTGTAAATTTCAGTTGGACCCATAACAGCAGTAACTAAAAACTCCAGGTCTACTTAATGTAGAGGAGGTAGGCATTGATTTGGAATGGGCCATGCCCTTTGCTACTTCTTGGTGCTCGCACGTGTAAAGTGACCTTTTTGGCTGATGCCCAGTGGTCCTGTACTCCTGTTAATGGTTGTGTTAGAAGGTGGTTCATACTTCATGTAGTGCCAAATCAGCTTTCATGAAAATTAGATGAACACTCGAGGTTCACCTCAAGGGAAGAATTCACCTTCAACTGTTTTGTTTTTTAAGAGCGTGTTTAATTTGCTTCAAAAATATATAGAAAGAGGTAGGTATATAGGTCTGAAATCTACACGTTAGTAAAAATATATCATAAATTAAACTCGTGAAATACTTTCAAATTTGCACATATGAAATTCATAAGTTTCAAGCAAAACTTGTTTGGTACTCGAACAGTACCCAAACACGTGAGGGCATGCTCGTCAAGTTAAGTGGTAACCTTGAGCAAAATTTCCATCCATGAAGGGATAGTCTGTTTTAGAAAATGCACAGTTTTTGTGTCAGTATTTTTTATTTTTAACAGCTTTATAGATATGCTTTAAAAAAATTATAACTACAGCTCCAGCTTCTCAAATTTATAAAGGAAAGTTAAATTCATATCATTACAATTTTGCGACTTCAGATAAATATTATTACAATTTATGTATTCATGCCATTATAATTTTACAAAACTTCGAACTATACCATTACAAATTTAAATAATTTGAAATATGTTATTACAATTTTAGAGAATTCCAAAATATGTCATTACATTTTTAGAGAGTTACTATTCTAAAATAACATAAATTTAAATATACAAATTGTAGTTGTTATGATATTTTTTCTAAATTCACAAAATTGTAACGGTATAAATATACTCTAGCGCCGCGGCGTTGGTCTCACGATCTCACGATGATTCCTCACCGTAACCGGCGCCTCTCGCAATGTGCGCCGTCCACCCCGCTTCACGCCCGGCCTCCACCGATCGGTGCATCCACGTGACCACGCCGGCGCGCCCTCCGCTCCATCCCGCCAACGAAGACGGCGGCGCGGGCGCCGCCGCCAGTCGGACTAGAGGAAGAAGCAACGATCCAGGTCGGGACTCTCTCTCTCTCTCTCTCGCTCTCTCTCTCTCTCTCTCTCCTCTCTCTCTCTCTCTCTCTACATTTGGTGTGGCTTTAGGGAGACGAGGGTTTGAGGCTCTCTCAAATGGTGGTGGTGCATTCGAGACAGAAAATCAAATGGACGAGTTCGAGACGAAGTCTTGGTGCAAATGGGAATTGCTCGTTAATCTGATACACCAAAATGAGAGCGAAACAATTACTCGGTATGCAGTATGCACGCACGGCACAAGGCAAGAAGCCATGCACGTTTCAGCTTCCTCTATCTCTCGGTCTCTACTAGTACGTCAGCCCAAACCCGAGCGGGAAGAGCGGATCGTAGCGCGCGTCGCCGTAGTTCATCGGCAGCTGGTCCCACCGACTTGAACCACGTCCGCGGGAGCTTGCCGGTGAAGTTGTAGTCGCCGAACAGCACGTCGGTGACGCCCTTCCCCTCGGTGCCTGGCAGCCACGCGGCGACGAGAGCGTCCATGGCGCCCAGGAACGGCTGCAGCACCACGGGCCGGCCGCTGATGAGCACCGTGGCGCACGGCACGGCGCCGCACACCGCCTGCACGGTGCTCGGGCCGGGCTCCGGGATGGTCAGGTCGGCGCTGTCCCCCTTGGTCTCCGTGTACGGGAGCTCGCCACCACCACGATGGCGTACGAGAAGCCGCCGTTCTTGACGAACGCCGCGTCGGGGTTCTCCGCGTACACCACCGTCGTCGCCGGGCCAACCGCCGCCTTCACGGCGTCAAGGATGGTCGTGCCCACGGTGGTGCGCCCGCTGTCGCCCTGCCACTTCGATCGTCCAGCCTCCGCACTGGTAACCCAGGTTGTCGGCGTGGCTGCCGGCGACGAGGATCTTGGGCGCCTTCTTGGATAGCGGCAGCAGCGGCTTGCCACTTGTCTTGCCATTCTTCAGGAGCACAAGCGACTTCCTCACTGCCTCCCTGGCCAAGTCTCTGTGTTCCTGGATCACAATTCACAGTTCATTCTTGTCAATAATCTCCTGCTACAATTGAAGCAGCATTATGAATTTATGATCTGATTGCATCAGTGTTACTCAGTTACCTGCTTCCCCAGCTGATCAGCTAAGCTCGAGTCGGGCAGAGGGTCCTCGAAGAGTCCCATGGTGAACTTGACGCGAAGAATCCTAGTCACAGCGTCGTCAATTCTGCTCATCGGAACAATGCCGCTGTTGACATGACTAGTCAGGATGCTGATGAACGACTCGTAGTGGTTCGGCACCATGATCTACAAACAAAATCACAAAAAAAACATCTTTAAATCAGTCGCCTGAAAGCCTAACACAGAAAATATTCTGAGAGCTGCTAGTTTGACAAGAAAAGTTTAGCTTTCTCACCATGTCAATGCCAGCAAGAACAGAAGCCTGGACAGAGTAGGAGTAGTTTGCCCCTGAAGGTGTTGTGATCCTGTCAATGCCCTCCCAATCTGAGATTGTGAAGCCCTGCAGCAACACAAGAACACAATCAAGACCGTGAACATAAGACACTAAAGAATCAATAGCAGTGGAAATCTGAATCAAGGGCAAGTTTTTTTTTCTACTTTTTTTCTACTTCACCTTGAAATTGAGCCTCTCCTTGAGGAAGCTGGTGATGAGGTCGGGTTGGCGTGCATCTTCAACCCGTTCCAGCTCGAGTAGGAGATCATGACGGTGGAGACGCCCTTCTGGAGCGCGTTCAGGTACGCCGGCATGTGGATGTTCATCAGGCCCTGGCGGTCGATGATGGTGTTGTCCTCGTTGACCCCGTGTTGCGTGCCGCCGTCACCGACGAAGTGCTTGGCGCACGCCGCCACCTTGTTCCTGGCATTTCGTCGAACACCGCGTATTCATCGATCAGATCGGCATACACAAGTACACAAACAATGCGGTGACATTGCGGCAAGAGGCGTTCTGAGGCCTTACTTGCCGGCGACGTAGGGCATGCCGCTGGTGAAGTTGGGAGGGACGTCGCCCCTGCAGGCCGGGGATGAGCTCCGTCATGGCCTGCACGATGCGGTGGTCTTCGCTGTAGCTCTCGTAGCACCGACCCCATCTCGGATCTCTGCACACCTGTTGATTCACAAACGGCAACGCCATCAGATCCGATCCAGCTTTTAATGCAGTCGAAGCGAGCTCTGGGCTGGATGACGGCGTCGCCTAAGATCATAGATGACTGACTTACCGCGATGCACGGCGCGAAACGCGTACTGGATGCCGGTCGCCCTCACCTCCAGCGCCGTCGCGGCGCCGATCCTCTTCACCAGGTTCGGATACCCTGCTCACGAGGGAGAGGTTCAGAGAGATGATAAAAAACGGAGCTCTCGATTGGTAAACACGAACACGAGAGCTTGTTGGCATCTTGAGAAAATGAGAGGAGAGCTTGCCTGGTGGCTCCGAGCGCAACGTTGTGGGGGAAGATGGTGGCGCCGTAGACGTTGTTGTGGCCGTGCACGGCGTCGATGCCGTAGATCATCGGGATGCCGAGGCCGCGTCGAGAGGCAAGCCTTCTGGAAGTCGCTCACCATGCTCATCCACTCCGCCGCCGTCGCCTGCTTCCGCGGCACGCTGGCCGCCGGCCGCTCGCAAGCTCCCTGCCACCCCGCCCAGCAAATTAAAGCATGCCCACTTTCGAACTCACTCACAAGCCCCAGCGGCCGCCGCCATGGCGGCCGGCCAGGTCAGAAGGAGAACAATGTGCTCACCGATGAAGTTGTCCTTGAGCACCTGCGGCGACGCGACCTGCCGCTCGATCTGCGTCATCTGGCCGATCTTCTCCGCGAGCGTCATCCTCGCGAGGAGGTCGCTGACGCGGTCCTCCACCGGCTTGGTGGCGTCCTTGTACAGCACGTAGTCGGGCCTCCCCGTACGCGGCCCAGGTGAGCAGGAGAACCACGGCGACCACCGGCGCCGTGAGCATCGTCATCTTGTGCCGGCGCAGGAGCGGGACCAGCCGCCTCCGGACCTGCTCATTTCATTCCACCAACACCATCAGAATTCCGGTAAAGCAATCCTCCATCGACTCGAGGACGCCGGAGCAGGGCCAGCCGGCGACGCCGCCTGGCGCGCGCCATGGCAGACGACCGTGAACTCCCAGCGCTCAACGGCGAGAGGAGCCCAGAACGCAGAGACGCAACACGGCAAGAAACCATGACGTCCTCGCAACTACAGGTGTCAAATTAGAGCTAATTTTCTATTTGCAATTAAGAAGGCAAAGACTCGGTTTTTTCACCGTTTATTGCAGTTCTATGCGACTTGAGCATTAGTTCTTAGCATTCTCTAAGTGACATTTTGTGCATGATTTACTCTTAACATGTTGGTGATTAATTAGCCAGTATGCAACTCCGTGATACAACAGTGAAGAAACAAACTTCCAGTGTAATACAAACGGCAACTAAAACTGATTTTTTTCTTGCAAACTAATACAGAAACAATACCAGTAATCCAATGCTAGAGTTTAAATCACCAGAAACTATGGCCAATTCAAGAAGGCAAATGACCAGAAGAAGCAGAAGAAGAAACAGAGTGCTCCTCGCAGAGCTGCAAGATGCGGGGAACAGAGTGTTGCAGGAACAGGGCAGCCAGCTTATAGCAGCAGCTCAGGACGGACAGCTGCATTTTCTCACAATTCCCCCGAGAGAAAGCGAGAAAGCGAATGCAAATTCAATGCGTTTGTTGCAAACCGATTGGAATCTCTCACACCCCCGTCAGAAAGCCACCATTTTTTGCCCTTCCAAAGCCCAACTCGCGTGAGAGCCAGGACACGCAGTAAACGCCGCGAGCAAGAGACAAACACCAGTGCAGCCGATGTGCGGTTGCGTGCTACGGCCGTAATTCCACTAGGAGAGAAAGAATTTAAGAAGCCGCCATGGAGCTCTTCGTCTTACCAGAAAGGTGAGGTACAGGGAGGAAGGAGCGTGGCTAGGGTGGGTGAGAAGATGAAGCCTGCTTCCTGCTGCCTTTCACGTCCCCGGTGATGGCTTGTTTATATAATCCAGAAAACTAGATAAGGATCGAGGAGTGGTTGGAGCCTGGAGGTTGGAGCAGGGGCCATGGTGGCCGCAATGCGGTCCACTCCCGGAGTCCCCCACTGAAAATGCCATCTTCTCCTCCTCTAGCCGTCGTCGTCGGGCAGCTACAACTTTCCGGAGCAATTGTTGCCTTCCGGCGCGGCGAAAACAACGGAGAAAAGATAGGAAAAGCAGGGGTCTTACACGTGAGGTCCCGAATCCTCTGCATGAGTTATTACAGTTTATTACGCGAGGAAGAAGACGACGAAGAGCAAATGTGAAACTGTGAAACGCGTGATGTGTCTGTCAGTAGTGAGTGCGAGTCAGTCAATCAAGCAGCAAGAAGCGGAGGGCCTCGAGTCAACTCACTCTCTCTGTCTGCTTGTTATTGATCCCCATGGGATCGAGGACGCGGTCGAGACTCGAGACGCGCGCATCGTGCGAAGCAGAGCAGGAACACGGGCTCGGCGATGGCGGACGTGTGTGCCACATCTAGTTCTAAGAGGAGTAGTGTGAGGGGGGCTCCAACTATCGGATCGGCTGGAGAGCGCAGATCGATGACTGCCCGGCGACGTCAAGAGGAGGAGGATAATATACACCAGCGCACTGCGTCGCCCGTGCCTTGTCAATTACTTACCGGAGTTTTAGAAGCGACGGCGCGGTTGCGTGGCGAGGACCAACGGGCGACGGCGCGCCGCAACTCCCCCCAGATTACCCCGACGCAACAGCGTGCAATCCACCCACTGTTCTTCCTTCCTCGCCCACACTCTTCCCAGCCGCCAAGAGTCTCCTAAGGGCCAAGTCCCAACACCTCCTGCCCACTTGCAAGCTTGCAACCGAGTAACGGCAGCAGGAGGAGGAGGAAGAAGAAGGCACTCGCAGCAGCCGGCGCTAGGAATGGAGGCGAGGCTGATGATGAGATGGTGTAAGCTGGCCGATGGACGCCATGATTTATAGCGATTTTTTTAAAAAAATAATATTTTAAAAAATCAAATTTGTATGGTTGTTTGAAAAATTTCCAAAAGTAGTATGAGGTCGGCAGTTGAAGTGCCAACTTGTGCCACGTCAGTGCCGCTGATGTGACAGAATCTGATAGGGGATAGCATCCAGTCAGTACTTTGAAGTGCCGATTAGAGCTGACGTAACATTTAGTCGACACTTCAAGTGCCGACCACATGCCACTTTTACAAATTTTGCAACGGTTATATAGATTTGAATTTTTTTAAATATATACTCCCTCCGGTACACAAAAACAAGTCGTTTTAGACTTGTATCAAGAGTACACAAAAACAAGTCGTTTTGTATTTATTGTACATTTTGGACAACTATACCCCTCAAGTAGTACTACTTTTTTTTGTTTTTTGTGCTATGTTTACTCCTGCACTATATTTAATAGGGGCAAAATGGAAAGTAAATACTAATTAATTGCTCATTGATATGTAAAATTATGTCCAAAACGACTTGTTTTTGTGTACCGAAAGGAGTATATATATTATTTAAAAAAATCATTTATCGCGGTGCAACTTGCAAGACGAGAGAATCATCAAGAAAGGGGCACGGCCAGAATGGCACGCCGCGGGTCCTCGCCTACTCGGCATAGACTAGCCATAAATCCCAACGTTCGAATCGGGGGCGCATCTGGGCCGTCCGTTCCGCCATCCGACGGCCACGATCGATCTGGCGGGGCCTGGGTGGGTGTCACGACGCTTTTCCCCCACGAGAAACCCAACGGCTACCCGATCCCATCGAGACGTTTATTTCTGCAACTCTGCTTGCTACAAATCTGTATGCTTCTTGGAACGAGTGGCCTGGCCTCGTGCGACTGCTGGATCTGAATTTCCGTTCTCTTTTCTCTCCACGATGTGCAGCTGATTCCGTTCTTTTTGTTACGTTCTGTTCTCTTCTCTGTGTGCTAGAATATAATTTGTTTTCTCTGATCCCTAAAAAAAAGAGTTTTTTTTTTCATGCCGGCCAGTTTGAGCTCTGGCTGGGTACATCTTTTTCTTTCTGCAGTAGTAGTTAATTAGCACAAGATTGCGTCAAAAAGGTAATGTCTTATCATACTCTAGTTGGGTGACCGTCTGATGTAGCAAGAAGAATTACAATATCAGAAAAATATTACGTAAATAGAGATAAACAAAATTGAAGCCGAAGAGTTTTGGTTTATTATGAATACGAGTGGTTATCGTTACTAACTTCTTTTAAAGTAGTATAGAAAAACTTTCTTTTAATAATTGTAAGATAAATTGATAGAGTTTACAAATGCCTTAGATAAGCTCGAATTTCTAGTCACCCTTGGAACGTATTAATTATACATGTATTAGGGCATTCCAACCCAATGACTAGGATGGTTTTTATGGTATTAAATGCACCGTCACGTAGGCAAAAATTTGATGTGACATGAGAGTTAATAAGGAGAGAAGAGAAATGTAGAGTAAATGGTTTCTCATGCAAGACATGGTTTCTATTACTAATATTAAGGATGAATAAACTACTCTACGTGCATTGGGAGAGTGTAATAGTTTTTATAGATGGAGCCCACTTATTTATGATTGAGCAAAAGAGGGAAAATAAATAAATATAAGAAACCATGTATTGTGAGAGTAAGTTTTCATGAGTAGTTTTTTAATGACATAACATATATATAGAAACTTTTAGATGGTTTCTAGGTTAGAAATACCCTTAAGATTCAAACCAGTCAGTAAGGATAAAAATAAACATTAGAAGCTATACGGGCAAGTGGCTGGAGAATGAATTGCATTGGCACGCGTGATTTTTCAATGGAAAAGACGAGTGCGTTTCACGCGAATTTGCCCGACGAAAAAGGCAACAGGTTGAAATTAATTGAAATGGCGTGGATTCCTCGCAACAATCTTACCTTTGAACGGCATGGATTGAAATGAATTGTGTCACGCACAGGATCGTAGTGAGTAAATAATTAATTACCATGGCAACATCCAATTGACTTTGTCATCTTCTCTGTACCTATCTTTTTCCTCTTGTATATAAATTGACAGATCCCTTGTTGATGTAACACAAATCAAAATAAAGAATCGTGCTTTGTGTACGGTTCCGTTTAGGACACCTCTACTCCACATTTTATAGTTCCGCTCCACAAACGTCTAGTAAAACAGGTTTAGATATTAGTTTTTGGATCTGAAAAAAAATGTAGATCCACGATTTCGCTTCACGTTTTTTGTGGAGCAATGCGGATTCAATTTTTAAAATAAAACGTGAAGTTCGGGTAATTTATCCACCAATGCCATTATAAACTTATCGGTTCACTTTTTAGTTGATATTTATTACTTTTTAATTTAGTACTACCTATAATGACACTATTGACCTTTATCACAAATTTTATTATTCATCTTGTTCTAAAAAAATTGAAATGTCATCTATTTTGTTATAATTTATTTTATTGTTGAAGGTACTTCCAGTATAACTTATTTTTTGCATATTTGCATATTTTTTTGATATGATGAACGATAAAAATCAACGACGTCATTTAAAAGTTAACGGAGGAAGTACTAAGGTAATATATTTCACATAATGGATATAAAAAAATAATATAATTGGAGATTCATGAATAAACTCCAAGGTAAAATAGTACATTCCTATCAAATTCAACTATTCTTAAATCTGAATTCCCTCTGCAAGTCAAACAAGTGCAAACACTCTACACAACAACTCCACTTTAGATCTGATTCTAAGTGAATTCCGTGGAGTGGAGCAAATTTTAAGAGTGTGAAGTAGTCCCAAACAGACCTTATATCTTATGTTTCTATTATTATTTTTTGCATAATTACACTATGTAGCAGATATTTCTTAATGATAGATAGCTTTAGATTTTGATATGAACTCAACTTCTGGGTGTGCATATGTGCGGAAGACGATCTTGATTATAAGAGGTCTATACGCATACTGCAAGCAAGCAACAATGACAAAAGCAGATCGATCAGGAGGAGGATCTCACGAAGGAACATAATGCTACGTGATTATTGAAGGGAATCATGGAGCCGATAAGGATGTACATTGTATCTATTAAATTATTTTGAGTAGTCGCTTCATCCAGGAACATGATGTGTTGCTTTAGCGTGAGCTCTCACGTTTGGCCACAACGAAATGTTCATCTCCAAAAGGAACAGATTGATCAAAGGTTTCTTGCTCATATCGACCATATTATTATCACTTTGTTTTCAATCCCAAGAGTGATAGAAATGGAAAATAAACCCATATCACTGTCTTGCTTGAACTGGAGCTGCTCTTAGCTCTCCTCTTCAAGATCACCTGTTTGCTGCACCTGCCAATTATCAAACTGGTACGGTGATGTACAACCAGCTACCTGTCCTGAAGTCTGAAGAGAGAGTTTACTGAATTTTTCTTGAAAGGCAAGCTTGCAGAATTTTAGCCAGAAATGTTTTGAGGATCGGACGATCTCGTGCCATCAAAATGCAAGTCCCCGTTTGACCATGTATGATGCTGATCAGAATTCAGAATTGAACGATGGTAATTAGTACTGCACGCTTCACTCCATCATGATGTGATCCACCTTCACTGCTACATCATAATTATGTCCAGGGGCGGAGCTCAATGGAGCTAAGGGGGTTCACCCCCTTCCAAAAACAATTTTAGTGTATATTGACGATTTTTTATCCTTTGTGCACCCCCTTAAATTAAATATAGTGTACCACTTAAAGTGGTGCACCCCCTTCAATTTTTCTCTAGCTCCGCCACTGATTATGTCATGTGCGAAGCCTTAGATTTTTAAGAACAACTAGCAGAGCAGAGATGTAGCTCACAATAATTCAGAGAACTAAGTTTTACTCTTCGGTTTCTAGATGATAGTTTATTTATATATTCTTCAGTTATTGTCCGGCGACATACGCATGCATGCAGCCCTTTCCGATCGAAAAAAACGAGACGCGTTTCACGCGTGTTGTTTGGTTCTGATTTTGAAATCTATTTTTACCTTGTTTTTCTGATTTTAGTACAGATTCAATAGCATGAATTCAAAGTGTCTTGATTGATCTAACATTGTTATGGTTTGTATTGCATTGCACAATTTCATGAGATAATATGTGGTTGTTGGTTACTTTATGAAATGAATTATGCATTTTTTATTTATCTAATATATTTTTTAGTTATTTAGTTGCATCAATGTTGAGTGTTTCCTATGTATATATATGTATAGAATATTATAATATAGAGAGAGAATATTATAATGATAAAAATTATATAAGTTATAAAAAATAGTTAGCTCACGGCAGTTTTTTCACAGCAGACAATTTACAACAGTTTGTTTACCGCTCATAGCAATACCAAACACACCCGATTTATTTTTGGACCATTTGTTTGTTTTATTTTTAGATTTTAAAAGTAGTTGCAACTATCTTAAGCAACCGAATAAATCCTAAGATTATCTCTAGTCAACGAAACCGTGACTAACTCGTTACATTGAAATTACTGAAAACTTCGATCATTGCGTCAATTGCATTGCTTGTAACCCCTACGTGTAAGCTCGTTTCGTGTACAGATATCTGTGTGACTGTGTCACGTCAAGCTACGCCTAACCACAGGCGATCGACGACGAGATAACGACCTAAATTATCGGCAGAAAGAGCTGGACCTGCCGTCCCCTATCCGTCGAGGTATGTTGCCCTCCTTAATTGATATATTTTCCGTGATGTATAGGCTCTGTTTGGGAGAGTTTCTGGCTGGCTAGATATTTCTAGTATCTAGAAGATCTTCCAGACAACATCTTGGGTAGCCTAGATTTTCAAAATCTGTAGAAGCGGTTAGTCTCTCTAAGCCTAGTAGATATATAAGCTGGCTAACCTCAGCTTCTCCAGATTCTACAGATTTTTATTTACCTACTATGTCACTGAATAAAATCCACCCACCCAACAGCTAGCTACTCTAACCAGCCAGCTAGATACTCGAACTAGCTAATTCTGAGAATCTACCGCTACCCCAAACAGTACCATAGTATAGTAGCTAGGACAATATGTTACATCCACGTGTGATGTAAATTCAATTTTTTAGATATGATCAGACCTAGCTAGTTCTAAAAAAAATAGATTGTAATGAATTAAAGGTATTTAGTTAAACAAATTGTTTTTATTTTGAACTAAAAAATAAAAGTTTACATTACTTTATTATACGTGCAAATGATATAAATCTTAGAATTTGAGCATAAATAAGCTAAACAAGCAGACAAATAATAATAAAGACTTAATCAGTACATTATGTCACGGTACATTGTGTCATGACACCTAGGGGTGGCAACGGGGCGGGGCGGTTCTGGGTTGGTGAATATCAGACCTGTACCCGCCCCCACATAGATCCGACCTGCATGCCCAGTAGAAAAACTCAAACTCGGACTCACCGAATTCCCGTATACCTGACGGGTCCCCATAGACTCCATCGTGGGGACATGCACTCAACACTCTTTACATTGGCTCTCCCCCGCACATGCACACTCCCTTTACCATGATGTCCTCCACGGCCTTGTCGAACCTACTCGTCGGCGATGTGTTGATGGAGACGGTGACATGAAGACACTCCACCTCGCCGCCACCACCGCCTCCAATTATATCTTCATGGCCTCCATCTTCGACATGTTCCTATCTGTGTCGCTGCCCTCCCCTCCCACCCCACCGCCTTCCCGCTCTCTCATGTCTCATCCTCATTCATCGATTCACCGTACGCTGATGTCACTGCCTCCTCCTCACACTCCGCCTTAGTCTTCTCATCCGTCTCCCTAAGATACACACACATCGTGGCTTTGGAGTACACCTTCATCACCGTACGATCCAACGCCCAAAGGTCGAGCCCGTTGCCACCTCCCTCATCCTCATGTCGTCCCCCATCTACATCACCTATCACATGGTGGCCGGTGGGAACAGCAGGACGGAGGGAATGGGGAATGGGCTAGAGACTAGGGTTTTACTTTTAAAGATTTATATTTTTGCATCTTAGCCATCATAAATTAAATTATTTTTGTACTAGACCCAGTACTCGTGGGTTAATTAATAAACCCGAAACCAAACCCCATTTACGTGACCCTAACCCAATAAACCCACCGGTCAAAAACTAACCTCGCTTAGACCCATAGCAAGTCTCCCCGACCCCCGTAATATGGATGCCATGTGTATTACACAGGTTGGCAACGTGTAATACCGAGAAGCGGGCAGATAGACCAATTAACTTGTAGTGTCACGTTGGCTGTACATTGTGTCATAGTACACACCAAGGATAAGGTTGGCAGGTCGACCCATCCAACTCAGATGATAGCCAACGGTCTCGTAGGATGCTGACGTTTTTTGGCGCTATTTTTCAGCCTAGCCTCCTCTTCCGTGTAGAAAAGCAAAGAACGGGGAAAAAATTGCGTGCAGTTATACAAGAAGCTACACATATTTTAGTCGCACGACACTCGTCGACGTATTATTATTATTATTATTATTATTATTAACTGACCAATGCTACGTAATCCCGGTAGTCTAGTTAAAATAATTTCGGTAATACTAGTGCTACTGACACAAGTAAGGCCTATTTGAGAACACAGTTTTTAAAACTTACAGTATTTCAAAAACTAAATTATACTATGTTCATGATAATACCACAGTTTTGGAAAAAGTGATTCGCATCAAAGTTTTCAATACTGTAGATTGAGTACAATATTTCTAACACTACAGTTTACTTTACAGATATTTCAGATGAAGTTGTCAAACACCTTTCAGCATATAATATTGTAGTATTGCTTTCAAAATTATAAAAAACTGTTCCCAAACAAGGCCTAATCAGGCCAGAAGGCTGGAAGCGTTACGGACGCGCCTGTTTCGGGCCCGGGCGTTTTTACGTTTCCGTAGCGGCCCAGCTATATCGCATGGAACGGGCGCCACGATGCCGTTTCGACCCGATGTGGAATGGGCCGGATATGAACAGTAATCATATTTCCTAAAGATATTGATTTGAATCGCATGGCGCCGATATTTTCGCGGGACTACGTGTTCCGGTTACAACAGCGATGGTTAGGGACTGACGTGCCAAGAGTATCTTCAAAATTTATCAAAGTATATAGTATTTTCAGATTATTTTGCGATGTAAATTAGTTTAAATAGATTTTTCTTTAATAGAGTCGCTTTATAATGTTTAGCTAAAAGATTGCTTTTACGTATTCTTTATTTTGTAAAAAAATTATTTAGAGTCTTGTCGAAAATGTTCGGGTCGAGGCCGAGAGTGATCCGGTCGAATGGGGACAGAACGTGCAAGGTGGTATATTATTATAAAGAGTTTATTTCATTCGTGGATTCTATCCGTACAGTCGCTCTAACCCCTCCATCCGCCCCACACACGCATGCATGAAGAAAAAGAAAAAAAGAGGAAAAAAAAGAAAAATATTTTTTTTGTATTTTAGTCTTTTAATTTCCGTATTTTGCTCATACATAAACTAAGAATTCTGCACAAATGTACTTGGATTTCTGAAAAATCACACAAAACTATGAATTTTGTGTATAAACAGTTAGATCCGCTGAAAATTTTCTTATCATTATAACAATAAAATAAACCCCGCCACAAAGCATGTATCCCTTACTATTAAACAAGAGATTGACGATCTATCTCATTATCTCCTCATTGTCCATTTCTCCAACATGTAAGGTGATGTTTGGTTCGAGCGACGAGGTGGGATGGGACGGGACAATCCTATTTTTTAGGGTGTTTGGTTCGGAGTCAGGCGGGACGGAGTCGTTCCAACAAGGAATATTCCTCCAATATTCCCCAAAAAGGTGGGACGCGTGCGCGGAGGGCTAGTACATCTCATCCCTCACAACCAAACCATCCCTCACAATTAACGCGAGATAAAACGATCTCATCCCAAAAAACTAGGACAGAACCGGTCTCATCCCACCTTGTCTCTCAACCAAACAACACCGAACCAAATTGTTTTATTTATCTCATTAAATATTTCTTTTTATAAATACATCTATTTTGGTCGAGCACCTCGGCCTTTATTCCACAATCACGCCATGACACTAGCAAGTTGCAACAATGTCAAGAATCACGCACCCATCACTACCCAACTAACACAAAGCGTATTTGTAGTATATCTCCATCTCCGACGAGCTCACGTTCTAACCGACATCATCTCCACCGACGACGACGAGCGGCGCGCTGTGCCGCCTCACCTCATTTCTGCGCCTCCGTGGTGAGCCCGAAGCCGAAGGGGAAGAGCGGGTCGTAGTGGGCGTCTCCGACGTTCATCGGCAGCTGGTCCACCGACCTGAACCACGTCCGCGAAAGCTTCCCGGTGAACCCGTAGTCGCCGAACAGCACGTCGGCCACGCCCTGCCCCTCGGTGCCCGGCAGCCACGCCGCCACGAACGCGTCGATGCCTCCGATGTACGGCTCCACCACCAGCGGCCTGCCGGAGATGAGGACCACCACGCACTTGATGCTCTTGCACACAGTCTGGATCACGCTCGGCCCGGGCTCCGGGATCGTCAGGTTCAGGTTGTCCCCGAACCCCTCCGCGTACGGCGGCTCGCCGACCACCACGACCGCGTAATCGTACTTGTCGCCGGCGACGACGCCGCTGTCCGGGTTCTCCGAGTACACCACCGTCGTGCTGGGATCCACGGTGGCCTTGATCGCCGACAGGATCGTCGTGCCTGCTCATTTCACACCGATTACCTCTTGTTGTCCCAAAGAAACTCGCTCTACAAATTGCAAGCATTGAATCAGATTGATCCGGCCATGTCACTTCCACTTACCAGCAGTGACATTCTCGTTGCCGGCCTGTCCTTGCCAGGTGATCGTCCATCCTCCACACTGTCTGCCCAAGTTGTCGGCGTGGCTTCCGGCGACGAGGATCTTGCCGGCCTTCTTCGGCAGCGGAAGCACCGGCGAGTAGTCAGATTTGCCGTTTTTCAGCAGCACCAACGACTTCCTCACCGCTTCGCGCGCCAATTCACGGTGCTCCTAGAATTCGTCAGTAAAAACTCAGATTTAGGCTCTCTTTCGGTGGAATCCCATTGACTAACAATTAACTATTAAAATTAGCCTTAATTGATCTAAATAATACGATTAATAGATGGACTAATTATTAGCTCCTTATCTGATTAATTGTTAGTCCATTAATTTACAAAACCGAACTAATTTAAGTTAATACCAAACTTTTGACTGTACTACCCTTACCCTAACAGTAGCTGTAAGTATTATAGCAAGGTTTAAATTAACTTTAGTTATCTATGACCTCAAAGTATATAAACATATGGAATAATTTTAGCAAGCTAACAATTAGTTCCAGCTATCAGTGATCTATCTAATTAATTTTAGTCTATCCAAACAGGCAATTACTCTCATGTCATACATAATTTAATGGTATTTATTCTTTTATCTTGTATCTATTGTTATATGCATAGGATGTGAAAAAAATGTAAACTTTATTCGACTATAGAGCAGAAGAGCGAAAAATATTTGAAGGTATCGAGCACTGACTTGCTTCCCGAGTTCACCGGCGAGGGTAGGATCAGCGAAGGGGCTCTCAAACAAACCCATGGTGAACTTGACTCGGAGGATCCTGTAGACAGCGTCATCGATTCTGCTCATGGGGATAATTTTGTTTTCGACCTGGCTTGTCAGATCATCGATGAATTCTGTGTAGGTATAAGGGACCATGATCTGCAAACAGCACATAAGTTTATTTATATTATCAGGCATGACGCATGACAAGAAATATAATCAAGTGTTGCATCTGTTTTTAGTCGTAACAACAACAAGGTTCATCAAGTATGTGTCATAATCGAGCAGACAAGGACCTCCCTTTTATCATGATGTATGCATTAGTTATGGAATCCAGCTTTTGTCCAACAAGCTAAGGTTGAACAGGCTGACAAAGCACAGGCTTCTTTATTGGATTTTCAAAGGAGAGATAAACTAATAAAGTATGGTTGCAATCCATCTTTCCTGTATAATAATGAGGAATCAGTGTACATGGTTTGCATGTCTTAATTACCATGTCAATGCCAGCACCAATCCCAGCCTCAATTGAGTAAGAATAGTTCTTGTGGGGAGGAGAAGTGATCCTGTCAATGCCTTGCCAGTCTGAAATCACAAAACCCTGCTTGCACAAGATCCAGAGCAATTAGCACAGCTGCAACATCCACATATGAAAAATTTAATAACAGTCTTGCAATCTTTGTGATGACGGTGAACTGACCCTGAAACGGAGCTTGTTCTTGAGGAAGTCGGTGATGAGGTGATGGTTGGCGTGCATTTTGACACCGTTCCAGCTAGAGTAGGAGACCATGACGGTGGAGACGCCTCTGATGATAGCATTGTAATAAGGGGGCATGTGGATGGTCATCAGCCCACGAGTATCGATGATTGTGTTGTTCTCATTGATCCCCATGAACGTTCCGCCGTCGCCAACGTAGTGCTTTGCACAGGCAGCTAACTCTCTTGCTGTATGTGTAGCACCCGACTTACATTAGTTAGATACACACACAAGCTAAGCTAGCAACATATATAACATTCTGTATCTAATGTTTGATACTTAGATGCATGTATACCTTCCACCAACATATGGTTTCCCGGCTTCATTCGATGGAACATCACCTTGCAAGCCAGAGATGAGAGTGGTCAACGACTGCACGACCTTTGGGTCTTCGCTGTAGCTCTCGTAGCAGCGTCCCCATCTTGGGTCTCTGCAAACCTGACAGATATCATGCATGCAAACGCAAGCAAAATTGAGTTCAGGATGTTAACAGACTGCGGAATCCACTGTACAGGAGTCAGGAGGTATATGTATATCATCTGTGTTACTTACAGCAACACAAGGAGCAAAGACGTAGGGGATTCCAGTGGCTCTGACTTCAAGAGCAGTGGCCTCTCCAATCCTCTTTACTAGATCTGGGTCCCTGAAACACAGCACGTTAGAGAGATTTTCATTTGCTTTCATGACGAATGTCGACTCAAATGTAAAAAAATAAATAAAAAAGTTTCCAACCTGGTAGCTCCGAGCCCAATGTTATGGGGGAAGATAGTAGCCTTGTAGACGTTGTTGTGACCATGCACAGCATCAATGCCGTAGATGATCGGAATGGCTAGACGGGTCGAAAGAGCGCCCTTCTGCATCCCGTCCACCATTGAAGCCCAGGCCTGAGCTGACGCTCGAGGAGCAGGGACGCTGCCTCCGCCGCTCAGCACACTACCTGCATTGCAGTTGCAGCACGTACGCCAGTGTCAATACACACACACTGCACGCTCGATCTGCAGTAATAATGCAGTAGCATGAGCAAAAGATGAGGCAGCTACCTACCTATGAAGTACTTGGATATCTGCTCCGCGGTGGCGTTCTCCCTCTCGATCTGGGTCATCTGGCCGATCTTCTCAGCAAGAGTCATCCGGCTGAGCAGATCCTTGACGCGAACGGCCACGGGCTGCTCCGGATCCTTGTACTTCACATACTCGGCTCTCCCCAACGCCGCCAAGCATAACACGAGGAGAACGCAGCTGAACCTGTGCAGGCTCCCCATCCTGGCTCGATCAGTGTGTGTGTTGTGTGCGCGCGCGGTATCAGCACGGACTGCCACTGTGTCTACCCCTACAAGAGACACATCTCCATGAGAGGATTTCTTTTTGAAGTTTTGCTTTTCGATGTAGCCTGTGTTAATGTGTTATCCATATTCCATAGGGGGCATATATAGGACATGATCAAAGATTAGACATTTAGAAAACACAAAGTCGCTCTTGTTGCAATCAGAAGAGAAACAACGGGACACGATACTAAACACATGGCTCGTTTTTTCAATCCTTGTTTATCCAAACTCGTCAAGTTGCCGGATCAGCTGTTTGAATATGTCAGATAATGCAGAATACGGGGCAGGCGGCACACAATAGGCCATCAGGGCAACCATAAAAACAGAGACAGGAATCACTGTCTGTATATACCGGCATACGTACTACAGCACTGCAAAAACACTGCGTGTTTACCTGACACTAAATACTCACAGAATCTGATATCTCGATCTGCTTGCAAAAAGATGAGGCTTTTCTGCAGAAAGGTTCTTTGAACTCTTGCCCTCCCAGCCTGACGTGCTCGCTCAACCCTGGCTCGAGGTCGCGGCCTGGGAGGGGTAAAACCACATGTCATGGGACGAAAGGAAAGACTGGTTCCTCTTATAGAATAATGCTCTAGAAGCTGTGAGCAGAGTGATGAACTTTGCTCTCTCTCCAGCGAGACGCCGCGCCGACACGATGATCGATCACGTCGCAACGAAAAAGAAAGCGAAACAAACCGGCGCCACTGATTTGATTACGGCAAATGCAAACAGTGTAGATTAGGTATAAATTCTTTCAAGAAATAAATTAGGTGTAGATTAGTATTAGAGTAGGAGGGAGCCAATCAAGAATTCAAGAACGGCGGCCTCCGCCGTGGCTGCACCGCGACAGGGATGCATCTATCATCTATCTGTAAGTTGAAATGTCGCGGAGGATAAGATCGAGTAATCAGCCGGTGGCTGATCATTGGCTATCGCTGCTGATATTCTCCACTGCCCCCACTGACCACAACCTGCTTGGCTACATGACAGGGTAGCTGCGAGCCGTCGCCGCCGTACTGCACGCTACACGCGGCTGCTTGCGTTAGGTTGCTCGCCGCGCGCGAGGGATCCGTATCGTATCGTATCGCATCGTCTCACCTGCCGGCGGCGAGTTTTTCCAGCTCCTTGCTCTGCTTTGCCAGGCTCGGTGGCTGTAGAGTGAGACGGCCCATCTACTATAGTTCGAAGAAATTAGCATAAATTTTGGATGCGTGCATGCGTATCCATCCATCTACTATGGCCATGGATGGGAACTAACTACCAGTACGCCACCGTCGCCGTCGACGTCGTCTACGCTCTGTTCTACTAACAAGACGGCGCACCAAGCTAGAGCACCAGACGCCACAGGACGGGAAAATGTCACAAGGGGAGGTAGCTAGGAAATCCACGTCTTTCTCCCCGGCAGACTAAAAAGTCGGTGGCGCGCACCGGCCGCGAAGCCCGCCACGGCTCAGTGCCGACGACAGGGAGGGAGAGGTAGAAATTTAATAGATCAGGCAACAAGGGAGTGTGTGTGCTTAGTGCTCACCGAGATGCCGGCCGGGCCGGCGGCGTGGTGTGGCGGCGCGCACGCGCGCGGCAGCGGACGGGGACGGCACGTACGGCTCAGCTCGGCGGCGGTGGCACGGCGGAGCAGGGAGCCAGACGACAAAAAGAGGGCAAGTCTTTATTGTGCAGATATTTTCTTATTCCCTCGATCCGATTTGTCTCGAATGTAATAATATATCGCTTATAAAAATATCTTTAAAATATTCATATCAAGATTCAATTATATACTACTTGATACGTTAGTTTTTAATACGCTTTTCCTCTATTTTTATATTAGAGACGAAGCAACGCTACGGACGGCTACGACGGCAAAGCATCAGTGTTGGACCCACACGTCAGTGTCTGTTAGCGTGCACATCCGACCGTACTATTTAGAACACTAATAGATAACTACATGTAACGTACCTTGTTGTGTTTTAGTACTTAAAATTCAAAGTTTCATACATAGAATAAATATTTCATTTTAGATTTGATTTTATTTTACTTTATTCATTTTACTTAAATATTTTATCAACTAATAAATATACTTTGCTCAGTGTTAAAATATCATCGGATTTTCTAAAAAAACTCAGAGCGTTCGGAACCTAGTTTTGTCGTAATTTATTTTATACATTATATAATTATCAACTAATAAAATATAGCTCGTTCCGTGTTAAAATATCATCGGTTCGTTTTGACTTTTTTTGCAGGACATGTTTACGCCGTCGTTTAATTTCGATCGACGTCAACACGTCCGCTCGTACCTCTGGCATGCATCACAGAGTGCTTTTTTCGACGTGATGACTGCAACCGGACAATACTTAAGTTCAATTGCGTGCAGCTGTCGGTGAAAACGATCTGCCGGCCGGAAGAAAAACAAACATATTTTATATGAATTTCATGTGGTTTCTACGCAAACGAAACTGAACTTTTTTGGAATTTATTTGGAAACAATCAGTTCTCGTAAAGACACTTGTTTACTCGAAACCAAAACCCGATAGGCATTTACCCGGTAAATTATTTACCCTGTAGGATCTACTAATAGGAAAAAATAGCACCCAATGGGTATGTGGGTATGAGTATACAGGGTCGGCCCTGAGGCAATGCCGGCGGTGCGATCGCACCGGGCCTCCGAAAGTAGGAGACCTCCAAAATTTAGTACGCTAATAAGTCTTACAAGTATTAATAAAACCTAGTTGTAAATTAGTCATAAGTCATGAACAGCAGGTCTGTTAGAAGAAATTGTTTTAAATAATCTAGAGATATTTCTCCTTTGTATTTAAACTTATTAGTGTGAGATTTGTTAATGACACTAAATTTTTCAATATTATTTTGTAATGGGGGACTCCATTTTTTGTTCTGCACCAGGCCACAGAAATATCAGGGCCGGCCCTGTGAGTATAGTTTCCTAATATCCATTCTTGATGGGTACCCATCACCTCTATATTTTTTGGGAGTTTAAATCATTATTACTATTATTTTGGTTAAATTATTGATATATTATGTTAGGAATTTATTTATATATGTAATTTTAATCTTATGACTGAATGAGTGTTCGGTCTAATTAGATGAAACACAGTCTTTGTAAGGATAGATACATAGTTATTATTTATTTACATATTTTGTGTGTGGTGTCTGACGACGAGTTTGGATCGCGTCAGAGTTCGATCGAAAGATCCAGATCGCGTGTTACAACTTAGAGGGTGTTTAGATTGGACTAAATTTTATCGTGCAGGCAGACAGGGCAGAGCAGGACATGCGGCACGTAGTAGCAGTTAGTACTCAAGCCAGAGCGGTTGTACAGTTGGTCAGAGCATAATCGCAAGAGAACGTAACGACGAGTTTAGGTGAAGATTCGTACGAGCTAAGCACAGTCAGGAACAGATAATTTGTCACTAGGGTCAGACTAAAATTTATGGTACTAACTTAGGTTGAAAAAATATAATATCATGCATTTTTGCTGGGGTCTTAGCTGGTAAAAAAACATAGGTACAATACGCTACGACAAAATCATCGGGGTCGGCTGACCCCGACGCTATAACGTGGATCCGCCCCTGAGCACAGTAATTCTGAAAATTGACTTTCTATTTGGTTTTTTAATTCTTTTTTAAGATAGAAATTACTAATTGTATCAGAGAACGTATTATATACGGCTAAACATATAACAATTAATTACTACTAGTAACAAGTCCATGCTTTGCGACGAGACTTATTTTATTGCTACGATAATAAAATAAATTTCAGCGAATCTATTTGTCTATACGCAAAATTTATAGTTTTACGTTATTTTTCGTAAATCTAAGAGTCTTTACGTAAAATTCTTAGTTTCTGCGTGATTTCTCAGAAATCTAACGTTTTTTACGTAAAATTCATACTTCTACGTAAGATATAGAAATTGAAGTATTAAAATGTAAAAGTATTTTTTTTTCTTTTTCTTAGCGTCTCCCCGCAAGCAGTTCCTCGGGCACACGCGAGGAAAGGGTAGCGTGGACGAAATCAGCACTTTATATTAGTAAAGAATTGTTGGCTAATCAGATAATCAAAATCAGTTCGTTCTGAAATTTTGTAAGTTCGTTAGACGGATTGAGACTTGGATGAGGCTATCCCCCATTTAAGGGTCTGTTTGGTTCCTTTAGGGACTAAACTAAACTTTAGTCTCCTTTTTTTATATGACTAAACTTTAATCCCTTGGTGTTTGGTTCTAAGGACTAAAGGACTAAAAGAGAGTGAGGGATGAGAGGTAAGTAGTACTTTTAGTCCCTTTTAGCAATGTTTTTGGGACTAAAGGGCTAAAGTTTAGGGACTAAAGTTTAGTCCCTTTAGTCCTCATGTTTGACAATTTAGGGACTAAAAGGGACTAAAGTTTAGTCCCTAAACTTTAGCAACCCCAAACCAAAGCACCCCCTAAGTATTTGGTTGAAAGAAGTGAGATAAAAAATAATTTAGATTTAGAACAAGCTCGTCTCAAACAATGAGCGAATGAGATTAATGCATGCATGCTTGCTTGCTGCACGCTTAACAAAATGACTACGCGAATTAATGTGATTTTCAAAAATCTATACATCTAAAAAAAGATTTATCTCATTCCATCTACGTATAAGATTTATCTTATTGCATCAGTGAGTGAGCTAGATCAGGAGGGAGTTTAATGCTCGATCGTCGTTAGGGATACGACGGCTGCTTGTCGTCGGCGCCATTAAGGGGACGGGAGAGCAGATGAGTAGATGTGATCGAGCTGACCAAACACGATAGATGTGCCGTGCATAATTTCGTTTACACGTACGAATCCGCTGTCAGCCTGTCACGGCCGATGCAACTTGTACATGTAGTAGATATGAATCGGATCGATCATGCAGAGACGCCACCAGGAGTCAATAATACTTTGGAGTGGAGGTTAGGTAGCGCATAGTATTTTACTGGCCCCCGTTTTGTTAGTTTTCTTATATTTTTCTCTTTATTTCCATTATTTCGGATTTGAATATTATTTTGAAGTATTAAATATAAACTATTTATAAAACTTATCCATAATCCGCGGGTTATCTACGAGACGAATCTAATTAGCCTAAATAGTTCATGATTAGACAATGTGATGCTACAGTAACCATTTCCTAATTATGAATTAATTATAATTAATAAATTCGTCTCATAAATAATCGTCCGATTCTAAAATTATTTTTATAATTAGTTAATATTTAATCTTTTAAATTAATTTCTCTCTCCTAATTTCTAACACCACAAGAATTACAGTCACACCAGCCATGCACGTGCCGTATCGGATGGTGTAACACTGTAACAAAAAAAGGTTTGTTTTTTAAAAAATATAATTTTGTAGTGGTTTGTTTCTAAATTCTAAAATAATATATAAATTGTAGCATTTTTTAAAGCTTTGTCATTTGTACCACCGGGCGCTGTGCTGGCTGGCCTCGTTCGTGTTTGGAATTTGGATGGACCGAAATGCCAGCCCATCCGCATATACACTTGAGATGTTAGTTTGAATTTGAACTGAGGCCCATCAAAACATCGTCAGATTGGGCACAAAAACTAAAAGTGGCAAGAATTTCTAAATAGCATTTTTAAAATACCGTAACTACATGTACTATAAAAATTCTAATACTTATACTTATTTCTAATGACGTTCTCCAGATGAATTTGGAATTTGGAATTTGGAATTTGGAATTTGGAATTTGGATTGAACTTGACCAGGGGGTAGAATGTTAAAGTCCTAGACTCCTAGCTCTGTCTCGTCGGCTTTGTCGTGAGCCCGAACCCGAACGGGAAGAGTGGGTCGTAGTGCTTGTCGCCGACGTTCATCGGCAGCTGGTCCACCGACTTGAACCATGTCCGCGGAAGTTTGCCGGTGAAACCGTAGTCGCCGAACAGCACGTCGGCGACGCCGTGGCCCTCCGTGCCGGGGAGCCACGCGGCGACGAGCGCGTCCATGGCGCCGATGTACGGCTCCACCACGAGCGGCCTTCCGGAGACGAGCACCACCACGCACTTGACGAGCCCGCACACGTTCTTGATCACCTCCGGCCCCGGCGACGGGATGGTCAGGTTCTGGTTGTCCCCGGCCGTCTCGGCGTACGGTGGCTCGCCCACCACCACCACCGCGTACTCGTACTTGGCGGCGTTCTTGGCGACGGAGCTCTTGTCCGGGCGCTCCGAGTAGTCGATCACCGTGGTGTCGCCCACAGCTGATTTGATCGCCTCCAGGATCGTCGTGCCTGCACGAGACACCGTCACTTCGACTGCAGATACATGCAAGCAGAATCACCGACGAGCCTGATGACGTTCTTGAGACCGGACGTGTACTTACCGGCGGTGATGCTGTTGCCGCCCTGGCCCTGCCATGACTTTGTCCAGCCGCCGCACTGGAAGCCGAGGTTGTGCGCGTGGCTTCCGGCGACTAGGATCTTCTTGGCCTTCTTGGACAGCGGCAGAACCGGCTTCTGGCCGCCCTTGCCGTTCTTGAGCAGGACGAGCGACTTGCGGACGGCCTCCCGCGCTATCTCCCTGTGCTCCTTCTGGCCGAGCTCGCCGGTGAGGCGCGGGTCGGGGAGGGGGTTTTCGAAGAGGCCCATGGAGAACTTGACACGGAGGATCCGGCTGACGGCGTCGTTGATCCGGTCCAGCCGGATCGTGCCCTTGGACACCTGCGTCGTCAGGTCGGCGACGAACTCCGGATAATCGTAAGGGATCATCACCATGTCGATCCCGGCGTGGATCGTCTCCTGGATGGAGTGGTAGTAGTGCTGGTGCGGCGGCGTCGTGATCCTGTCCACCGCCTGCCAGTCCGTGATCACAAAGCCCTGCACATTGCACACAGATTCACCCAGTTCACACAAATTTCAAACGAAACAGTTGAAAAAATCGAGAGAAATTTCATCATTGATCGCTGACCCGGAAGCGCATCTTGTTCTTGAGCATGTCGGTGACGAGGAAGCGGTTCTGGTGCATCTTGACGCCGTTCCAGCTGGAGTAGGAGATCATGACGGAGGCGATGCCCTTGATGACGGCGTCGTCGTAGGGGGGCATGTGGATGCGCATCAGGTCGTGGAAGCTGAGCACCGTGTTGTTCTCGTTGACGCCGCGCCGCGTCCCGCCGTCGCCGACGAAGTGCTTGGCGCACCCGGCCACGTTCATCGGCCCCGCCACGAACGGCGTCCCCTTGGGGTGCTTCGCCGGCGGGTCCCCCTGCAGCCCCGGCACTATCGCCGACACCATCATCTGCACCAGCTTCGTCTCCTCGCCGTAGCTCTCGTAGCACCGCCCCCATCTCGGGTCACGGCAAACCTGCACACAGCCACACACGTTCGTTACCGTTAGACGAGAAATGTTACGAAAAAATTGATTATTTGTCACTTCAAGATGCTTTTTTTACGGCGACGCATGGCGCGAAGGAGTAGGGGATGCCGGTGGCCCTGGACTCGAGGGCGGTGGCATGGCCGATCCTCTTGACGAGCTTGGGGTCCCTGGTGGCGCCGAGGCCGACGTTGTGAGGGAAGATGGTGGCGTTGTAGACGTTGTTGTTGCCGTGGACGGCGTCGATGCCGTAGAGGATGGGAATGCCGAGGCGCGTCTTGAGCGCCGCCTTCTGCATCATCGTCACCATCTGCTGCCACTCCGTCGCCGTCGCCTTCTCCGACGGCACGCTGCCTCCGCCGCTCAGCACGCTCCCTGCAATAACACACACGTTAAATAAGTCTCAGCGATCGCTCGTCAGTGAAAGACATGAGCATATTAAAGGAGGGAGGCGGCGCCAGCGCGCGCGGCGGCCGGCGGCGAGACGCACCGACTAAGTACTTCTCGATGACGGCGGAAGACGCGTTGGCCCGCTCGATCTGCGACATCTGGCCGATCTTCTCCGCCAGCGTCATCCTGCTGAGGAGGTCGTCCACGCGCTCCCCGATCGGCTGCGTCGGGTCCTTGTACTTCACATACTCCGCCCCCGTCACCGCAACCGCCGGCAGGAGTACGGCGAGGAGTATCCACGCCGCCGCCGCCGCCGCAGGCGAGCGCCGCATTGTCGGTGCAATCCGCATCGCCAGGCCAAGCAAAGCACACAGTACTGCACGCACGCACGCACGCGTCGACGAGGAGAGGGAAGAGATGCTCAGCGGCGGCGCAGTTCCGGCGAATTTATAGCAAGCTGCGGCGAATGGATCGCGCCAACCCGACATATCCGCTGCGCTTTGCAAATTGCGGCTGGTTAGCTCGATCCGATCCCTCCAAGGTCGCCGGCCAGCTGCAAGAGCGGAAAACCCGTTCGTTTCGAGATGTACCGGTTTCAGTTTGACCACGGACGCACGATCGATCGGACGGCTCTTGATCGAGCAACGGTTTTTTTTTCAGGTTGAACGGAAATCATATTCACGACAATAGATAATACCAAATAAACATATGTAGAAATAACAATAATAGTATCGTCTTCACTGGCTTCCTTATACTCACAAGATCTAATAAAATATATTAAAAACAATACATTGAAACAACACAAAATACAAAATAGTTTTAAGGCTTATTGGGTTCCTCTGTAAGTGTATAGTCCAATAGAAACTATATTTGGGCTAAATATTTTTACAACATTAAACAATATATCACATAAGATAACACTTAGTGTAATAATATATTAAATTAGTAGTATGAGTATGTGTATGGTATAAAAACTAGCTGACCTCTTAGCCATAAACACCACTTAAATCTCTCTTTTTTTTTCTTTCATCATGTTCCATGGTGGTTGCCCTGATTTTCAAATCCACTTATGTAGTGTTTGATCCCCTGTACGAGGAGGAATAGAATGAAATAGTTCCTAGATATAGAGTGGTACTGTTGTTTGGTTCGAGTGATGAGGTGGAATCGAGTGGAACCGAACGATCCCTAGAAATAGAATATTCTTTGTAGATGTTGAACAGTGTGATACTGATTTTTTTCATGAACGAGATGTTTCCAAATTAACCATCTTGTTCCATTCCTCGTCATACACCAAACCAAACACTACCTTAACACACAAAGAGTATATGTGAAATTGTGTGAGGATGGTGTAGCTCTGCATGGTTTGACCAGTTCTCCCATTCCTTTCACTGCTTCGTGGGGTGATACGTTTGGCTTGGTCGAAATTGAGTCAATAATATTTAGACGTGAACCAATTATACAGTAGACACATGGAAGTATTCACGGGATTAACACCACCGATGGGCGAGCATACGAAGCTCCAGCAGTTAGGTTACAACGTGCTCGAAGAACAACTTGTAACACATAGACAGACATCAATGACAACCAATAAATCCATATCGAGTCAAGAACATGGCCCAGAATATCCCTATCACCTATAATCAATTTAATATCGATGCTGAAAAAGAATGGTGATTCTAAAATTCCAAAAACATGAGACCCTCTATGTACCAAATTTTACACGGTTCATTGGAAAAATATCCCCGAATAAAAAAGGAACAGTGAAATACACAGTTACAAGCCACACGGCCAATGCGCTCAAGGGAAGGTGATTGCCCTATGTTTTATCCCTAGGAAGAGAGCTTCCAAAACCAGCGCAACAGCTCAAACAACAACAACAGGCCCCTGTTGCAGCATAAAAGGGGAAGTGGAATTGAAGCATGAGAACTTAGAAGTAAAACATATAGTTGAATTAATATTCCCTCAAGTGAGAAAACCATGCATATCAATCAGCTTTGGGTGGTAGTTTGTTCCTGGTAGGATTACATTCCTTTGTCATCGCCTAGCAGCACCACATTTTGCAAATCTATCTCATACAACATATTATGTGTATACGATGTGCCAAACTGCCAATAGTAATTTTGTACTAGAGACTCCACACTTCCACAACTAACCTGTTCCAGCACTACCCACCTTTGTTTGTCCTTCTTTAACTTTTTAATTGTTATCACATTCTCTGGGTTGAGGTATTGTCTAACAGATGACTCTTATGTTAAGATTGTGAAGATTTGATACTATAAGGATCAAGCCTCCGTCTATTATATCCAAGCAAATATGATGTTAAGTTGATCATGTTCTAACAGAAATTAAGTGACATGTGAGTTCTAATAGAATATTGCTAAATGTATTTATCATTAGTAGCCTTAAATTCTAGTCATTTACCCAGCAGCAACCAATATGAAATTTATGATTGACTTACTTTGGCTGTTATATTTGATACAGCTAATTGAAACTTCTCTCTTGTTCTTGAGCAGCAACATGGCCAACTTGCTAACCTTGCTGAAGTCACCATTTAGCCAGCTTGTTCCCGTAGACACATATCTATAAGTAAGGTAAGATGGCAAAAATTAGCAAAACAATATTTTAGAGATTAACATATTTAAAGGACAATACATATTCCTCCTAAGGACTGATGCATTACAGAGGTAACAGACTTCATCAGTATTAGGAGCTACTCAACTGTTGAAATGAACACTAATTGGTTGTTAGTACAACATAAAAAACAAATTGATTAGAAAACATAAACAAAAGCATGGATACGAAGAGACCGATTGGTTTTCATAGTAGAGCCAGTATCATTTAGCTTGCGCTCTACAGCCAGCAAAGCAGTCATTGTTTTGTCTGAAACTTGCAGTCTTTGGTCCACATATTTCACCTTCTCATTTACAACTGATATCCCATTGTTTATCTTCTCTGAAATACCTGCACACCTATCAAAGGAACTGATCTTAGCCGATGCATTTGCCCGTAGTTGATGTTTCTCATCAAATGCTTTAGCTTTGTTAACAACATCTTGTCACATTGTTGAACCCCTTGCAATCACAGTTGTCATAACATCATGAGCTTTGCTGACATAAACACGGGTGGTAGTGGGACTGGCATTGGCCTATGTGGTAAGATGGGGTACTTTTAATTAGTGCCAAGAATAATTCATTACAATAATGTATTAGCAGATAGACTTAGGTTCTTAAATTTATTGCCAGGGGAGGGGGACACACATCATATTCCACTTGATTGCCATTCACCTATAAGTTATAAGGTACTCCTTTGGTTCAAGTTTCTCAGTGCCCATGCCCCTTGTTAATGGGATCTCATAATATGCTATAATACTACGGCGGGGGAAACATATAATAGAGTGCATTGGAAATGAAAAACACCTCACTTGGTTGCTCCAAATCTGCAGGAGCAGTACTAGTAACCTCATTGACCACAAGCTACTGCATGATTTTCAAAACAGACATCTCCATGAAAAAGATGGATTAAAAGAATGTACTGACATTTGTGTAACATAAATTAGCTTAATGGTGCACCTGCTCAGTAACAGGCATAAAGATGTAATCTTCAGAAGGGGTTATGTTTACAACCCGATCCACAATTGTTGCTCCCTAAAAAGGGAAGTTAGATGATGATTGTTCCATAATCCATATTGAAATGGGAAGTTTATCTAACATCTCATTATTTTAAGTGCTGCAAGATCTAACATCATGAGATGTAAACTGGAGAATAGATCCTAGATTACAGATTCACTGGATGATTATCTATGAACTGTATAGGGCATGCTATTGTGAAAACATACAAAATGGAAGAGTCTGTCCATTGCAATAGAGGCATATTTCAACTTAGATTGTTGTGTTGCAATTGATGCCCCAAATCATCCAATCTTTGATACTAGAATCCAGCACAGGGCGCAGAGTATTTGTCGTATTGACATCATGAACCTGTTGAAATATCATGTCTCTACTTTTTTTGAAACCAATGTCTCTACTTCTTGTGTCGACCAACTAGTCCTAAATCTAACGCTTTCCTCTACATACAAATCACCACCGAAGATGCCCCTTTTGGTGGATTGTTCAACAACCCCCAGACAATTTCTTAAATGTCATATGAGAACAAAAAGTCAAAGGATCACAGTAGTAATCTAATATAATATGCGGCTCGCTTCCATGCCAATTAAAGCAGGAATTAAAATAAATGTATTTTCTTTTTGTTGTCCTACTCCATGGTCAGTGGTCTCTAAGATTTTACCAACAACTGAAGAAAGCAATAAGCATCTTTCGATTATTTTTTTGTCAGTGCAAGAAACCATATGACAATGTGGAACAATAAAAAAATAATATAAATCACTCATACTCAAATGCATTTGACACCTAAAAGAAATTCCAACCACACAATGATCCTTACATACATATAGGTCATCCATCTAGTATGAAAGAGCTCCACAAGGAACAGGACTAACGACTGAGTTTCCAAACCCAACTATTTACATTATTCTTAATATGTACATGCATGCATTATATATCCTTAAGTGAGATGTGTCACAATAATGACAAATCACCTTTTATAATTTCATTTTGATAGCTGCATGCTGTGATATTGATAGCAACTGACACAAAATTTAGTTCTTCAGGGGCCTAAACAAGCCATAATAGGCTTATAGCTACAGATACCAACTACACACCAATCGGTAAACTGTAACAGCCCCAGAATTAAAAGTAAAATAAAAATGAGGAAAATAAATTTTCTGAAATAAAATGATTTATTTAATTAAAGAAAAGGCTAAAAGTACCCTATTAAAGCAAAACAGGGAGAAATAATTCAAATCTGAAGCTAAAAAATTTATGGAATAAACTAGAAGCCAAGAAATATTTTTGAGAATTTTTACAAAATTTTAGCAACAGTTCTTCAAGCCTTAATCAAATAATTAATTTTCAGGAATTATTTTGAACAAAAAAACAATTTTAAATGTTATTGGGCCGCAACCCTGAATTCCCCTCCCGCTACCCCTTTCGGCCCGGCCCAGTCCAGCCCCACCCGCTGACAGGCGGGACCCGCATGTCGGCCCTCTCCCTCTCTCCACCGCGCGCGCAGCCCGCCCGCCGGTCCCACCCGTCGGCCTCCCACGCGCCCCTCTCAGCCTCTGCCATCGCCGGCCCACATGTCAGCCCCGTAGCCTTTGCGCCCGCTCACTAACAGGTGGCCCCCACCTGTCAGGATCATCTTCTCCATGGAAATTTCCCCTTTTCTCTCGCCGGCCAAACCCTAGGCGCATGGATTCACCGCCGCCGTTCACCTACCACCAAATTGGTCGCGCCATCGCACTTGCCATAACCCGGGGATCCTTTCCCCTCTGTTACCCGACCCAATCACGCATGAAATCGCCGGAGAGATATATTTGGAAAGCTTGCCGGCGCGAGTTTGGAAACCTTTGGGTTTCCTTCGTTCCCCTTGCCAAACCGACGCCGGTGAGCCCTATTTATACACCCCAACGTCGCCGCATTTCGCCACACCACCCGAGCCCTAGTTGGCGCAATCCCGAAGGCCACCGCCCTCCTTTTCGGTTTTCCCTCTGCTCTCTCTCTGGCAGGACCTCACCGGCGCTCCGGGCCACCGCCGCCCTCGCCGAGGCCACCGTCGGGACCACCGTCGCTCACTCTTCCCCGGCCCCACCTCCTTTTGGCCGGATCATGGCCGGAGCTCGCCGCCGCCAACGAACCCGAAGAACTCCGCCGCCTGTTCCTCGTCGCCGATCGCCGCCGGTCGTCATTCTCCGTCGCCCCTGGTATCCCCGTACTCCCCATCCTCCCCTCTAACCGTTTTTTGCCGGAAAATAGGGCCTTAGGCCTTCGCCGCCGACGGCCATCGCTCGTCGCCGCACGGCCGGAGCCAGAGAAGAACGCCTCAGCCTTCCCCCGTGCCGCGAGCGTGCTGGATGGCACCATGGCCCTGCGATCCAGATCGGACGGCCCAGATTAGATCCCACAGGGACTTAATCCAAACCATCGATCGGCGCCCAAGGGGTATCATTGAGTCTGGGCCGTTGGATCTCATTTAACCATCCCGCACGCGCTCTGGCCGTTGGATCTTGATCCAACCGCTGCCACGTGTCGGGGTCCACGCGCGCAGTCAACGGTTCACGGTGAACCCAGTTCACCGTGGACCAGAGACTGTTTCTGGGTTTAAAATAAAATTCAGAAAATAGTTTGAACTTTAAAAATTCATATCTTGCTCAAATTAACTCCAAATTTCACCATTTTAATTTTGGAAAATTTGTCTTTTTACCCTCTACACTTTTATGCAATAAAAACAATATGTTTAGTTGGCACAAAATATTCTTATTAAATAATCAAGAAAAGACCCCTTTAGGATTTAATTAATATTTCATTTAAATAACTCAGAAAAACCATTAAAAATCTATATATTAATTTCAGAAGATAATATGACTTTATTCCCCTGTTTTAATGCAATAAAATAGGGTTAATTGCTTCTGTGCCACTGTTATTTCTCGAAACGCTAGAAATGCCATTAAAATTTCGGTATTAGCTCTTATGCCATTACTATTTAAAATTCACTCTTTTATGCCATTTGGACCCACCTACAGACTCTGAATATTTGCTCAAATGCCATTAAAATTTCTAATTTTCCACTTTACGCCATCACTTTTTTATGAATATTTGGGCCCAAATGGCATAAAAGAGTGAATTTGAAATAGTAATGGCATATGAGCAAATATTGAAATTTTAATGGCATTTCTGGCGTTTCGGAAAATAATGGTGGCACAGAAGCAATTAACCCATAAAAATAGCATGTTCACTTTGCCCACTTTATTCTATTAAATAATATGGCAAAAGCCCTTTAGAATATTTAATTAATTCATATAATAAAAAGTCCACACTTTATGAAAATGACCTAAGCACTTATATAATAACTTCAGAAGACATAATAACTTAATTTCACTCTTTCTACTTCAATAAAAACATTAAGGCTAATTTTATACCTTTTAATTCATCTCTAAAAAGGGAAAATAGTTATATCAAGTTATAAAATCCAGAAACCCCTCTAAAACTTAATCTTAATATTTAAGTAATAAACTCATAAAACTTAAAAACCTATCTCCTTTACTTAACCCAAACAAAAACATGTATGCTTGTATGATTGGTTTTTGGAAAGTTTATTGAATGTGGTGTTTACTTTTCCGTATCAAGAAGACTTCTACGCCGTCGATGATCCGGAGTCTTACCCCGAGGTTCCACCTTCACCGTTTGCGGATCAAGGCAAGTCACAACCCCCATTTTGATCATCATTGAGCCCAGTTTTCATAATTATCGCTATAACTCATAGGAATTAAATATTGCATTAGTCTGATATCAAACCCTACATTATATTTATTAGATCCCCGACCTTGTGTGCAAACCCAAGTCATGCTTATTGAGCCTAAACTCCTTGTCACTCTACAATAATATAATTAGTTAGTGTCCAATGTACCGACACAACTGCTATAGGATAAAAGAATGAGTCGTAGATAGCTGGAATTCTACTATATGAAATTCCCTGTTATTCTTGTCTCTGGACTCTGTTGGAGTGGGCTATGTTATAAGTATGGTGGGTTCCGGGTGCAAGCTCGGGAACTGGTTGGTCGCACCCGGGGCACTATAAGGACCGGTCTGCGGGATCCGTTGCAAAGCACTTCCGTACTAACCACAAGTCTAGTGGGTAAGTCCTAACTGGAGGTATGGATCGTACCAACTCGGAACACCATAGTGGAAGGGTACAAGGGGCAAGCCCGCGGGCGACTTGTACCAACGTGGCTCAAGGGGGGGATAAGGCGTGGCCCGAAGTGACTTGGAAACCTTACGAAACCTATAAGAAGGTGTTATCGAATTGGTGCGTTCCATGCTGAAGGTTTTGGCACGAGCTTCTCGTGACAAGAGTCATTTAAACACACTACGGTGTGCGGGAAATGAGTGCCTTGTGGGTACAGTAGTACACCTCTGATCAGAGTAATAAATCTTTTCGAAAAGCCGAGCCCACGGTCAAGGGCGGGTTGTGTGACCTCTCGCAGTTAGTTTACTTTTATGTGAATGTTTGAGTTATTCATGGCATGTAAGGACTGTTGAGCGAGGGTGGGCTGACTGTACCCCTCGAGGTAGAAGATGATGAAAGATGATGCATAACTCATGTTTACTTTTCCGCAATAATAACTTGATTACATTAATTGCTTTACAAATTGTGCTTTTCTGCAAAAGTAAGCCACTACCTTCCTTGTTATTACCTTGCATTATAATTGCATTCGGTGGCTTGCTGAGTACGATTGTACTCACCCCCGTTGACTTACACCACCAGAGGTCGTCTACTACGAGGAGGGCGAAGGTCTGGAGTAGCGACCCAGTCAAGGCACGAGACTGGAAGAAGACGTTCATCTAGAGGATTTATTTTATTAGTTTCTCTTTATTTAACTCTTTTGTATTAATATGGTCTACGAACCATGATTGATTGGGGTATTGTACGCAGTCGTGTGATGAACGTCTTGTATTTATTGATTTTCTATGGAATTTCAATAAATTCCCGGTTTTATTAAATCAGGGCGTGACATAAACCACCACAACAAAATAGCGGAAAGTCCCCTCCACGAATCTAACCAAACAATGAAAAGGGCCATACTGACAGAAGAAGCGCGATCTCTAAGGCTTTGGGATCCTTGAACGTGACGTAGGTCGTCCTCCCCGTCGCCAACCCATTGCCGAAAGCCCAAAATCCCAATGTGTTTTTAGAGGAAATCGGAAATTGGAAAAATACCACTATTGAATAACTTAAGCAGCAGATGCAACCATTAACAACGGAACAAGCAGTCAAAGGCAAGCAGTGTTCACAATTTGAGGTCGACGTGCTCGATTTCACCGGAGAAGGAGAAGAACTCTCGCACCTCATGCTCCCCAGCCAGATCTGAAATGTTCCTCACCTGCACCGTCATCACCACCCTCCTCCCCTCCTGTAGCAAGCAAAAATCCCCCACACTCTTACACTTACACCCCAAACCGCGATCGACCCTCTAGCTCCGATACCACGTCGTCGGCGACGCACGAAACCTAAAAAATGCTCATCTCTTGAAGGATATGCCCAAGAAAATTACATGGATCGGAAGTTCCGATAGTAAGCATCGGAAGTTCCGGTTATTTTCTAGTCTCGATACAGAGAGCAATTGTTGCTTCGGAAGTTCTGATATGTATCGGAAGTTCCGACGAGCCACAAGTTCCGATTCGGAATCGGGGAATTTTGTACTGATCGGAAGTTCCCATATGGTATTGGAAGTTCTGAGGTGAACGATAATAGATTGGATCTATTGCATGACGTACTGTATTAGGAGACCTAAAATACCTTGTCGGAAGTTCCGATATAGGATCAAACGTTCCGAACATGGGCAAACAGATTGGATCTGTTATGATTTTTAGGGTTTCGGGATAAGCACGACCCAGGGGCCCTCAGCCCTATATAAGGAGAGGAGTATGATGTCTTGGGCAGAGCAATAAGCCTAGATTAGACCTAGCCACCCAAAAGTTCTCTCCTTCCCTTCTTGATCTCAAACGTCGAGGTCAAGGATCCCCTCTTTCACGTGCGGTGCAAGCACGCTGCCGTGGGAGGTACTCCATCCCTGTATGTGTGGACTCCATGGAGGCGTTGCTCCAATAGCGTTGCTCGTGAATGTCTACATGCGAACGACTACGTCGTCTTCATCTATCGGATCACGTGAAGGATAGCAAGGACGAAGCAAGGAGAGGCTAGATGCGCTGCTTCAACATCTTTTTCTGCTGGACCTAGCACGTCTTGTGCTACAAGGTACCGATCTATGATCTCACACAGGCATGAGCCTAAGGCCATATGGTGGAAATTTTGAATTTGTCGGCTAGCGTAGCTCCCCTATTTCCCAACACCTCCATGGGCACGATGCAGAGTGAGAAGACGGGAATAGAGCAACCGGGAATCCCTCGGCACCAGTAGGAGTAGATGAAGGCTGGTGGCTATCTGGCTGAGCTGGGTAGGGTAGGGTTTGGTGCCCGAGCGATTTGCAATGGTGTCTGCTTGGTTCATTGCGGGCTCGTGGCGACAACTTTTCTACGAGTTGTTCACCTCAAAGGCTGAATACTCGTCGTGCCCACTACCATGAATGTTCCTCCAAAGGAAATGATGGGTAAAAGAGTAATTTCGCAAGACGATCACATGCTGGCTGCTGAGTTTGCTTCGCGGCGGCGCCATCTACCTGACTACCTCTCACCTGCAAAACAGTTCCCTAATTAACAATTATCGAGTGTAATTAAAGTATTATTATATAAGCGACTAAGTAATGACACGACAATTGAGGGCCCACCGGCTAGTCGATGTGGGCTAGTATAAAACAAAAGGTTTAGTTTTTGAAATATATTGAAAATCTATAAAAAAATGTTGTGAAATTATTTACCGATACTTTTGACGTTAAATTTATATGTTTGAACACAATAGTCATCATAAAAAGTAATTACGTATTCTCTCCGTCACTGTCTAGATTTATTGTATTACGAAATATCAAATTTAATTCAAAATTATAATATTATAGTCAGAAGGAATTCTCATGATGGGTCGTGAGAGCTAAGCTGGTCATGTGGGATGGGAATAGGGCTTGAGGCTCGCGAGCCAGCTCGAGCTCGGCCGAGCCAAGCCGAGCTAGGCTCGGCTCGCAGTCTTCCCGAGCAGGGTTTTTAGGCTCAGTTGCGATTCGAGTCGAGCTGAGCTGGCTCACGAGCGGCTCATTGGCTCGACCTATTCGGGATTTTCGGCCCAATGGCCCATCTATCCATTAGGGTTTTACTTCACAATTTGAGTTAACCGGTCAACATAAAGGCTTTCCCTGTTCGGTTGTTCCTGGTTCTGCCTGTTTGGTGTTTGCCTCGCCTGTTCCCCTCAGCCCTGTCAGTGTCAAGGCCAAACTCGGGCGCTGCCGGCCGCCGCATGAACGCACCCGGCACCCCGTAGCCTTGCAGGCGGCCGCCCCGCGCCCCCGTGACCCTGCCCTACCACCTTGCGTCCGCGCCGCCCCCACGTAGCCGCACCCCTGCCAGGCGCCCCACACGGCCATGCCTCCCTTGAGGCCCTAACCCCCGACAGTTGGCCCCTCACGCCCTCGTCGCCCCGCACGGCCACACCTCCGGCCTCCCCCTACCCACCACCTCACGCCCTCGCGAGCCCGAGGTGAGCCTGTTTTTTGCCTCGCCCGAGTGGCCAAGCGAGCCTGGATCTTCTCGGTGAAGTGTCGGCTCGACCGAGCCGAGCCCGAGCCGTCTCGGCTCATTGCTAGCCCTAGATGGGAATATTAAGAAGTGTTTGGGTTGTGAGATTTTGATAAAAGATTGTGTTCTTAAGCTTCTTAATAATAGTTTTATTTATTTTTTGCATTTGTTGAATTTTATAATCTAAAATGATAATTTAAATCATTTAAGATAAGAAGAAGTTTATGGTTTAAAAGTCACTGCAGTCGATTAGAATATCCTTAAATAAACTCCTAATCTCGTGAAAATGGTGAAGCGAGCCAACAACCAACGGTGGGTGTTTGGGTGGGCCCACAACCAGTTCGGTCGGGGTCAAGTGGCACATTCCATGCCGCGGTCTCCCCACCATGGAATGATGACAAGAGCTCCTCCAATGCTTTGTGCTAATATATATATTTGGCATAAGAAAAAATTAAACATTTTTATTAAGAGCTCTATGTTGCAATACAAAGATATCTAGTACTGTAATATTTGTTAGTTAATTTGTTACTACACTTACTTGATTAGCCATGCATAGTTGAAATTATTTTGATTAGCACCTATAGCACCCCGATGCTACAGTAAACAACATGTTCCTGTGTTAAGCATCCATGGTGGGAAAAACCGGTTTTTTCCCTCTAAACGCCTTTGTAAGCTTCCCATTAGAGCTGTCCTGATAATGCTTTAAAGTATTTTGTATATCTTTAGGACTGCTTTGAATTTGAATTGAAGACATTTTGTATAAATTTTAAAGTATTTAAATATTTTGGAAATTTTTCTATCCAAGTTGTTTGGAATATAGGATTAGAGCCTCAAAAATGCCTATGGATTGCTTTCCTCCCACCCTGTAACCTCATTTTATTTTTTATCTGAGAAATCAAATACATTTTCTCTCTCCGTCTCTCTTCTTTTACTATAAATTTCTATGGTTATTTCTTATGATCTATTAAATACATCATTTTCGAAATTATTTATTTGAATCTTACATTTTTTCTATTTATATGTTTCTTAAATCTGTGTTCCAAAAATTCCAAAAAGCCCTTAACTCGTGCCTAATGGGTGACCACAAAACTCATCTTTTTTGTTGTCTCGATTAATCGTTCTAGGGACTTTTTCTAGCTCGTTTTAAAACTTCAAAAACTTATGAATTATCGCGGGTATGTTTTATAAGTTTCTAAAATATATTATTTAAATTATTGAAAAAGTACTTTTAAAACCTTTCATTAATTTTTCAGTATTAAATATATCCGTTTAAATATTAAATAAATTTCGCGAATGCATAATATGTCATCTATCTTTCGTTTATACATGGTCTAAGCCTTCTTGCTTGAGATGCCTTTTTAGTTAATAAACAAGATTAAAAGGTTAGTGAATGCAACATAAACGATCAAGAATGTTTTTTGAACAAAAATGTAGGAATGTAAATAAAATTTGCAATTAAATGGTATATCATCACAAATCTAGTAATACTAGTTTTTGAAAAAAAGGAAAAAAATTGGCAATGACAAGCTATTGTGTTAGGTAGTTTTTATTTTTATGGACATTATAATGCTTCCAAACTATTATAAATTTAAATATCTTTGAATTTTATCCAAAAATCATCATAAACTATCCAATATTTGTTGGAATGTTTAAGAAAATTGAAATTTAAACCAAACCGGCCTCACCCGGACAACCAGCCCCAAAACTCAAGCCCAAAAAACCGGCCCACTGCTCTCCCCCTCCTCCCCCGACGCCGGCGTCGCCTCCTCGTTCCACTAGCCACTCCCCCTCCCCCTCCCCCTCCTGCCATGCGCGCGCCGCCGCCGCCGCCGTCGCAGCAGCAGTAGAGCGCAGGATACCAAGCGGCGGTTAGTAGCATGCGCGGCGGCTTGCGCCGCGGGCTGGGCATCCTTCTCGTTCCACTTTCCAGGTCACCCAACCGGGCGCTACGGCCGCCGGTCCCCCTCGCGGCTCTACCCCTCTTCCAGGGCCGCCTCTACGCCTTCGCGCGTCGGTCATTCTGCAGCTCCGGCGGGGGGTACGCCGTGGAGCAGTTCTCCGATGACGAGTACGACCACGAGTACGAGGACCAGCGGGTACTACCCCTCCGTGCGCGCAAGCGCAGAGCTGATTTTTGGTTTTCTCCCCTCTCGCTCTGCCTCACATGGAGTGTGGTGACCGCAGCCGTCGTCGTCGGTGGCGAACATCGATGAGTGGAAGTGGAAGCTGGGCATGCTGCAGCGCAACGCGGAGGACCAGGAGATCATCTCCAGAGATCGGAGGGACCGACGGGACTACGACCAGATAGCCAACCTCGCCAAGAGGATGGGCCTTTACAGGTTTCCCACCACAATTATACTGCTCCGTGTTCTTAATTTCCTATGCAATCATGGAAATATTGAACCCTCGGGTGCCGCCTTTGCTTGTCCGCAGTGAGATGTATGGGAAGGTCATTGTTGCGAGCAAGGTCCCGCTGCCGAACTACAGACCAGACCTGGATGACAAGCGGCCACAAAGAGAGGTGAGATCATGAATTCCAATGTCAAGATGATGCATCTTTCTTTTATTGGAAATTGATGGCATTTAATAGTGTGCATGTATTTGCCGTGCATGGAAACAAGCAGGTGGTGATCCCGCTAAGCTTGCAGAGGAGGTTGAAGGACTTGTGCAGGAGCACCTTGATCGTGCACTCTTGCTTATGGATAAAGGCGATGGCAGGATGGGAAATGGTTCTGAGATGGCCGAGAAAGCTGAGAATGTGAACCTGGATGAGCAGCAGGATTCTCTTCTCGATCGATCGGTCATGGAGAAGATCCTTCAGAGGAAGAGCATTCGGATGCGGAATTTTCAGAGAAGTTGGCAGGTATGACACACTCTAGAGGCCTGCATAGCTACAAAGTTTTGTGCTATAGAAAGAAAAGAGTGGATCAAATGCCTAGATATAGTTGGTTTACAGACGCCTTCTACAGCATTTAGTATGAAACCATGCCCTTACATCTCTGTGCATACTGCTTAAAAAATCCCATTCTCACAGTTGATCATCTATTTGTTTGAAACAACAGGAATCACCTGAAGGTGTTAAGATGCTAGAATTCCGCAAATCACTTCCTGCATACAAGGAAAAGGAAAGACTTCTAGCAGCCATTGCACGTAATCAGGTATATATATATATATATATATATATACTCGTACAATGCCCAATAGATGTTTGAGCCATATGCACTCCGTGAACACTGCATACATGTTTAGCAATTCCATTATCTCATTCATTTTTTCTAAACATTCTCATGCAATACTAGGTTATAGTGATTTCTGGAGAGACGGGGTGTGGAAAAACAACCCAGTTGCCTCAATTTGTATTAGAGTCAGAGATAGAATCTGGTCGTGGGGCCTTTTGTAATATAATCTGTACACAACCTCGACGAATATCTGCAATGGCAGTAGCAGAAAGAGTATCCACTGAAAGGGGAGAGAACCTTGGTGAATCGGTAAGACATAACTTTCTTTTTCCTGTCATTTGGTACTGTGGTCCATCCCTAATATGATGGACAAAAGGTCTTTACTAGATTCTCTCTATTGTAATTTTGTGTATACAATGCTAGTTTTTTTAACAGGTTGGCTACAAAGTTCGATTGGAGGGAATTAAAGGAAAAGACACACACTTGCTTTCTGCACCAGTGGTATTTTGCTAAGACGATTGCTGAGTGACAGAAACTTGAATGGAGTGACTCATGTATTTGTTGATGAAATACATGAAAGAGGCATGAATGAAGGTTACCCTCAAGATCGCAACATTTCTCTTGTCTTTGCTGATATAATCTTTATTCAACTCCCGATAAAGAGTTAAGTTGAATTACTTCTTTGGTTTCTCAGATTTCTTATTGATTGTCCTAAAAGACCTATTATCTCGTCGCCGTGATTTGCGGTTAATATTGATGAGTGCTACTCTAAATGCGGAACTGTTCTCAAGTTATTTTGGAGGAGCACCAACTATCCACATTCCTGTGAGTTAATATCTTGTCATATAAAAAGCATGTTGTGCCATATATACATATTTATCTGTGGTCTATATGCTATCTGGCATCCATCTTGTTCTTCTCATGAATGTTCTTATTTTAAGGGATTCACACATCCAGTGAGGGCACACTTTCTGGAAGATATACTAGAGAGGTCAGGCTATAAATTGACCTCAAGTAATCAGCTTGATGATTATGGCCAAGATAAAGTCTGGAAAACTCAGAAGCAACTATTACCTAGAAAAAGGAAAAATCAAATCACAACGCTTGTTGAGGTACTTTTCAATATGTAGATTAATGAGTGTCACTTTCTCTCAACATTTTTCCGATATTATTATTGTATCGTGCAGGATGCCCTTAAAACTTCGAGCTTTGAGATGTATGGTTCGAGGACACGTGATTCTCTGGTTAATTGGAATCCTGATTGCATTGGGTTTAACCTCATAGAAGCTGTTCTTTGCCATATATGTCGTAAAGAGCGGCCTGGTGCAGTTTTAGTTTTCATGACTGGATGGGATGATATTAGTTGCTTGAAGGATCAACTAAAAGCACATCCATTGCTAGGTGACCCTAATAGAGTTCTACTGCTTGCATGCCATGGTTCCATGGCTACTGCTGAGCAGGTACTTACTCCTAATTTGCACATATCTGATTGAGATTGCTTATAGCATGCCATTTACGCCATTGAATCAGAGATATAAGCTTTCTTAAATGTATCTTATATACAAAATATGCATCCTGAGTGTTAGTCAATTGACATTCATTTCTGTTAGCATATTGTCTGCATCATATAATTCATTGCTAATTGCTATAATGCTATTGACGTCTGTGCTGGGATTATGATATTCACATATGCTATTTTTTTGACGGAATCACAGAGGTTAATTTTTGACAAACCACCTCCTAATGTTCGAAAGATAGTGCTTGCCACTAACATGGCAGAAGCAAGTATTACAATAAATGATATCGTTTTTGTCATGGATTGTGGAAAAGCAAAGGAAACCACATACGATGCACTAAATAACACTCCCTGCTTACTCCCCTCATGGATTTCAAAAGCTTCTGCTCGTCAGGTGAATGCTCCCTTTTGTTTTTGCTTTTTCATCTTTTATCAACAGCATAAAATGACATGTGTCTGGACTTTGGACCTACTTTCATCATCATTCATTTTCTTGAACTAAATCTTTTTGCTTACCTTTTGTATGTTATATGTAATATAGGTGAGCATTTGTCTTGTCCTAGTTCTATAGTACTATATTAGTACTTTTGGGGTCTTAGCAATTTTCCATTATTTTCCTGTGTTTGGGCATACCTTAAATTTGTGGTTTATGGTTGACTAAGATTCTAACATGAAGAAATGAAGCCCCTCCCTGGTTTATACCAAGACTAGATACCTATTTCTGAACTACAGCTGATCTCCAGAGTTCTCATTTACTCTCTTGATTAGATATTTCTGAACACAGGCACTGCCATGTACCTCTTTCGATTATGAGCTTGGCTAATCAATGTATCATTTTATTCTTCTTTGATAGGCCACAGAAATTTATCCAAACATAAAAGGCAAGAAAATTGTAACAACACATTGAAACTGATCACAACTCCTTGAGATATTATCGCACTATACTCTTGTGTTCATCAGCCATCCTAATATACATCTGATAATTTCCTTGTTATCTTCATTCAGAGGAGGGGCAGAGCTGGTCGTGTGCAACCTGGAGAATGCTATCACCTCTACCCTAGATGTGTATATGATGCATTTGCAGATTATCAACTCCCAGAGCTCCTTAGAACTCCTTTGAATTCACTATGTTTGCAGATAAAAAGTTTGCAAGTTGGTAGCATTGGGGAGTTCCTATCAGCTGCCTTACAGCCCCCAGAAGCACTAGCTGTATGTCTTGTTGTCTTAAGTGGCTACGGCCTAGCAAAGGGTTCTTATTTTCAATCATTTCCACCTTTTATGTGTCTGACCAATTAAGAAATATGCAGGTCCAAAATGCAGTGGACTTCCTGAAGATGATTGGAGCATTAGATGAAAATGAGAACCTTACTGATCTAGGTATGTCCTATACTTTTGTTTCCTTTCTATCACTATGAAAACATGTTAGTACTGAAACTTATTAGGTATTCGCTAATTCAACTTTGTAGGAAGATACCTTTCCATGCTTCCCGTTGATCCAAAGTTGGGGAAGATGCTTGTAATGGGTGCAGTTTTCCACTGCATTGATCCTGTACTTACTGTGGTTGCTGGATTGAGTGCCCGGGATCCTTTCCTGTTGCCACAGGACAAGAGAGATGTATGCATTAATTTTCCACTAATCACTAGTATTAATTGGGACTTGGGAGACAATATTCTTTTCATATAAAATTTATAAAATAAGTGATGGACTATACCAATAAACATATGTGGTAGTTATTAGTTATCTATTAACTATGTTCCATTGGGTCTCAGGCTTTGTCTTCATTTTGGTAAGAAAACTTTGTGATTCTTGCCCATTATTTATTAGTTGGCAGGAACCGCAAAATCAAGATTCTCAGCAAAAGATTATAGTGATCATATGGCCCTTGTCCGGGCTTACGAAGGATGGAAGGATGCAGAGAGAGAAGGGTCTGCTTATGAATACTGTTGGAGAAATTTCCTTTCTGCTCAGACGCTTCAAGCCATTCACTCTCTTCGGAAGCAATTCAGCTATATCTTAAAGGATGCTGGTTTGATAGACTCTGACACAAATACAAATAATAGTTTGAGCCATAATCAATCATTGGTCCGTGGTATCATATGTTCTGGACTTTTTCCTGGGATAGCATCCGTTGTGGTAAGGCTGTTAATTACTCTGTAAAGTTCAATTTTATTTAAAAACAGACTTGCAGTGCAGTTATTTTTTGAGCTCTCCTTTCAGCAAAGAGAAAACTCCATGTCCTTCAAGACCATGGATGATGGCCAAGTTCTTATTTATGCTGTAAGTTCATACTGGAATGTCAAGTTCTCATGCGCAGTACCCTGTTTAATAGCTCATCTTTCAATAACTTGCTGTTATCTTATTCTACTCTACCTTCATGGTAGACAGCCTGTGTAGGGTGCCATGTATTGTGCCTTACATATACAAATACCAATATAGTGCTGATTTATGAGTATTTTACACTGTATCCAGAATTCAGTGAATGCTAAGTACCAGACCATCCCTTATCCATGGTTGGTCTTTGGTGAGAAGGTGAAGGTAAATGCTGTCTTCATCCGTGACTCAACTGGAGTATCAGATTCCATACTAATCTTATTTGGTGGTGCTGTTACAAAAGGAAGCATGGTATATAATCTTGATCAAGTGCTTTGTCTTGACACTTCACATTTTTCTTGTACTGACCTATACCTTCTAACCCATGCATTATAGGCTGGGCACCTGAAGATGCTAGATGGGTACATTGATTTATTTATGGATCCTAGCCTGTCTGAATGCTACTTGCAACTTAAAGAAGAACTTGATAAACTTGTACAACAAAAGGTAAGTTATTATCCATTACGAGGCATGTAAAACTAGCATTGCCAATACTACTATAATGAACCAAATATGATTTGTCATAATTTTGTCCACCTTCTGTGGAAGCTAGAAAAAGGAAAATCCACTTTAGATGTATATTGAAGCATGGGTTTGTGAATTGTGATATACTGCCAGTTAGGAACAAAACATAAACTAACTGTGCATTCTTTTGTGCTTAATCTCAGTCAACCTCTTCCAGCTGTATACTGATCATGTTTATAATTCTACAATGTTTTCACTTTTTTTTCATTACAAACAACAGCTTGAAGACCCAAGCTTTGACATTCACAAGGAAGGAAAGTACATATTATTTGCTGCGCAAGAGCTTGCTGCAGGCGACCTATGTGAAGGAAGATTCGTGTTTGGCCGCGAAACAAGCAGAGCAAGGCTCGTAAGCAATGATGATAGCAAAAGCAACCTTGTGAAGGATGGGATGAACCCAAAGAGCTTGCTGCAGACCTTGCTGATGAGGGCAGGCCACACCCCTCCAAAGTACAAGACCAAACACCTCAAGACCAACGAGTTCAGGGCCACAGTGGAGTTCAAAGGGATGCAATTCGTCGGCAAACCAAAGCGGAACAAGCAGCTGGCTGAGAGGGATGCCGCCATTGAAGCACTGGGATGGTTGACTCAAACCTCCGGCACAAAGCTTCAAGACGAGGGCGACGACTCCCCACTTGACCTGACCGACAACATGCTGAAGCTGCTTAGCAGACCGAGGCGGCCATCGAGAAACAATTCTAGGCGATGATTTTCTTCTTAAGGACATCTAATAATTAGTTCATGAGCCCATGGTAGTTTAGCTCGATCTGGTGCCGATTTTTTTGTGCTGGATGCATTCGAGTCTACCCAAGCGTCGATCTCTTTAGAATCATCTTTAGAAACTCAAATTACTGATGTTCTTTTACGGCTGGAGCCTTCATTGTTTCGTACTAAACACGACCATGTATAGCGAATTATGTATACAACAAAATGATATTTTGTCGAAATGTGAAGCTACAGAGTGTTAGTACTTATTCATCATTCGCTCGTAATACTAAAACTGAAGTGTCCGACGCGATTTCGACTAAAACATTCCAGCTCAGGTGCGTCACCCGGCGCTCCGGTTTGTAAAACTGTTTAGATCAGATAACCCGGTTATCAAGGATGATCAGTTTTGTTTCAGTTTTAAATTATAACAATGGTAGAAAAAATTGAGTTTCATCAGTTTACTGAATTGTTCCAGTAGAATAAGTTGTCTTTATTGTTTCATCTTATTAAAAAAATAGATTGTTATAATCCAAAACTGATACAAGCTTAGTATTTAGCCAGTAAGATTCTAGGAAATTAGATGTTTCTCGCCTTTTTTTAGTTTTGTAGATATCATTTCTCGTAATCTAGATCTATTTAGCAACTGTTATAAACTGAAACAGTTTTCAAAAGCCCCAAAAGCATAATTGGCTTTTAGCCGCTTATTCTATTTAGCCAGAGCTGAGCTGAGCCGAGCCTCTCCTCGCGTCGCTGTCGCCGCTCCCATTTGTGGGGAGGCGAGGCAAATATCCCACGCTACTAGTTGTTTACGAGGAGGACGAGTCGCAGTCCATTTCCCCCGATTTCATATGCCCCAACAGAGGTGGCCAAATGGGCGGCCCGGCACTGGCACGGCCCTAGCACTATTTGGCACGACACTATTAGGCACGGCACTATTAGGCACTAAACCCTAATCGTGCCGTGCCGGGCCGGCACGTCGTGCCACTCACGCAGCCCAAGCACGGCACTAAGCACGCTTAGTCGTGCCGTGCCGGCACGATGGCACTATTGGCCCGACGGGCTAGTGCCGGCCCAGGCACTATATATCACAAAATAGCTGAATTGAACCAATTTTACAAATTTTCACACCACTAGTAATGTTCTCACCCAGATTTGAAAATTTGAGATCACAAATTGATAAAAAAATGTACAAAACATAAACTGATCAAGAAATCAATAATTTTACGTAATTTACAGATAAAAGAACAACATTTCACAACCAATTTACATCAGAGAATCACAACCACATTCACTTCACACTTTTACAACCACTTCACAACATTTTACAGCCATTTCACAACCACTTCACAACATTTTACAACCACATCAGGTGTACAGAAGTAATAGAAGTAACAGAATAACTAGAACAATTGTACCGCAACAGAAATAAATATATAACAAATGTACATGAACAAAAAGTAATTACTATAGAACATCAAGAACATAATGTATATAAAAAACAAAAGTAATTACACAAGAAACATGAAATCATATATTGGTGATACAGAAATAACACAGGTGTATTTCTAGTTGTTTTTCTGTGGTGAGGCCTGGGTGTGGGAAGAGTCGGGCCGCCATAGTGCCGTCCAAAAAAATCGTGCCGGGCCGGGCCGGCACTATGGGCCGAGGAGCCGGCCCAAGCACTACACTACGCATAGTGTCGGGCCGGCACTAGCACTAAACCCATAGTGCCGGGCCGTGCTAGTGCCGTGCTATTTAGGACCGGGCCTAGTGCCGCCCATCAGGCCCGGCCCATTTGGCCATGCTTGGAGCTAATATTTTATTATTAAAAAATCATTTTTCTCTCGATAAAAACATTTAAATTAACCCTTTATTAATTTAATTAAAGCCTTTTTTAATCTGGAAATTACTAGAAAAATCGTGTGCCGTATCGTCTCGTCTCGTCGGGGACCTTCTCCATCAAAGCAGGAGGAAATCGACTGCTTGCTCATTCCGGAGAGAGAGAGAGAGAGAGAGAGAGAGAGAGAGAGAGAGAGAGAGAGAGAGGAGCGAGGCGGCGATGTCGTCGTCGAGCAGGTTCTCGCCGGCGCTGCAGGCGTCGGATCTCAACGACTTCATATCCCCCTCGCAGGACTGCATCGTCTCCCTCAACAAGAGCCCCTCCGCCCGCCGCCTGCAGGTGCGACTGCTAGCTACCCTCGCGCCTCCTGATTTTTCCTTTCTGCCCTTGCCGCCTTTGGAGTTTGGACAGGAGAGGAGAGTACTCTCGTGGTGGCTGGAGCTTTTGCCCGATTGGGATGCTCGGTCGTCTGGGCTTCCAGCCGCGTGGTTGCTGCACCGCGGAACTGACCATCCGCCCCCAAATTGTTTATATTTCGTGCGGCGACATGGGTGATGCGTGCGTTAATCTTAGCATCGTAGCAATCTCCTGACCATGGCACGTAATTCTGTGTCGATATTGTGCTAAGGTGTACTGTGTAGTCTGTAATCATGGAAGAGCATATGGAGTAGAAATGAAGAGAAAAGAAGGATGGAATTGATTTCCCCTTCTGCCGTTTGGTTGTTTGTGAACGAGATAGGGGCGAGAAAATGGTCTTATCTTAAGATGAGCAAGCATTATCAAACACTCTGATTTCTTCAGTGGAGTGGAATTAATGGCATCAGATTCTTTCTGCTGAACGAGATTATTGGCATTGGATCTGAGTGCTTTATTTCCTGTTCGTTTAGTGGAGAGAAAATTACTGCCTTTAGTGAGTGAACTGCCTCTCCGGATGTGTTCGTGAAAAAATCTGTAATGCTGCTACTGTCATAAAGGGATGTGAGCAAGTTGGCTTCGGATCCCATTAGAATTCTGACATTGAGCAGGATGGGTGAGTGGGTGACCTCCTAGGAAGTCTCCGTAAACACATGGTCTTCAAATAAAGTCGGGCTCACGTGGCCTTCTTCCCCCCAAAACATACTGGATAGCTTATTATTAAGTTTTAAATCAAAGCCACCCTATTTTATTTGTTGCAAAACTCGTTTGGAACCAAAAGAGAAGTCCCCTATCAGCCTATCAGGAGTTGGTTGCAAGCAGGAAAACAATGCATAATCATAAATTAGTACATGAGAAAAAAATAACGACTGCAAAATGATACTGTACCTTAGTTCCGTATTTATTGCGGGTTAAGCTCCACTAGCACATTTCTCCATAATTGGCATCAGGGTGAAAACTATCTGTACAAGCAAGGCTTTTATAAAAATATACAATGGAATCACTTGATGGAATCCTTATTACTAATTTGCACCTTTGGTATTTACTTTTCATTGGATTTTAGCTAGTGGCAAGCATGCACCAATGCTTAACATCTCCATTAGAAAGTTTCCTTTTTGTTGCAATCATCAATCAATTTTTATTCCGTGGAGACATTTTGAAATGGCTTATTACATTTCTGCACACCTTTATACATTAAACTAGCTTCCGATTAATACTATTGGAAATTTGGAACTGCTCTGCTTCACATCTATGTACCATTCTCCATATTCTTGACACTTATGTTTTACAGATCAAGCAAAAGGAAATTGCGGTGAGCACAAAACCTCCAGAAGAAGCAGTTAAGATTTCACTGAAGGACTGTTTGGCTTGCAGGTTTTTACCGCTTTTTACTGTTCATTTGCATCAGTGACTTCACCAAATTCAAATAATGCTGACTGTTTCATTTTGATCCCGTAGTGGTTGCATAACATCAGCAGAGACAGTTATGCTTGAGAAGCAAAGCTTGGGTGACTTCGTTACTCGTATCAACTCTGGCAAAGCTCTTATAGTATCTGTCTCTCCACAGTCAAGAGCATCACTAGCTGCATTTTTTGGTCTTTCTCAATCACAGGTGATTAAGTATTTTTCACTTATCTGCGCCTCTTGTCAAATCTATCCCTATAAAACATGTTCTCCCAAATGTTAGTTTATCTGAAAATATCACTGCTCAAGATGCATAAAAGAGTTCATTTTAATTATTATCATGGTGACAAAAACAGAGCATAATACCTCATGTTCAGGTTTTCAGAAAACTGACTGTGCTGTTCAAGTCGATGGGTGTAAAGGCAGTTTATGACACAAGTTGCAGCCGAGATCTGTCCCTTATCGAAGCATGTATTGAATTTGTCGCTCGTTATCGGCAAAATCAATTATCTAATGGCAGAGAAGCAGGAAACAACCTTCCAATGCTTTCATCTGCATGCCCAGGTAAAATTCTGGCTCATCCTACTATGTACTGTAGGTGTCATGAATTCTGCACTCCATAATGCTTGTAGTTTGACATTGGTAGTTTGTTTAGTTGCATTCCTTTTATAAACAACACAAACAATCAATTTACAAATATATGTGGATCTCTTCCACTTGCAGGTTGGATATGTTATGCTGAAAAGACTCTTGGTTCATATATATTGCCTTACATCTCATCTGTGAAGAGCCCGCAACAGGCTGTTGGTGCTGCTATCAAGCATCATATGGTTGGAAAACTCGGTCTCAAGTGAGCACTTTGCCATAGCTCTTGATTGAAGGTGTTATCTTCATATTTTATACACTGTTGTTTTTCTAAATATTGACTTACTGTTGTACATGTATTTATTGTGTAGGCCACATGATGTTTATCATGTAACTGTGATGCCCTGTTATGATAAAAAGTTAGAAGCTGTCCGGGATGATTTTGTTTTCTCCGTCGAAGATAAAGACATCGCAGAGGTAGATTCAGTATTAACAACCGGTGAAGTGTTAGATTTGATACAGGTAATTGGATTTTTTCTTGTCCTTGGTTTTATTATGTATTTGAAAACTATGAGAAGCTTAATACCATTTTCATGGTTATGCAGTCCAAATCTGTTGATTTCATGACCCTAGAGGAATCTCCCCTGGATAGATTGTAAGTCTCCTGCATGCTTTTTGTCATTTTGCTCCTTTAGGTTAAGTTATCTGGAAACTCACATATAGTTGTATTCATTGTAAATCCAGACTAACCAATGTTGATGACGATGGCCATCTATATGGGGTTTCTGGTGGCTCAGGGGGTTACGCAGAAACAATATTTCGATATGCAGCACACACACTCTTCAATAGAGAAATACAAGGGCCACTTGATTTCAGAATCATACGAAATTCAGATTTTCGTGAAGTTACACTGGAGGTAGGTTCATCCCCTTCCCATGTTAGTCTGCTTTCAATTCTCTCTTTTGCATGACTGAAGTGAGTTTAGGATGATTTTGTAATAACATGTGCTGTTCATGCTAGCAGGTGGAGGACAAACCTGTCCTTAAGTTTGCACTTTGTTATGGATTCAAAAACCTGCAGAACATTGTTAGGAAGATCAAGATGAGAAAATGTGAATATCACTTTATTGAAGTTATGGCTTGTCCTTCAGGTACTCCACTTGTGATATGGTGCTGTTTACTGCTTTCAGTAAATGGGTTCTGGGCCTTAAGATTGTGGCTCTATGATACTGATTGTTGGCTTCCAGGTTGCCTGAATGGGGGAGGCCAAATAAAACCTGTCAAAGGCCAATCTGCCAAAGATCTCATTCAACTATTGGAGGGTGTGTACATCCAAGATGTAAGTTCCTGGACAACGGCTCTTAAATTTCATGATGTCTGTGCTATTTCTGTTTGTTTCACCATTGTTTGATTTCTTCTGTGTCCATGTGGAGTAGATCTGAAGCTTCTGACTCAAAAAGATAAAAAACATAATCTGAATGATTTCTGAAATGCTTTTGTAACATGTCAATCAAGTATCATCACAGAAAAAGGTTAATCAAGTATAACTATAACTCAAAGCAGTATGAATTCATATTTATTGATCATCACTTGTGCGTATGAAATGCTAGCTTTAGCTTGATGCTTCTAGATATGTCACAAGAATGTCGCGAAAGCCATTTGCTTTCTTCCAGATATGTATTTCCACAAACTGTAAAGCTTATGGCCTTATGTACCAGGTGTCGATATCCAACCCCTTTGAGAACCCTGTCGTGAAAAGATTATACGATGAGTGGCTTGGGCAACCTGGTTCAGAAAACGCGAAGAGGTATCTACACACGGTGTACCACCCAGTGGTGAAAAGCATGGCCTCACAGTTGCAGAATTGGTGATAGCACTTTTGTTGCACTGGTAATTCCTATGGTCATAGAGAGTTAGTAGGCACCTGCACAAGCCATCATGGTGCCTTACCCACACTATGCAAATGCTGAACACAAAGAAAATACACATATCATCAAAGGTTTTTCCTGCGAGAAAATGAGTTTTGTTAGACTATAGGCTTTCACATGCTTCCTTGGTAATTTTGTATACTACTTCCTCACTGGAAAGCAAAGCATAGTTGAAATTGTAGCCTGTAAAAATGAAGTAACCAAATATGTATCTGCTCAGCTAATAATTCAATTGCCAGCCATTGTCTAAGCTGTAGTGATGGCCTTTCTCTTGCTTGACATGTTATTCTGATGTTAGCATTTATCAGGTGATTTCACAGTCTGTTCTATACTTCTATGCTAAAAAGTGACTCTCTATCTTTTGATCGTAGTGTGGGATTCTGTAGAATTATAATCCCTGGCCTGTATATGACGCGTGTAGCTCTGCGTTGACCTTCAGCAAGAGCAACACTCATACCAGACTTGGATACAGGCATACATACATCTAGGTATGCACCGTTGACATTAAATAATAGACGCATCAAAGTGAACTTTGCAAAGATGATTAAAAATCATGGAGACGGCCAACTCCGATGTGTGCTTGGAATCTGTAGCTTTCTGGCCCACGGTATTGCATTTGGAATATGAAGCTCTCTGGATATTCTTGGGGCAACCAAAGGTTGGACTGACTGCCGCTGCACCGAAACAAGAGAAGGCCGGTGCAGCTGACCGACGTACATTGCTCGCAACAGCATACTTTATCCTCTCCAAGAAAGAAAGAAAAAAATCACACTTTATCCTAATCAAGAATGCAAAGATCACTGAAAATAACAGATACATTTGTGCTGCATTTTGATCAGCAAAACAATCCTACAAGGATTCAGGCGCAGACGCGAGCTGGATCATGTCGGGAAGAGTCTCGAGCAGGTAGGTGAACAATCCACCCAGCAAGAATATGAACACGAACGCGAGCACGATCTTGATGAAGTAGGCGGCCGTCGTCTCCTTGTCGAGAGGATTCTTCGCCGGCTGCTTCGTCTCATCTCGTTTCTGCAAATCCACCAAAAAAATCCGCACAGGAAATCTCTGCTCACTCGGCCCCTGATTCTGAGAAGGGAAGAAAAATCTCGCCTTTTTATTTTGAGCAAAACGGAGGGGTACATACTGTGTCGAACGCCGCCGGCGTTTGGTGGGCTCCTGGCGCGTCTTGCTCGGTGAGGGTCTGCAGCTTCCAGCCATCGCCGAAGTCGGCGAGCGGCGCGTTGGGGCCGAAGCTGACGGGCTCCTCGCCGTCCTTCACGGCCTCGACGTGCAGCGCCGCCGGGGCGCCGGGAGCCAGCTTGCGGTTGACGGCGTGCAGCGCGTAGCGCGCCGTCGTCCCGGCCGCGAACCGTCGGACCTCACCGGAGCTCCTGCACGTCACCTCAAAAAACTGCACGCACATTGGACCGTCGGATTTGCCTCTCCAGATAGAAGTACACAGTAGGAAGAGAGCGAGCGGCCGGGTTTACCAGCGGGGGAGGAGGGTCGCCGGCGCCGCCGCAGGCAGACTTCTCTGCCTCGTCATGCTTCTTCTCCATCGCCGCCTCCGGATTTGCCATGGCCGCGGGAAGGTGAGGCCGAAGGAGTAGTCACGAACTCGCGGTCCCGCGGAGTGGCCGTGCGTGTGCAATTGGCGACAAAACTGCATATATATACCTAAAGTGGAAGCTAGACTGTGGCACTGTGCTAGAGCATGGAAAATGCTGAGAAGTTGCATAGGATAAAATTATCAAAAAATATAGAAAAAATATAAAAAATATATATAATATAAAACATTTAGTAAATACTTTTATTTTTTGAATTATTTGTGTGAAGACACCTTAATTTCAGGCTAGAGATAACAATTATGTCTGATAATCTATTTACTTGAGGTTAAAACACTATTTAGCTTGGTGGATATATTTACAATTTTATACCACAGATACCTAACCATCTTCTACTAGTCCCCATATCAGTCTCTATCAATCTTATTTAAAAGTCATGATGTGTTGGAATGTGATACGAGAACTTTTCATGAAATTATTACTCCCGTCTGCTAACTCACGTCTCTTTCACAAATCGATGTCTCTTTAGCTATTCTTCCTACCTATAATATATACGATGTTTATGTACACCGAACATATATACGAGTATATGTATAAGATTTTTTCAGGATGTAAATATGTACTTATCTGTTTATCTCATCCCTGTTTCAGATTTTCAGGCTACCCTCGAAATGCGCGGCCCAAATCACCGCGTAATTTGCATCAAGGCCCGCTGCGCGGCAACCACGCCCAAGGGCAGGGAGGGGAAGGGTGGTCGGGACCGGCGCGTGCCGCGTGACGCGGGCTGTGTGCAACGATGGGCAAGGGCGGCGGCTGCATCCCGAGCAAGAGGCACCGCGCCACCGCCGCAGCCGACGCCGCGCCGCAGCCGCTCTCGCCCACGTCGCACCGGCGAGAGCGGACCTTCATACCGGCGCCGTCTGCGGCCGTGGCGCCGGCGCCGGCGCCGCGGCCGGTGCGAATCTACGTCGTTTTCTACTCGATGTACGGCCATGTCCGGCTCCTGGCGCGCGCCGTGCAGCGCGGGGTCGGCTCCGTGCCGGGCGCGCGCGCGCTCCTCTTCCGCGTCCCGGAGACGCTGCCGCCCGCCGTCCTCGCCCAGATGGGCGCCAAGGAGGCGGCGGACGGCGAGGACATCCCCGTCGTCGACCTTGACGGGCTTCCCGACGCCGACGGCTTCCTCTTCGGCTTCCCCGCCAGGTTCGGCTCCATGGCGGCGCAGATGCAGGCCTTCTTCGACTCCACAGAGCCGCTCTGCCGCCACCAGCGCCTCGCCGGCAAGCCCGCCGGCTTCTTCGTCAGCACCGGCACCCAGGGCGGCGGTCAAGAAACCACCGCGTAAGTAGACGCCTCCGCCGCCGCAAGATCGCATCATTCGCAACCGATCAGCTAACTGTGCTCCGTTAATCACTCTGCATGCATGCAATGGGTAAAGCTGGACGGCGATCACGCAGCTGGCGCACCACGGCATGGTGTTCGTGCCCATCGGGTACACCTTCAGCGAGGGGATGTTCGAGTTAGACGAGCTCCGCGGTGGTTCACCGTACGGCGCGGGGGTCTTCTCCGGCGACGGCTCCAGGCCGCCCTCCGAGCTCGAGCTGGCCCTCGCCGAGCACCACGGCAAGTACATGGCCACACTAGTAAAGAGGATGGTGCACGGCGCATCGTGATCCTCTAAAGAATCCCGGCCACCTTGCTGCCCAGATCAGCATCGCCATTAGCAAAAAAAAAAAAAAAAAAACAGATTCTTCATATATTGCTCGGCATTCTGCTTTCAGATTTGTTCCAATAGACTTCATTTCTATCTCCATATGTACTTTCTGGTTGCAAATTAAGTTTTATTCCTTCAACCAGAAACAAAATTTGGTTTCAACTGAAAAGCAAACTGGCAAAACGTTCATATTTCATTGTGGAAAGATCAGAGCTTCTGACCAACAAAAAAGTCACTAACTATTTCCACTTCCAAATTCAACAGGACTAACATTACTAAAAATTACCAGTAGCAACATTTCCAATTCCGAATATAATCGTGTAAACATGCGTACAATGAGTACAGCCCCAGTCGCCATTCCAAGCCAACTCCACATAGGAATAAGAGGAAAAAATATTCTCAGGTTAACAATTGTGCACTCCTAAAGAACATAAAAAAATTGCAGATCCTAGTTGTAGAAAAGAATATGTCCAGGAAAAAGGTTAGGGTGTTCTGCATTTCTGTAACCCCAACAATCTAATCTTGTCCAACCCCCATACGACAAATGTCTGCCCTACTTTTCTTTCCCCTCTGAGTAGCTAGCTATTCCTAATATATCTAAAGAAACACTCATTTCCCACTTCCCACTCATGAAACATATCTAATCCAAAAACAGCCTTACAATTTAGCTTGTAAGTTAATAGCATCTCACTTCATAGCAGGGGTAGCATTTGTTTTATTTGGCATAGTACTTGCTTGGGGGTCTTCAGTTGTCTTGGATGTAGCACCATCTATGGCAATGTTCCCCAACCCCATAGCCATAGCATCTCTTTCTTGATTCTCAAACCTTTGTTTCTCTGAAACAACGTCTACTGAATTCTCTGTTGGGTCTGGTAACGTTTTGGGCTGCCGGTGAAATGGTCCAGCATCAAGCCATGGATGTTGAAGTAGTTGAGCAGCCACAGGACGCTTTCCAGGAACAAAATCAAGTATTGGAACAAGAAAATCTGCCATGTCATTTGAATCTCTCTCACTGAAACGATATTTATCCACCAGCACCTTGTTGAGAGGCCAGAACCGCAAGCGCCGAATGTGCCTCAAATCCCCATAACGATTGAAGAACTCGCGTGAATACCGACCACCCAAGGCAATCTAGGAAACAATATTGTCACCGTGTTATCTAGAATCGAGACTGCAACATATGCATGAAAGCCTACGAAAATGCAAAACTCCTTACCTTCCGAGGCATCATTCCTAATAGCTCCATCATCAGTGCAAGATGATCCTGGATAAAGTAGGATTCAGTCAGAATAAACTTCTATGGAAAGAGAGAACATAATATACTATAGGACAAACAACATTAGATGTCAATCATTATGGTTTGCTGCTTGCTCGTATTTATTTCAAATGGCATCTCCAAACAATGGCAGGTATTAAGAGCATGCAAAGTGTATTTCAAGTTTGATTTTGCCATAGAGCAAAGAAAAAGTACTTCCCGGAAATAGAATCATGACATGAAACATACAGAGAAGCCCCTGTACATATTTTTAATGTGTAAGCCTTTTTGTTTTCATTCCAAAAAACAAAGGTGTGTACTTGAGGTCCACAAAAAGATTACCCAGACTACATTTCAAATAAGAATTATTGCTAAATGAAATTTTAAGAGTTTGAATAAATTCAGCTATTGGTTCCTTCAAATATGCAGAGGTCAATCAACTAGAAAAAAAAAGCTGAACAAAGGGTTTGAGCTTTTAACGCAATTCAAGAAAACAATTTTCATCATGTTGTACTGGTTCTGTTGGTATGATCCGATTGTAATATAGTATACAACACAATCTGGAAATGTTTGATCAATCGTGTTCAGAACTTGTTCGCCTTATATAACATTTAGTACACACCATTGTTGCCGGTCATTGTTACAAGGAATTAAGGAAACAGTGACAACTGGTTTATGCAAGGATGCTCACAGGCTCTAAAAATGATAAATCACAATGCATATGATTTATGATTTATGTACATATATCAAAACTGTCCTTAGTCGAAAATTTATAACCAGAGTAAAGGAAGAAATAGATATACCTCATCCCTCTCAAAATTATCACCACTATGAGGATCAAAGAGTACATCTCCTGTGGCAAGTTCAAAGCATATGCATGCAAAGGACCACAAGTCAGCAGATGTAGAATATTTGGAGCCTAGTACCACCTCAGGGCATCTGTACTGTCTTGTTTGGATATCGCTTGTAAACTGTTTGTATATCCAACATGCATTTCCAAAGTCTACAAGCTTGCAATTCAGGTCAGCCTCCATTGCCATTTTTTTCCTGATCCCTTTGCTACCTCGTCTAGTTCCTTTGTCTCCTTTATTGTCTCCATCCTGATTAGGACTACCCTCATTTGCTGTACTTAAATCTCCCCTATCATCTGATCCATCTGTGTCCCCTGATGCAACAGCCCCACTTCCTTCTGAAGTTGCAGTGGCTGCCCGTTTGGCTTTCCTCCTAATCTTCTTCTTTTGGCTCTTGGTAGGGCCACCATTCACTGATGGTGCAGGTGCCTTTGGAGGTGGATCATCGGCCTCTGTAGCAGGCAGCACCAGTGGAACGCCTGATTTCCTGGGATTCTTTGAGGGGTCAATAGTGGATACAAGCAATATATTCTCAGGCTTAAGGTCAGTGTGAATAATTGCAAGCACACGGTGTAGGTAGTCAAGGCCAACGAGCACATGTCGGCATATCTCCTTAACCATGGGAAGTGGAATTCCATGATAGTCCGTGTACTTTATCAGGGTCAACAAGTTATCACCAAGGAATTCAAACACCATGCACACATGGTTTCCATTGGGACCTGAGTGCTTGAAATGGTCTAGAAGTTTAACGACACACCGAGAATCATCAGGATCACCATCAGCAATCTGCTTCAAGATCTTGATCTCATCCATGGCTGCCTCTGTGTAGTGCTGAGCACTCTTCTGCACCTTGAGCGCCACATACCTCTGCATACATAACTAACAAATTCAGAAACACTAGACCGTGATGGCCCGAATATCTAGGAAACGGACATATTTCGTGTATAATGATGGGATTAACGAATAGAACAGTACTTGCGAGCAACGAATTTAGTCCTATCCACCAAGGAAATATAGCAAACAGTTTATGGGTACAGGCAAACTGATGCTGTGCTGAACACACTAGATAAAACGCATCCAGATCAAAATTTCTTACAGATTATCGCGAATCTATGGAGGAAGGAACAGCGCCATTTGACAAGATATTTCGTTGCAAAGGATCAGAACTTACGGAGTGGTTGGTATCCCAGGCAAGCCAGACCGTGGAGAAATGCCCCCAACCGAGCTTGGACTGCACAACGTAGGCGCCCTTGTTGAAGGAGTCGCCGACGCGGACAGCGTGGTACCCGCCGCGGCGGTACTCCTCCGTGCCCTCGTCCTCCGACGTGTAGTCGGAGCTATCCCCCTCCGTCTCCGCCGCTGGGTCCGTCGCCGCCGCCTCTTCCTCCTCCGCCCGCCGCCTCCTCGCCGGCGCCTCAGCCATCGCGAGGGAGAGATCTAGCGCCGGAAACGCCGGTGGGCCGCGGGGATTAGGGTTTTTGCGGGGATTAGGGTTTTTGGCGCTGCCCTCTTGGTGGTGTGGTGGTGGTGGCGGCGGCGGCGGCGGCGGCGGCGGAGGAAATGGCGCTCGCCCTTCTCTCGCTCCGCTGCTGCCTCCCCTCCGCTTCGGGCGCCGAGAACTCGCGTTGTTAATTAACCTAATAGGCTAAGTCCAAATTTGTTATAGAAATATTCGATAAATACTAAATTTCTATATTACGATAAGAAAAGAGATATATTTTTATCTCTATTTTTAATAATTTGAATTAAAAATACATCTCTATTATTTTTCTATCAGATTCCATATTATTATTAGATATATAAAAATCTCTCTTTATCGTCCGCATTCTCTTATTTTATAATACAAAAGAGAAAAAAAGGGAGATAAGATTTTATTAGAAATATTCTCTATACAATAGTATTGAAAGTGAGTTTATATATATATAAATGTTATCCTACACCATATGTGTAGAATAACTATTCTACCGAGAAATCTACTACTGAAAAAAAAACAATACTCAATTATTATTCTACTGAGAAAATCAACCAGTGAAAGTATTCGGTGTGGAATAGCTATTCTACATATGTGGTGTAAAATGCACAATTGTATAGAATGATATTCTACACTGATCAACCCAACCGTGCCCACCTCATCCAGCGTGCCCCCACGCCTCACCCAATCCCGACCCCCCATTCCATGTCAGTGTAGAATAGCATTCTACATTCGTAATGTTGAATAACATTTGCGTGTGTGTGTGTATATATATATATATATATATATACGGGAGTGCTATTCGCCTATTCTACACCATGTGTATAGAATAGTTATTCTAAGAAGCACTATTTTCAGTAGTAGATTTTTTCAGTAAAATAGCAATTGAGTAATATTTTTTTCTTAGTATTAGATTTCTCAGTAGAATAGTTATTCTACCCACGTGGTGTAGGATAACATTTATATATATATATATATATATATATATATTAGGTTTTAATATTTAAAACAAAAGCTCCCTGTCAAGTTCATGTTCTTTATTGGAAGACTGTTCAGGTTCATGCTCCCTGTCAAGTGTATGGTCAATTCAAAGCATCATCCAATTCTTGAAAAATATAAACGCATCCACACTCCACAGTGATGTGGACATGATGGAGAGAAACTAGGCAACTGATGTACTGATGAATAATCCTATGCAATTGAGACACGTGGCAATAGGGCAGTGTCAGCAGTAATGTTTCTTGCTGTGACTCTTTAATTAAAAAAAACAAAAAAGAGGCAAATCTATTTATGCCCCTATCCATGACACGACGCGCTCACTTTATGAAAATGCGATGTGTTTAGGGTTGACATTTTAGAATCGAGCGTGTGAAAAATGCAGAAAACTCACTAAACAGTCTTGAAATATCCTAGAGAAGAGCAGATGGAATAGGGTTGGACAAGTGTACTTGTCTAGAGCTTTGGTTAATTAGAAGCTCTGTACAGCTCAAAAGAATCATTGCTATAGTATTAATCAAACAGTATGTCAGACAGAAAGCATGAACAGATAGATCATATCTCTGCTTGTTTAATTAATCATTTTCCTCCACACCAAAGCCCCATTCACATGCATGAACTTCAATTAAAAAAACATTAGCCAATAAGCAATGCCACAGCTAGTAAAAATCTAGATGAACTAATTTGAACATCCAGCTAGTAAAAAACTAGATAGGCTAATTTTAAAACAAAAATCTCAATTAGGATTCTCAAAAAACAAGCCCTGAGTAATCTTCTTTTGTGTTTGGCATGATATTTGAAACCAGAAGGGGTAAGTCAGAAAGTGCAGAGTGCAGTTAAGGCTGCAGTTATATGTGCATTTTGCAGACTTATTGCAAAGACACATTTTGCAGACCCAAAAGGCTTGAGCAGAAGCAATGGATTATTCATTTATTCCAAAGTGACTTAAAGTCTTAAAAACTCCCAAATGGAAATGAGAGTTCCAGCTAAGACCACATTACAATTTACAAGGCCAACACTCCAAATTCAAGCTGCATATGTTCACTGCATTATTTATGTTAAACAACCACTCCAATATGCTAGGTTCTCTTCAGTCTTCAGGCCTGCTTACTCATACCATTGTTAGCAGCAGCATATATACTAAAAGAGTTTGTCACTAGTAAAAACATGTCCCTTTGTCTCTAGTGGGCTGCTGTTGCATAAGTGTTGTGTATACATGTTGGCTCAATGAGCAAGAAAAACGTGTGAAATTAACAATAGATTTACAAATACGGTTCACTGCTTACTATGGTTTGTTTTACAAATGTGAAATGAGATGGGCCAAGATGCTCAAGGGAAGGATCATGTGAGCTCAAAGGAGATGAAGCTGGTTAACCAGCATTTGGTTTTTTTTGAGGCAAATCAGTAGGAGAGGCTCCTACTTGCGATTTTATATATATAAAAAAACAACAAGAAACAAAAGTACAACCACGAGTGAAGAGGGATTACAAGGTTTCAATCCAACGCTTCAGACTGTCCTTGACAGAAGGAGAGAAACGTTGGGATTGAGCAGAGAAGGTGAGGAGGAAGCGATTCTTCCAAGAGAAAAGTGTGGGGGCTAGCCCATCAAAGACCATTCTATTGCGGATTAACCAAATGGACCAGGCCCCCATTAAAATTACATCCATAAAGAAAGAAGTACTAAGGGAAGACTTCAAAGCCTCCAGCTTGTCCTGGATCGTGCCAGTAGGGACCTGCGGGGCTCCAAGCACAGCCCAACACTCACGACTGAAGGAGCAATCAAAGAAGAGGTGCGCCGCCGATTCTTCTTCTCCTGAGGAGCAAAGACAGCAGGAGGCATCATTGACCGAGTTGAGGATCCTTTTCCTGCGAAGGACCTGTCTTGTGTTGAGTCCGTCCATTAAAAGGAGCCAGAAGAAGACTTTAAGCTTGTTGGAGCACTTAGCTTTCCAAAGCCACCGGAAAGCAGCCGGGACTTGAATGAAGTGATGTTGGTAGTTGTAGAACTTGGCAGCACTGTAAGAGGGGGAATTCCAAATGAAGGACCAATGATCCGGGATGTTTGCCCTGAGAATCACTGAGTCAAGAATGGGGAGCAAAAGCTGGTACTCACTGAGGGCTTCAACAGAAAGCGGAAGGAAGAAGTTAGAAGACAAGGGGAAGTTAGAGAAGAAGTGTTTAACCGAACAATTGCGGCGCTTAGCAAAGGAGAAGAGGTGGGGGAAGTGGAGACGAAGGGGGGTGGCAGACCACCCATCATCCCAGAAGGCAATGTTGCAGCCATTCCGGATGGAGGGGCAAGCGATTGCCCTGAACAGATTGGAGAGGGCAAGGATGTCCCGCCACCAACGGGAGCCACGGGCGGGAGAAAGATGAGGGGGGGAGACAGCCGAGGTGTAGTGCAGAGAAACCAAGAGAGCCCAGGGGGGGGGAGAAGGGCTTAGAAAATTATGAAGATGCTTAAGGAGCAGGGCAATGTTGTGAGTGCGGAGATCAATGACCCCCAGTCCCCCTTTGAATTTGGGCTTACAGACTCTGTGCCAGGCAACTCTGGAGGAGTTCCGGCCAGAGCAATCAAGACCATGCCAAAGGAAATTGCGCCTGGCTTTGTCAATACGCGAGATAATAGAGATTGGGAGTTTGAAGGTGCACATGGCAAAGGTGGGAAGAGCAGAGAGGACAGAGTTAACAATTTGGAGACGACCCGCCATGGAAAGCCAGGGGGAAAGGGCAGTCAATTTTCTCTCAACGCTGTCAATGAGGAAGGCAAAGTCAGCAGGCTTAGGCTTCAGAACCCCCAAGGGAAGCCCAAGATAGGTGAAGGGAAGAGGGGCTAGGGGGCAGCCAAAGGTGGCCGCCAGGAGCTCAGCCTGCTGAGGATCGGCGTTGATTGGCGTGATGGTTGATTTGGAGAGGTTTATGTGAAGCCCAGTAGATTGGGAGAAAGTGTGAAGGATACCACGAAGGTTAAACAGGTTTTTTTGGTCCGCATGGAGAAAAATGATGGTGTCATCAGCATATTGGGCAATAGGGAAGTCAAGGTACGAAGGATGGCATTTGGGACCCTGGATGATCTTTAAGCTGGAGGCCTTGTTAATGATATGCTGGAGGAGGTCAGCCGCCAGGACAAAGAGGAGCGGGGAGAGAGGATCCCCTTGGCGCACACCTCTTTTGCAATGGAAAAATTTACCAGCAGCGCCATTAATCAGAACAGAGGAGAAGCCAGAGGACAAGAGGAGATCAATCCAGCGAATCCATTTGTTGGGGAAACCCAGCCGAGTCATCATGAGAAAAATAGTTGAGTGTTCAATGGTGTCAAAGGCTTTCTCAAAGTCAAGCTTTAAGATGACGGATCCGAAGGAAGACTGTTTGCAGCTGTGCGACAGTTCCAGGGCCCAAGCGAGGCAGTCTTGAATACTTCTTCCTTTGATGAATCCATACTGGTTTTTGTGAACAATATTAGAGATGATACCTTGAAGTCTGTTGGCAAGGATTTTAGAGATGATTTTAACGCTGGTGTTCATGAGGGAGATAGGGCGGTAGTCTTTAACAGAGGAAGGGCAGGGACCCTTGGGAATGAGAGCAATATAAGAGGCATTGATGGGAAGGAGCTGGGTGTCACACTGGGAGAAATGGAGGGCAAGGTCAATGAAGTCCGGCCGAAGGATAGGCCAACAAGCTTTATAGAAGGAGCCGTTGAATCCATCTGGGCCGGGAGCTTTGTCCGGATGTAAGGACTGGATGGCCTGGTCCAGATCAGACTCAGAAATGTCAGCTGCCAGCTGTTCCAAGCCCTGAGCCCTGGGAACCAGCTGGGCCAGATCAAAATCCATGTGAGGGTGACCCGAATAGCCCATTTTGCAGAGGAAAAAGTCCAGGAAAGCATCAGCTTTGTCCTCATGCTGAGAGACCCACGTGCCATTGGTAAGCTTGATAGAGGAGATCGTATTGCGGCGACGCCTAGACGTTGCAGCGGCGTGAAAAAACTTGGTATTGGCATCTCCCAGTTTAGTCCAACGGATGGTGTAGCGCTGCTTCCAGTAGCAGTTGCTGATGTCAAGGAGGGAAGCAAGGTGAGTCTGAAGGATGGTCCTGAAACGGAATTCAGGAGGAGAGAGGGGGCGGAGCTCCTCCATTCTGTCCAGGAAGCTAATGATGATGGAGGTGTTCCTAATCCAAAGGCTGAACCCTCTATGTTTACGCTGCCAAACAGAGAGGACCTTCTGGAGGGATTTTAACTTCTGGGCAATGCGTTTGGCAGGGTCAAGCACAATAGGCCCCTTGTTCCAACAGGAATGAACCAAGGGAAGAAAGTCAGAGAACTTGGTCCAGAAATTTTCAAAACGAAAAACAGTGGACCTAGGAATGTTTGTGCCAATGGAAACGATGCAAGGGCAATGATCCGAGCAGCCATTGGGGAGAGCAGCAAAGGAGGTATCTGGAAAAGTATTCACCCAATGCGATGAAGTAAGGCACCAGTCCAGCTGGACAAGAGTAGGGGGACTCTGTCTGTTAGACCACGTAAATTGCCTGTGCCGAAGGCTAATCTCCTGGAGGCCCAGGGAGCTGATGACATCATTGAAGGAGGCCATGTTTCTGCTGTTAAGAGGGCCTCGGTTCTTGTTTTCGCTGAAGCGATAGAGGTTGAAGTCTCCTAAGAAGAGCCAGTCTTCAGATGGAGAAATGAGGAGAGAGTTCAACCAAGAGAGGAAATCCGGGCGCATAGAGGCCCTGCAGGGCCCGTAGATATTAGTGAGCTTCCAAGAGCCGCCATTGAGAGTGGAAGTGAGGGTGACAGTGAGCTGGAAGTGAGAAGAGGAGAGAAGGGAGCCAGAGAAATTAGCGCTATTCCAAGCAATGAAGAGGCCTCCAGCAGAACCCACAGCAGGGGAGAAGAGGAAACTGTCCAAACGTTTGGGACAAAATTTCCTAACAGAGGAGGGGACAAGGGTCGCCATTTGGTCTCCTGGAGGCAGACGATATCCGCAGAGGAGGAGGCTAAGAGGTTGCGGACGGCGAGCTGCTTAGAAGCAGAATTCAGGCCCCTAACGTTCCAGCTAACAACTTTCCAGGATCTGGAGGCAGTCATGGAAGGAAACTAAGGATGGGAGCAGAGGTGGTGGACTGAGGCAAACGCCAACCCAGCCAAGAGGGTGCAGGGGCGAGCAAGCAGGAGAATAGCATGAAAAAAGTAAATCGGCCAGGTAAACTGGGCCAGAACAAGGGAAGCCCACGAGTCTCCAAAAATACAGGCCGAACAGAGGCCATCAAAGGCACGCAGGCCAGCAGAGTTTGTACAGCAAAAGACCAAAAGCGGCACGCAGGCCAGGAATTAGGAATCAGGTTCATTGCTGGGGGGGTTGGCGGGAGCGGGGGTGTCCACCATCATGGGAGCCGAAGAAGGGCCGGCCACCATCCCCACCTCCAGAGGACTCGTCTCATCATCGGAGCCGCTGGAGAAGAAAGAAGAAGTAGTAAGGGTGTCAGGAGGTATACCACAGAGATTAACAGCCGAATGAACAATCTGTTCGCAGGAAAGGGGGGGGGCAAGGGGAGGCAGACCTTGAGACTTCAATGAATTCATCGATGGTTGGGAGGTTGGAGAGAAAAGGCCCCAGCTTTCGTCGCGAAGAAGCGCGGAACCCCCTGTTCTTGGCCGAGAGGCGAGCACTGCGGCGCAGGCCTCGGACAGACAGGGGAGGCGACCTGGACTGTCCCTCCGAATTCAAACGTCGAGCACCACCCCCCCGGCGTCTAGTGTAGACAAAACGCACAGGGAGGTTGGCGCGCTGAGGCGACGGGGGTTGGGGAGCAGGATGGACCGCCCGCACAGGAGGCGAGATCGGGGGGATCGCCAGAAGAGCGAGCTGGAGGCGAGAGGCCGGCGAAGAGGGCCTACAAACAGAGACCAAGGAGCCAGGGGGGGAAGCTCTGACCTGCGGGGGCAAAATAGGGGCCCGTAGAGGTTGATCAGTGTGGGAGCCCACCGAAGGCTCGGAGGAGATGCCTGAGATCTCCATGCTGTCCTGCGGGACGGCTTCAGGCACCTCTTCCACGTCGTCCTCCACCATGGGCTCAAAAACAGCTTCAAAGAATTGGTCTTCCTCCAGGTCATCTTGCGGAGCACCCTCATGATGTAAGTTCTGGACGTGGTGGTGCCATTGGTTGGCCATGGGGCCAAAGAGCTGGGCATCCGCCCATTGCTGGATCCACTCCGGTTCTCCAGGCATGACCTCGCCCAGGAAGGGGTGCGGGTTGCCATTGTCGGGCGGGGGGGGGGACTTCATCCCCAGGCCCCTGGTCCGCGAGGTCGGACTGGAGGAGGTAGACCGGGAAGGTCCAGGAGCGACCACTGCCATCAAGTTCATCCCCATGCTTGACAGTGATGCTGCGAGGGACGTCAAGGTCATCTTCATAGAGGACCTTGACGATAACCCTAGCAAGGCTTGGGTCTGCTTCGTGCCAAAAGATGAGTTGACCGAAGGAGGAGCAAACTTGTTGGAGAAAAGGAAGAGACTTGCAGTCAAGAGGGTAACCAAGAAACATCAGCCAGCCCGCTCTGGCGAACGGGGATTGCCTGCAGTTCATGGCTTCGTCATGTTTGACAAAACGCACGAGTCGGCCATCAATGAAGATCGGGGGGGAGTTGACGAGCGCATCGCGCTCGAACTCGGACCCCAACTTGTAAAGACCAACCCCCAGAGGATGGAGGCAGTAGCGGGAGACTTGGAGTCGAAGCTCAACCCCAAGGTGATGGCGGATGGCAATCAGAAGCTCAATCCGCTGAGCCGGCGTCAAGGGGCCGTCGTGTTCGGCGATCGCAAAGGTTTCATGGCTTCTGATGAGGTCTCCCGAAAGAACAACAGAGTTCCTCTGACGACGAAGCGGTCCGCCGCCATCCCTGATCACGCCCCCATAGGGAAGGAAAGGGAGGGGATTAGCCGGAAAGTTAGCCATAGGGGGAACCGGGAGGAGGGCGCTCAGCGGGCGGGAGAGGGGAGGGGGGGCGGAAGCTCCAAGACGAGGGAGGTCCGTAGGAGGGAGAGATGAGAGAGGGCGGCGTGAGATCACGGAAGAGGGGACTGCAGGTTCAAAAGGGAACGGAGAAGCAGAACTGAAGCGGCAGGGCTCTGAAGGGGCCCCATTGGCAGAGGGGGAAGACTGTCGTCCCTGGCGGGGGGACCCGGAAAGAGAAGAGAGAGAGCAAACCAGGGAGCGAACCCCAGGGCGCGAAGTGACCGAGCCATCAGGGCAATAAATGCGAGGCGGCGAAGGGGAGGAGGCAACAGGAGCTTGAGAGGCAAAGGGCGAGCTATCCCCCCTAGGCGGTCTAGTCGCAGGATTTTCGTGCTGGCGGGAGGAGATACGTCGGCCCGGAAATGATCCCTGAGCCTGCCGCAGGTCTAAACGCTCCCTTGGCCGGAGCACCGAAGTGGGGGGAGGACAGACGGCGGAGGAGGCGAGGGGGCAGCGGGCCCACACTCCAAAGGCCTGCCAGGGTCCGGAGGAGGGAGGGCGGACCTGAGGCGCGAGAAGATGTGCGACAGAGGAACAGTACCCGACGAACCCGACCCTGCGAGGGGCGGCCGGCCAAGCAAGGGGGGGAGAGAGGCATTGAATTTGAAAATAGCTCGAGGATCGAGGCGAGCCCCGGGGGAGGGGGCAAGGCTTGCAGCGGAAGGAAAGGGGCAACGAATGGAGCCAACCCAAAAGGACGTCGGAGCAACTGAGGAAGAAGGGGGGGGAGGAGGGGAAGATGGAGACGACGTCATTGAATGAAACCGTCTTAACCTTCTTAACCGGCCTGCCCAGGCGGCGCGGGGGAGCAGAAGAGGAATGATGAACGAACGTTGAAATGGAGCGAGCACGAGCAGGAAGCCGACGAGGAGGAGACGAAGGGGTGGAGTGAGGGCGCCGACGACTAACTGTGGTCCAGCTAGCCCGTTCCTCATTGGACCATCGGCGAAAGTCTTTGGACCAGAGGGGACCCCCGTCATGCCAAAGATGGAAGTAGACGTCGAACTGGTCCGATATAATCCGTCTACGGCGGCAAACCTCGAAGCCCACGCGTCGCGAAGAGAACCGAGAAACGAAAATGTCGATCCTGGAGGAAGGAGACGTGGAAACCAGCAGGCGAGCCCCCCAGACAGGCATGAAGAGCAAGGCTAACCGAAGCTTCGGAGAGCCGAAAGGTGTAGCGACGGAACACAGCAAGGAGGAAGAAAGAGCCCGAGGGGGAAGAGGAGGGGTGGTGGACAGGGGCAGCAAAGGAGTTCAAGATGAAGTTCTGAAACTCCCGACCAGGGGAGAAGTCCCAGGAGTCGACGAGCTCACGAAGGTCCTTGTCTTCATCAAGCTCGATCAGCTCGAGGGAGGGCCCCATAGAGGTCGAAACCAGGGGGAGCAGAGAAAGAGGGAGGGAGGAGGGAGAGAAGAACGCACCCGGAAAGACGATCAACGAGAGGCTTCCCGGCGGAGGACGCCGGAGGGAGGCAGGGAGGCGCCGCCATCAGAGGGGACGAGGAAGGCGGGCGGGGCAGCCATCGAGTCACCTAGATGGCCGTTTTGCTATTGTAGAATGACTAGAATCTACCAGCATTTGGTGACCCCAACAGCAAGGAGGAACAAACAACATTTCATAACTGCAAGAATAAAAGTCTCTAAAGAAGAGAATTTTGAACAAGGAGTATACTTACAGTCCCATTACATATACATGGTCAAAGTATCATAAACACGGCGAGCGAACAGCCTTGACTTGCTGTTACGTAGTGCCCCCGTTCAAATCAAAAGTTGCACTATTTGGCATCCTACCAACTTTGGACCACCTCATACTGAGGATTCAGCCATGAATGTGGGGGGCAAAACCGCTCCAGCCTCCAGGCACCAGAACAACACGCGGCCAGTGGAATCGCTGGTCTGCTTCATTCTATTGGGCAACCATATTGCAGTAGTTAGGATAGAAAAGCGACTTCGTTAAGACAGAACCCAAATTTATCCAATTAACATATCATCAGCTGGCACGCCAAATATGATTATTTGATGATTCATTACAGTTTTATTGGCTTCCAATTCCAATACAGTAGTTGGATTGATTCATTGTCCTGCAGAATGCTTACCTGACAGCTTTTGTTGGGCAATTGAAGATTCCAATCAAGTTTGGGGCTTTATGTGTGACTGCAATGTACCATGTGTCATTGTGTCCTAGTTTTAAAATGTGTGAATTGTGACAACTGATAACCTCTGTTCATCAATATATGATGTTGTTTTTAGTACTAAAAATGTCATAAATTAATGACTGGAAAATAGTACTACTAGTAAGTTCTCTATACAAGTTCATTTTGTGGTGTACCTAGCCAATAGCTTTGTCTGTTCTTCGTAACTCCTTTTCTTATCTCCCCCCTTCTTTTCACTATGGAGGACCACATCTCCATTTGGAACTCTGATACTCCCAACACGCTATTTATTCGTAAAAATAAAATCTGAAGAAATAATAAAGGGGAGGAATCACTATAAAGTTTTGGAGTTAATTGAAGGACTGAGTTACATAACTTCTTTTCTACTTTTGGAGATGAAAGTTGTAAGGATTTTTTTATAAGGTAAATCAAGATTTCTACAAATCAAATGCGACAAGTAGTATGCATCTTACCAAATTTGGAGAACCTCTCATTAAAGATTCCTACATGTTGGGCAAAACCATTTCCCCTTGAATCTAGTTTCTGGTGTCAGACCAACACAAGAGTAATGGAACCATTCACCTCCTTCACACTGTTGAGAAAACATAGAACAGCTAACACTTAGCATAGGTTAATGCCCGTCATAAAACAAACCCAAAATTCAGTAAGAACTAAACAACTTGTTATTGACAAGTTCTAGAATATCTGCCAATTGCAACGAGTTCAATAATATATAGGCAAGAGGCAACTCAATATTATACTCTAATCGCATGAACAAAGCAGCAAGCAGGAAAACGAAAAGATAAGAAAATTACAAACATAAATTTGCGATGACCAGCCATCACTCTCGCAACAACATCGTAGATCCAAGGCTACATTCCATTAATAGTAAGGCCTTAAGGCGAGGCGAGGCACCCGAGGACCGCCTTACCTTTTACGTTAAGACAAGTTGATGCCTTACAACAACAACAACAACAACAACAACAACAAAGCCTTCAATGCCTTACAAAATGAAAAATATATAGTTAAATTTGCAGTAGCATATTTAAAAATCAGTCTAACAGCACATTTAAATCCCAGTCCAACAGACCATCTATATAAACGTGTTAAAGTTCAGTCCAGTCCCTAGCTACCTCCCTCAAAGCCAGTCTGGTCCAGCACAACAATGATTCAATATAAAGGAGCAGTCTCCCAGCAGCAAAAGTTAGGATTTCCTACTGCAGCAAAACCCTACACAGCAGCCGCCACTGCTTCTCCCGCTGTCGTCACCCTGCCTCACTCTCGATATGTGCCGCATCTCACCTCTCCGTACCACTCGCCCGATCCGCCGCCTCTCTCACGATTGGAAGTCTAATACACTGTGGAAACCATAGTGGTTGTGACTTGTGACTGAGCTTTGTGGGCCACGCGGGACAAAGGCAGGGAGCCAAGGCAGCAGGACACCTTGCCACTCCCACACCGCCTTACCGCTTAGGCAATGCTAAAGTAACGCCTTAATAACTATGATTCAACCATTTGAAATGACAACAATAAAACATTAAAATCACAGCAACAATCATTGTTGGGAAAGTTAGAGCTTATCTAAAACCTAAATCTGGCAAGAGTGAAATAGTAACTCTAAACACCAGAGTTAAACTCCTCTAAAAAGGCCAACCGCCATTAGTTAGCACCGTAAAGACTTACATTCTCATTGTCACAAGCAATCATATCACCATATGAAACCTGAAATATCAATAATAAACAAACTCTTTCAGCAAACATCTGAGAGAAAATTGATATACATAATACATATATTGAATTTCACTCTAACCTGGTGACATATGCAGTATGTTGGTTCATTTGGATCAATTGTTTGATCCACATCCATAGGCATAGTTGTTTTCTTGTTGGTACCTGGAGGGGGCATTAAGTCGAAGTCCATACCCCTGTCCCTGTCCCATTCTCTCTCTCTGAATTTCTTTGTTGCTTGAGGTGTACTGAAACCAGGCCGCCGTTTGTCATCCCTGCTAAACGCTGAAATTGGAGGAAGGATTGATGGCTCATCTGGAGGTATCTTTCCTTCTGCAAATGAGATAGAGCAATCAATATACTGCTAGTGCTCGATTAAGAACTTAGGACAGCCTTCCTAAAGAATAAGTAAATGCTACTAATATTATGCCTTGATTATACATTTATACCTTGCTTCAAGTCTTCTGCAAACTGGCCTAAGTCTTCATCAAGACGCTTGATATGACTCTCTATCTGTAAAATAACACCCAAGGTACTTATAGTTAGATATTAGACATTTATGAAATATAAATGCCACTGAATAAATTGGAACAAATATCAAAATGGAATTTGTCTCATGATTGATCTGGATCCCCTGAATACTATATGAGAAACAATGACTGACACTATAGTTGATATTTTAGAATTAGGACATGCATATTTAGTGTTAGGCATCTGGACATTCAATTTAGTATATCGATAATAACATATGACTAACACCAGGCTTTTCATATTAAAACCTCAAATATCTAAATCTGATTGCACGATGCCAGATAATTTTTTAATTTCATAAAATACTTGTTTCGAACATCTTATAATTGTAATAAATTAGAGAAAATTTACATTGACTACAAATGTTTACCATTATGTGCTTTACTCTGGGACAAACTGTTATAATAAGTTTGGACTTGAATACAGAACAGTCAAGTTGGTTTTGGGTGTATCAATAAAATAATAACTAAGATTTCACCAAAAAGAAACAAAGATCAACTAAGATAACTGCTTAACACAAATAAAATGTACAAGCTCCTTAAGTTATGGGATTAGAAGAAAATGAAAAGATCCAAATGGAACCAGGTCATAAGCTTGACGTGCGAGCAACACTTTCTCGGTGCAGAGATTCAATGCATTGTCCTGACTAGCTTCAATGTCTGTCTTCATTTTCTCTGAGGCAGTCTCACTCTCATCATCATCCATGGTTGACCTGTCGAACCCATGGGATGGCACTTGCAGTAGATACTTAATTTGCTCTTTGGTCTGTCCCATAATGCCTGCATCAACAGGAACATAATACACAGGAGATAGCGGCAAATCATCAAATATTCCAAGACACAGAATTGCTAAGTTGAGAAACAGTATCCAACGACATAAAAATTTTAAATTTACTATCTACTACTAAAATTTTAAAATCGACTACATAGAGAGTATGAGTAAGGGAATAAACGAAGAAGTAGCCGTATGTTTTTCAAAATGAAAAAGAGGGTAAACTGTAAAGGATCATCACCATGAGCCCTCTCGTCTAGCTCGCGCATGGTGGAGAGAATCCTCTGCAGGTCGCCGGCCAGGGTGCTCGAATCTGCGACACGAAACGGAGCCACTAAATGCAAGCAAATCGGAGGCAGCAAGAGACGATTCGACGGCCTCCGATGCGGAAGATAGAAAACTCACACTCGAGGTAGTCGTCTACGTACACGCCGGTGCGGGCGATTGCCATGGCGGTCGACGGGAGGGTGGGTTCGGCCTTCGGCGGCTCCCGGACTGGCTCGATTCCCCAATTTGGGTATTAGGGTTTCCGAGGACGACGACGACTTCTAGCGCGAAAATTTCCCCAATCGCGTGATGACGGCATTAAAAGCATTTCCAAGAGATTTTGATAAAAAAAAATTAGACTCCAACAATAATCTTAAACAAATCCGCACCTTAAATCATTTTCTAAATACCTTATTATCTATCATAAATTTAGGATTAATTTCCCGTTCCTTATTTAAAAATAAGGATAAGGAAGCAGTTGGAAATCAAATTAGTTTTTAGGAATTAACGTGAATAGGATTATCCTTATATCAAATTTTAGGGAATAAAATTCAAGACATCTCGAGATGCTCTAACCTCAAAATTTATCTGAACGTTTGGTCTCATGGTAAATTTAACTATTTGACACTCTCTTCCTCGCCACCTACTCAAATACCACCTTTTTTGTCGTCTTCAATTATTTATTACTTTTTCGTGGGAAAACTAATATTTTGTCACTTTTTCGTCCAGTTAGCATAATGTCACCTCCCATGCAGTGTTCTAAAAATCAGGTTTAGGCGGGCGCCTAGGCGGGATTAGGCGCTGGGCGCCACCCCAACGCCGCGCGGAGCCCTTCGACGGCCGGCTGGGTGGCTAGGCCGCCTAGGCGGGTCAACCGCGGCCTAGGCGTTGATCGCAGTGCCTAGGCGGCCCAGAACCGGCAGCAAGAAGGGGCTAGGCGGCCCAGAACCGGCAGCAAGAAGGGGCTAGGCGGCCAGATCCGGTGGCGGGAGGGAAGCAGGCGGCGGTGGGAGGGGAGCAGGCCGCCAGATCCAGCGGCGGGAGGGGAGCCGGCGGCCACTCCTCCTCACGGAAAGTCCTGCACCCGTAGCCGCACCTTGCTTCTTCACCACCATGGCATGACCGGAGGGGAAGACTGAAGAGAGGGGAGGGGAAGCGCCTGGAGCTGGAGCAGCAAAGTTTCTTGGCCTCCTGGGAAGAAAAGTCGTGGAGGGGAGGGGAGGGGACAACTGCTGTCTGGTGTGGGAAGAAGAAAAGTTGCCTAGGAACTAGCAAAATAAAGTGGGAACTAGTAAAATTAAGTAATGAGATCTGAAAAGTACTAGTAATATGGATGGTTGGAAGTTGGACCTAGGCGCCTCCTAGGCGCCCTAGGCGCAGGCGGGGTCGCCGCCCGACTAGCGCCTAGCGCTTTTTATAACACTGCTCCCTGTGTCAACGTTTTTATCAACTGACCTTGCCACATCATCATCTTCTTCCTTATCCCCTCTCTCCTCTACTCCTCCCAACTTCTCCTGTCATTGGCGGCCCCCGCTCCCACCCCCGCTAGCCCCACGCCCGCCTGCCTCGTATGTCAGCGGGGGCAGAGCATGGCGACGGCGAGGGCGGTGGTGGCAGGACAGCCAACAGTGGCGAGAGAAGTTGGAAGGGGTAGGGGAGAGAGAGGAGGAAGACGATGACGTGGCATGAGACGTGGGAGGTGACGTGACGTCAATTAGACGAAAAGTGACAAAAAATAGTTTGGCCACGAAAAGAATGACAAATAACTAAAGGCGACGAAGAGAGTGACAAATAGTTAAATTTCTCGATTTAAGTGGGTCGAGATTGTTGATTCGCTATTTGTGGGGGAAATTGATTATATATCCTTCCATTAGTATGAAATCTAGGATATACCTTCTTAGATGTCCCTCGTTTAGTCTAATTACTCTACGGAATATCTTTTTACCCTTTAAACTGTATTTCTATATATTCATCAATCCAAATACTAAAATACCCTCGTATACACACAATCATTGGCTTAGGCCATTTTGTTTTATACTAGACTTCTTTTTTTCCTTCGTCTAGGAAGAAACAACCTTCAGTTTCATTTCGTTTCAAAGAATCTTGTTCAACGAGCATTGAAATGGGCTTTGCTTGGCGCATGAGTTCTAAAGGCTCCTATTTGAGGCTACAACATTTTTTGTGTTAATTTGATTAAAAAAACATTTTTTATGTTAATATGTTATAGCTATGTGTATAGAAGGAGATTGCAGTCATTTGGACTCATGAATATATAGAAATACAATTTAAAGATAGAAAAAAAGTATTTTCAATGAGAGCGTTTATAATCAATTGCTCCTTATTTGTGGGCCTTCTAGGCTTTTCTATTCAGTTGGGTGAAATTTGATCTGAAATTATGGGCAAAAATAGCTCGATTCTTTACGAATTTTCTGAAATAGATATTGCAATATTTTGTTCGGTTTTAACTTACTAGATAAGAATACAGAAAGTGGAAGTGCAGCTCTATCGAACAAACAGTTCCTTAAATAAACGAACAGTTTCGAAAGTACAAAGAAAATTTTAATCTTTTTTTTAAAATACAAAATTTAGATTTAGATTTTCGTGAAAGTTTAGGAGATTGATCAACTCGCTAGGTTAACTAGTCGGCAGAATAGTTATTCTACTCTAACTACGGGAGTAGTAGATTTTCTTAATAGAATAATAATTAAGTATTACTTTTTTAGTAGTAGATTTCTCGGTAGAATAGTTATTCTATATACGTGGTGTAGAATAACTATTCTACACCGACCACAGGAGTATTACTTTCAGTAATAGATTTTCTCAGTAGAATACAATTGAGTATTATTTTTCTCAATAGATTTCTCAGTAAAATATCTATTCTATACACGTGGTGTAGAATAATGCTCTCGTGTGTGTATAAAATATTATTCTACACCGATCAATCCAACCATATCTACCTCATCTAGCGTACCTCAACGCCCCACCCATTCCCAACCCCCTCATCTAGCGTACCTCCACGCCCCACCCATTCCCAAGCCCCTTATTCCACGTTGGTGTAGAATAGCATGGTTAGTCTCTATTGCATTCTACGGCTCACATTGTCAGTGTAAGTTGACTTGCATGTTTGACTTTTTTGACTAACTGGGCAACATACATTCCATCCGTCACACAAAAAACCTTATTTTTAGTCTAAAGCAGTCTCGTAAATACCTTATTATCTTATTTCTTTGATTAATACCTACACAATTAAGAAGATTCAGTTAGCTCATATCATCTAATCAGCTTATCTAAAAATAGAGTTAAAGATGATTAACGAGAAAAACCTAAGTTATTTTTCTATATCATTAATATGTTCTATAAATAAAGTATTAGTGCAACAGTAGCAAAGGCCAACAAACCCAGAGTTGTCTTATTGTTCTCCAGTACTGCAAAAGCTCAGAAAAACTACCTTAGTTTTGTTCAGAATTAAGGAAAATTGGCTGCCTCGCTAACAATAACAATAGATGAAGAACGTAAAGAGCAGTAAAAAGAAGATGAAATGATGAGGGTTACACAAAACCCGGTTGCAGAGTGATGGGAGTAGTATATGAGACCTAACACTAACAGCAAGATGCAAATAACCAGTCACACAAGCTAAAATCGAAGTAAGAACTGAGAGGGCTATAGAGGGCTGCCTTTGCACAATCCGACTGCCTGCTGTGGTAATAGGCGTGCCGAAAAATATATCACGCCCTAATTGCCACTCGGTACACCGCTTTCGACAGCAGATTTGGAGGTGTTCAGCACATCCCCAACAACAGGGATGCCCTCCTTGTTCAGTGCCTGCTTCTGCAATGTGGATCTCCCATCAGTTGCATTCTTGTCGTGAGAAGCATTTCCGTCCTTGTCAACAGAGCCCTGGACAATGTGGATGGAACAGAGGCATCAGAGCCTATCATATCATCACCACCAGCTCTGAACACTAATGACATTCTGAACAGATTTTAACCATGCAAGGCTCTAATGCGTGAATGTAAGACTTGCCTGGCCTTGAAGCAGTTGCTGCTTTGCTCTCTTCTCCCGCATCAGCTTTTGCCGGTTCTCATAAAACTCAAAATCATCCAAAATTGAGGTCTTGCTGATGTGGTCCTTGAAAATCTTGAGCATTTCAAGACCTTGCTCAAGCTTAACCTGCAGCATTATGGAGGAAATGGGGGCAGAAATGTAAGTCACACTCATGGAGTCTACTCAAAGGACCGATCATATTCACATATTTGTTATTGATACATAACCAAGAAAATGTGTCCACAGCTTGTATCAATCTACATGGTTTCATGGTTCTTTTGTGAATGGCTAAACATAATAGGCAATTTATAATTATATCAAGAAAATAAGAGTGGCATTAACTATCTAAAATAATATGCAGAGAACAGCAGTACCCCCCTGATGTTGGTGGCCTCATAATATGCAATAAGCTGTTGTTGGTAGCAGTTTTGAGAAAGGGTACCTCTTGTGTATCACGGCTGTTTGTCACAGGCTTATTGTCATTGTTGTCCAATGTAATATGCTTCAAAATGTTGTTGGGAACATCCTTGACAATGTTCCACTTGATTGGAAAGCAACCATTCCACTTGTCTTGTTGCCAATAATCTACTGTCTTGTCAAAATCAACAGGACCAACCATTTCAGCAACACCAACAAACTGGCCACTTGTATTTACCTAAATTCCATGCCCAAGGTCAATAGAGAATGCAAGGGATAAACGGATCATATAATGTGGTAACAATTACTTACAGAGAAGAACAAGAAAACTGGGCATTCACTAGATTTCTCCTGAGATTCACGGTATCCAGCATCCAGCTTCTTGTTTCCATTAGGAGTGCTCGCCCACACATTATATTTTATACTCTTGTGCACATCATCCTCACTATAAGATTTGATAACAAAGAACTTTGCATCTTTGTATGTTACAGGAAAACCTTCCTGATTAAATTGGCCCTTATCTGGAATGACACTATTATCCTGTTTCCCAACTGAAGGGACAGCCTGGCCCTTTACAGCAAGAGTGACAGCAGGTCCAAATGGTTTTTGGTGCCTGAATCCTCCAGACCTTGGTCCTCTGTTCAACTCAGTGAAGCCATCTTGGTTCTCACTGCTGAAACCAAAAGATGCACGGCCTCTAGGCTTGTACTTGGTATCAACAATTCCCCATCGCCCATTATTTCTGTAGTTGTACATATTTGATCCAAAACCAAGTCCAGTTTTTAGTGTGTTACCATACTGCCCATATAATCTGCAGTCTGGATACATCCTAGTAGGATAACTAGGAGAGGTCAAACCCATTCCTGATGAAGGTATCTGGGCATGCATACCCTGGAAAGAAATGGAAACTGACAGCTGAGATTTATACTCCATGAAAGCTACAAAATGCAGCTTTATCATTTTTATTGTGAGTCATTTCAATAAAAGGTATCATATGCCATCATAGAATGTAATAGGTAAATGTGTTTAATAAGAAGCAGAAGCAAGCGACAAAAAGTCATATAATGACATAATTAATTATGAGACCATCCAGTTTCTATGAAAATCTCGGCAAAAGAAAAAAAAAGCAAATCAATTGAATAGTCAGAATAGCATACCATAAGGTTCGATGTTGGACGTTGGCTCTGATTTTTTGCCAAAGACGAGTTAGACCCATAAGATGTGGAACTAACATTTGATCTCTGATGCCCATTACTGTGGAATTGCCCATCATACCATTGAAGTGGAGAATGAAGACCACTGTGAACATAATTGCTAGCAGACGGTCCACCTTGCAAAGTCCCTCTTCCATACGAACCATTGTTTGCTGCTGAAACATTTTGATGAGTTTGCTTGCGTGGTAGTGAAGTACTGTTATTGTTCACCATCCCATTAACAGTCCCGTTAGCACTTGATTTTGCTGAATCTACTGGAACACGTGCCTGGTAAGCAGCAACAGAGGGCAGCTCAGATTGAGAATTGGCACCATGGCTTGCATTGGTAGAAGCTGGTTGTTGATAATATTGACCAGGGTACTGATAATGATGTGTGCTGTATGACTGCCCATCATGCCCAACAGCTGGTACAGGAGAACCCGAAGGATATGGGCCGTATGGAGCATAGCCATATCCATGGTACATATCACCATAAACATTCTGCTTTATCAATGTAACAACGGAATTGAGTCAATTTAACCTCCTAAATATAGCATGTGCAGATAAGCAAATTCAACAAATTCCAAATTAAGTATGTGGCATGTGTCCAGGTTTCTATCTCCATATTTTGCACTTAGCCCCCTCTAGACACATGTTACATGAAATCTCGTTATACCTTAGCTTAGACTACCAGATATGATGATTGACGATTACAAAGTGCGATGACTGCTATAACATACCGGCGAAATATCCGTTCCATCATGACCAGCATACCTCGAGTCCCACTCATTGGCTGAGCCATCATAACCTGAGTACCGGCAGATGAAAATTAAACTTGGCAATTAATTACACTGTTTGATTTAATTATGTAATAAGAGCTGAGGCAACACGGAAAGTAGGTTTATGTACCACTAGGATAGTAATAGGCTGAGGGTGCATATCCACTGGCCTGGTACAACATGCTAGCATCCATGGCCTCCTGGAGGAGAGGCGTTATCGACCTGTCCACCTGCGGTGCTGCGTTCTGCACATCGCCAGCGCTGGAAGATCCGTATGGCATCCCAGAAGGCTGTACAATCACAAAAGCCATGGCTTTAGCTACATCTCCTCTGAAGAGGACGGCACGACAAAGCAGCAACCAAGAATCTCCATGAAAGCTACCTTCTTGGCAGCGTCAGGGGCGGCGCCTTCCTTCTTGCTCTCCAAGGACAGCTTTTGCATGAGATCGGCAGCCTCTATAACTTGTGAATCAAGGAAGAAACACTTACAATCAAAGCGAACAACCATAATCCAGCCATAGAATTCGATCATAAGAAGAAGAAACGGTATTAATGATCCATAAAAAGAACAAGATAGAATCTTCACAGAAAAACCGTACAAAATACACCCCCAAAAAAAACACTACTCCCCCACGGCCACGGCTGCTAAAACAGACCAACCAAACCAATGAACAGAACCAAGGATACGGTCGCCAGCAGCGGCAGCAGGAGCAACGGCCGCCATGGATCCTCCTCCCCCCACGCAATTCGATCTACCACAGCCCACACCGCCTGCGGCGGAACGGATCCGAAGGCCGCTACAATTCTGGGCGCTATAATCAGCAACGAACCGAGGCAACAGGCGACAGTTCCTGTGGTAGGTAGAGACGACAGGTCGTGGTAGATAAACCCTAGGAGAGGGAGAGGGAGAGGGGCGCACGAAGATAGCCGCCACAGACGTGACGGCGGGAGGAGGAGGAAGGAAGAAGGAGGAGGGTTTTAGCGATTCAGAGGCGGTGGTTCAAATACCTCTCCCGGCACATCCGGACCGCTCGTTTATCTTGCCCACTTTTGCTCCGGGCACACGGGAAGCTTGCCATGATACAAGATAAAGTTCTACGTTTTAGAGGTGTGTTATTTTCTTCCAAAATGTTTTATTTTAGCGGTGTTGGATCCGAGGACTAAATTTTAGCCCGTGTCACATCGAATGTTTGTACATCAATTCAAAGAATTAAATGTGAACTAATTATACAATAATTATAGAATCGGAGGATAATTCGCGAGACAGATTTATTAAGTCTAATTAATTTATGATTAGCAAATGTTTACTGTAGTGTCGCGTTGTCAAATCGTGGCATAATTAGACTCATTAGATTTGTCTCACGAATAATCCACCGATTATGAATGGGTTTTATAAATAGCCTACGTTTAATACTCCAAAATATTATTTAAACATTGGATGTGATAAGGGCTAAATTTTTAGCCCCTGAACACTCCCTTAGAGTTGTTCTAAAAAAGTATAAAAATAAGATAATATTTTAAACGCTCGGTAAAAGATATTTTATTATTTGATAAAAAAATGTTTTAAAGAGCTGTAATATTCGACGATATTGTTTACAACACCAACAAAACACTATATGGAACACATTTATTTTATATTTAAGTAGATGGACTTAGTTTAATTGTGTTTTAATTTATTTATTTTATTCAAACTTTTTTAACAAGTTATGGAATATTTTGCACCGAGTGCTAAAATATAGATTGTATGCAATCTCAATAGTTTGTTTTGGAAGCCAATAATTTTTGGTAGCCCTAAGGTACTCTTCAATATTCAAATAGAGATTTTTTCTCTAGGTTGTAAAATTTAGTGTAGATACAAAATCTAAAAATCAGCTAATAAATTAATGGTACGTGATTACAGATGATTTAGGTCCTATGAAAAGAAGAAGTCATTGCCAAGTAGCATCGCCTCTTAAGATATATATTATGGGTCTTTCAGAGTTTTTTTGGCAACTACATTTATTTTTTAAAAAAATAATTCAAATTCGAACTCTAAATTACAAAAATCAATAATTGCACAATCTAAAAATGTACTGGAATATGTAAACTAAGAAACGATAGTTTTTCTAGATTCTTATTAACCAAATAATTAATAATTACTTCTCAAAATTTTAGCCTTTCCAATCAAAACCATGTGAGGTGCTAACCGTGCTGTCCATTACCTTTGGTCCACCATGGTCACTAGAATTCCTCATAATATCATTATCTTTATATAAATATAAATATAAATATAAATATGGTAATTAGACAAAGACAGAATAAATAATGATGGCTAAGATAATAGATTATGTAATTAGGATATATTCATGCAATTTATATGTTAAAAACAATTGTGCAGCATGCGAACATCACCGACCATCACTTATTATTATTAATTTTTTGAGAAAGACTACCCAAACATATACGAGTCTAGCTTTACTAGAAAGCAACTAGAGCAAGTTTTGTCGGAGACACCGACTTTACAATACCGCACCTTTAGACCATCCGCTACGCAACAACCCCAATTAGCACAATTTAACCCAATATACAAGACAGGCAACGCTGACGATGCTGAAGACAGATGATTATGAAAACACGATCCAAGACTGAACACTATCAGTTTTTGCCAAACTCAAAAGACTAAGCCCAAACAAGATAGCAACCCAACACGCTTTAGTTTGGATGAGTTTTCACGATGACATTGTGCAAACGTGCAAGGAGCAATCCAAGACATCTCCAAGAAAATCACTTATGTTTTTGTTTCTGCGTATTTTGAGCTCCGGAAGCAAGGCCGAGACTCGTTCAGTTAGGATGTGGGAGTCCTTTGTGTACATTCGGCCGTGTGTCCTTAGCATTGCCCCATTAAATTACTTACACAGGAAGCAAGAGAAAACCCTAGCATAGCCTACATTGGGCCAGCCCATGACACACTCAGCAGGCCCATACTGCATGTGCTCATCTTAGAAACGGAAAAAATTACAATATTTTAAAAAATATAATATTATTGTATGTATGTCAATAACAATGAGGGTCCATGTATCAATGAAATAGTTATGATGTTGACAGATTCACCGCTATTAGCTAATTTTAAAGTAGTATAAATACATCGGTCATGCATCTTGATGAGGTGTTGATTACGATATTTTATTAATAAATATGACATGTCTAAAGGTTACTATATTTTAGGGTGGAGGAAATAAAACTCAATCTAAAAAATCTAAAAACGAACTACAAACTAGAAAATATTAACTTTTTTGTATTCTCATGAACTTCATATTTACAAATTGTTTTTTTGGAATTTTAAACTGCGCAAGAAGACCCATAATAATGGTCAAGATTTTGTTCATGTTGCTCGACGAAAAATCTCAGTTGCTTTTGTCTTCTTGTAGCATATACAAGAGAAGCTCTAAATAGTTCCTTCTCTAACTTTTTGGAACTAGAATTAAAAAATCTTCTTTCAATAGATACTCTAAATGACTCCCAAAAATAAAGAATCATCAAAATTAATCATTGTATTCCCTACGAAACATACTCACATACTTTACTTTAGAACTCTATTGGAAAGAAACATATTTAAACTAGTTGTATTCTCAAAAATAGATTCAAAAAATTATACTGGGAATCAATTTTTAAAGTGACTATGCTCTTATAACCCGTTCGGTAATTCACGGCCACGTATATTTCCCCGGACTCTACTTCAGCATGAACTTTCATATCAAATTAGTTCTTTTTTCCGCTCGTCTTCCGTATAAAGCATGACTTAGAACATGTTGTTTCAGCTTATAACAATCAGAGATTTTTAGTAGTTAGTTAGTCTAAGTAGCTGATGTTTTTCAATTTTTAGATTTTAGTTTATTTTTAGATTTTGCAGTTGCTGATTCTCGCCGTCTGAGTTTAGAAGCTGAACCATTTATTTTGGTTTTAGATTCTAAAAATAGCTATAGTCGTTAGAAAACTGAAACAAACATACCGCCGTAACCATACCGATTTATGGAGAGAAAAAAATGTGAATTCCGGAAGAAAACACGTGATCCCCATTCCACCGGCCCACCGTATCACCATGGATTTGTTTCCATTCAGTCTACTTATTCTTCCATGTATTCAAGATAGAGCGGAAACCAATAAAAATCGAATTTTTTTGTTAGCTCTGTACAAAGCCAATTAAAATTATTCGTTTTTTTTATAAACCAGTCCTAGCAGTTCCACGAATTTTTATAGACCTTAGCAGTTTAGGAGTAGAGTGTGCACGTTCCGATATATATATTGTGTGTAGCGTGCACTAAACTAAACGGTAATATAGAAACGATTCATCTGAGTAAATTCTTTACAAAATAAAAAGAAAGAAAAGAGGTAGACCTTCGAGTTTGTTGCTGTGTTTGCATCGCATGTGCTCACGTTGCAGGTTTGCAGCTGCCGCCGCTCTGGCTCGTTGGGATAAGGAGGTACGGGGGCGGTCACCGCTCCACTCGTCAGGTCGGCTGTCGAATTGAATAGCGTGACGGCCACAACGAGCACATACTCTCCATTAAACATACTCTCCATTAAATCTATACGGAATCTAGAGTAAACAATTGTCTATCACTTTAATTCATTTTTCTAAAGTGTTTTTAGTAGATCTTACTTCTGAAAAAATTGTTTAGCTTAACTCTAAAAGTTAACTTCGCCTAACACACCCTTAGGACTGCCGGAGATCTACTCCATACTCCAAAACAAGGCAGGCTGCAGTCAGGCAGGGCCATTTGCTTCTCTTCCCAAAGATGTCAAGGACAAGATCCTCGATGACCTCAACACAGCGGACTCTCTTCTGCCAGCAACTGTATCTTCCCGTGATTACACTGGACCCATTTTACCTGCTAAAACATCGTTGCCACAGATCGAGAATAGCAGATAGAACAAATGAAGTAAATGCTTTCCAGTGATCATATGTTATGACTGATGTTTGTTCATGTGTTACTTTTAGTCTCTTTATATTATTCGAACCTAACCAATCATCCTGTCCTGTCCAGACGTTTTGTCCGATCGTATGTCTCTATTGTATTGAACATTGAACCCTTCTGTGGAAAGTATAGCACATTTGAGAGTTACCAGAAACACATTGACATGTAGCACTTACGAAAGACTGACTAAAAGAACTAGTTTTGGGTTTTACTTGCAGCATGAGAAAACATGAAACCTAATTGAGGTTTTCTGCTTGCCCGTACATGAATGAGTTTTACACTGTTACACGAGATCTGGTTGCAAAAATGGGCTGGGGCAAATAGAAAGCTATTGTCACATAGCAGATCATAAAACATATACGAAGATTTTGAGACAGCGTTGGTCTTCAGTATTAAGTTAACGATCCAAAAAGGCACTGAATAAAACTATCATCCCGGTTCTACATGCTGACTTTACAAGTAAACATAAAGTTAAATGGTCAGAGAACTGAATCATCAAATATTGAGCAGAACCTAGGTGGGTGCTGCTGCAAGGGATCTTCAAAATCGCGCCCTCTCTATCCAGGCTACTTTCTGCCAGCAGATAACCGCATGCCAAGTCAGAAGAGAGTGATGATAATAATAATGGACTGGTGTGCTTCATGTCTTCAGTATATCTGTTAATGCTTGGCACAAGCAAGGCACGCCTTTTGCCGGAAAAAACGAGGCTTATCAATCTGCAACAGGTATTCAAAATCATTAGACCAATATAAAGATATTGAAATCATATAGAATTCGAATATATGCATCTTTTCTAGACACCAGTCATAGATGTTTGCCGCCTATTATTCATACTAGCATTAATTGTCTAGGGGCAGTCATATACTGGGGTTCCTAATCTTCCCGAAGAATAAGAAATTCAGTATATCAGCTCAAGTCCTCCTCTGAGTTTGAATTTATGAGTCACCCCAGGAAAAAAAGAACATAAAATAGATTGTTGTGGAACATCACCATTGCAGGCGCTAGCATCTTTGCTGTTGTCCCCATGATCAGTGACAGTGGAACCTTGGGTCACAGCATTTGCAACAGAACAAAGGGAATCTTCATTGGTCATATAAGAAGCTTTCGCGGACTTGTTCCCAGAGAAAACACCAACTGTGTAAATGGCAACTCACCATTAAATAAAAGGGGCAGGTGAATAACTGAAATATACATGAGGGTTACATTATATGGGCCGACCTCCTTGAGGTTCAGGGTGTTCCTCAGGTGAAGTGTTCTTCAGCAATGACTTCTGAAGAAGACCGGTACCAGGAAAAACTAACATGCTGACAGACTTGACTTCTTGCTTTTCAGAAACATCAAGTGGACTAAATCCAAATTTAGATGTCCAGGTGTCCACAAGTTCTGCGATGGCAGGAATTATCAATTTCTCAACATTGAGAGAGCCGAGGATCTGAAATTTAAATAACAAAAGACATTAGTATACACAACAAATGTTAAACCAAGCAAAAGATCAAGTCAGTTCATATAGCCTATTATTGGCACAGATGCATAGACACCTAAACTAGGACACTGATACACTTCCCATCCGTAATATAAAATTACAATGAGTCATGTAATATGTACATTACAAAATATACCAAAATAGAAAAAAATTACTATCTGAGATACAACTTAAAACAGATCAATAATAGCACGCCCAAAATATATTATAAAAGCACAAGTTACTTGTTATGGTTTGCTGCCATATTTTTTGACATATTTCAGGCTGAAACCCAAAAAAGTTACATATATTAAGAGGTTAGGTTTTGAGCGGCTTCTTAAATTTCCATAATTATAATGAGACATACTGGAGAATTAGGGGACTGTAATATAATCTCACTTCCTGCAATAACTGTTCACTGTTGTCCCATATAAATACCACGAAGCAGGAATGGATTTGGCATCAGATCAACATACCATTTCAATTCCATTTAGCAGTCGACGGCACATCCCTTTGAGCCGGTACATATTCCGAGTACCAATGAAGGGCATCTCTGCTAACTTGGTTCCATGTATTCTATTTCAGGATAAGAGATCAAAGAGAATCTTATTAGAGTCCAGCAATTCATTGGGAAAATAATACACAAAATAAACCATAGCGCACATATTTTCATCACAGTTCATGTAACAAAAAGGCAAAAAAGGTTGTCTATAATTTCTTGCAAGACTGCACTTTGCAATCAAAGCACTCGCAGTTTATGTCTGCAAGCCTGGAACTGAAACAAAACAACTCAGCTATGAAAGTAGAGTCTGTGATCAGTATAAATCTATGAAATCTCTGAATAAACCAGTTACATCAAGATGGAAATACAGTCACAGGACATAGCATACAACAAAAAAGGCAAGACGAAGCAACTCACCTGACAGATGCTGCAGCAATTATTTCATCTCCACGTTCCAAAACAAAGATATAAAATCCATGGAAGTCCAGCCGATCAAAATTTGACCTGCACATAGGCAAAAATGGGATAGAAATTAAACATCTTTCAAGGAGTAAATTTTCGATTTCAACTTTTGTCAAATACAGAAGAAATGATGCAGCTATTAAACAAAGATAGACAACTTTAACCAATAGAACCTAAACAAACATCAAAATTAATAGCGTAGTCCAGTAAGTAAATCAACACAACGTAAACCAGAACTCCAGAAGGTTCATACTAGTATACTAAATGCACACAAGCCACAATGGTGTAATGCCACGTATTGTGTCCAGTAAGCATTAGCAATAGTCCATATGTCCATGAGTCAGTCATTAAATGATTCATCATAGGCAATATACAGCAGCTATATTTTCCTTAATGACATTAATCACATGGTTTCATTTGGATATTTTTGTAATATGGAACATTCAGGACACTCTTGTTGTTCTGATAAATATAATATCTATATTTAACATAAACACCTTTACATACAAATATGTTTTAAAGTGGTTGATTGCTCAGTGCTCACCTACAATTTTGAATTAAATTTTATTGATCATACCACATAATAATTGGAGAAACAATTTTAAGGCTTCAATGAAGTTTTACTTGGTTACGACTTACAATAGCATACTGTCATATTAGGAAATGTGTCTAAAGCTCAGATTGAGCTGACACAGGCCAAATCCAAAATCCATTAGGATCACCAAAAGTCTCAATGTGAAGTCATGGTGTGGACTAGACAACAAAATTCTCTTCAGAAATTGCGCAGGGCTACAGTGATGCATAAGCACTAATTCATGCATAGCCAGTATGGATTGCTTGCAAGTGTACTTTCTAATGAATTTAGAGGTGCTCAAGCAAATCTGCATAAAAAGCTGTTAATCTTGTTATCATGTTGTATCTATAGTGCTAATGTAAGAAATAGCTCCCACCATAAGCCCACTCACCAACAACACAGAAGAGGGAGGGAAGGAAGGAGGTGCATGCAAATAGTTACATAGCCAAAACAATATCAACAGCACAGGTTTCACAAAATAACCTCAAACTTGCATAGAGCACTATGAATATTGTACAAAGAGTGATGCCTACCCACAGTTGTACACGACATTACGTATCAAGTTAATGCCAGTTCTTTGGTCAATAATCGGAAGAAAGCATTCATCCATTAATGAAAGAGCAACTGCAATCTTGGAATTACACTCAACCCTTTCATCCAAAGAAAGGACTGTTTCTGGTACATCCTCACCAATACGCTGAATAATTCTGCAAGAAAATTCTGGTTCAAGATCCTTCTTCACCGCAAGAAGATTCCGCAATTCTTCAAACAGCTGCATCGCATAAACTGTGATTTCAGACTCTGTAAAGCACTATTAGTAACTCCTTGGGGGGAGTGAGGTTTGCAGGAGGGGACATAAGTTGATAACAATTAACCAGTAGGATAAATTATAAAAGATCAATGTTATCATGTTGTGACCGAGAGTCAAATACAATATTAAATTATTAATACAGTCACTTAATATATGTGGTCAGGTAATGATTGACAAAAAGAAAAATACTAAACAGATGAAAAACATAATTTTATGTATTTTAGTAAACATGTTATTTATAGTCCATTCATTATAAACTATAAGTTTTAAAACTATCCATGGCATCCAAGGTACATTATTTTCCCCTATAATTGATAATATCGCAGGAAAAAATTGTAGGCTTATCTGCATGAAAGCACTGTTGATTAGAATAATATAATCCATCAATATCATTGTCATAATGTCATGTGAAAATTCCAGATACTTTTGCATACATCAACATTTAAATTTCAAAAGTTCAGCAGCACCATCCTAAAACATCACTTAATTGGAAGAGGGAGTATTGATTGTAAGTAACAACTATTTCAAGGATACATAAATCCAAAGCGATACATGTGCTTGAAATAGTAAAAAAACATCAACTATTTTTGGAATGTAGGGAGTATTGATTGTAACAACTATTTCAAGGATACATAAATTCAGAACAATACATGCCCTTCAAATAGACAGTCACCATGTAGAAATATTTAGATAGACAAAAAACAAAATGAGAATTAAACATTAAATGTTCTTGGTGAAATTACATACCTATACTGCTTTATACAATATTGGTTTCTTATTAAGGAGAGCTACTTGGGCACAAAAGGAAATACCATAATAGAAAAAGGAAAATGGCTGCACAAACCATAACGAATGGTGCAGATATTTCATAGGTGTAAGTATGATTCCTACTTTTATTTTTTTAGTATCTTTCTTACCTTTGGATCATGTGATTCGACTTGTGTTTCATATCTAACCTACCCTAACTTGCTTGTGACTAAAGGTTAATGTTGTAAACATCGAATTGTTATAAAGTAACGAAACTTAGATGAAACTATAAAAATCAACTCTGAAATCATGTTCAATGAAACAGGAAACTAGGAAAGAAAAGGAACAAAAGTTTGACAAGTATTACCAGTCTACAACTTTGTTGGCAGAAAAAAATGCCTGACTGACTGGAGACACAGGATGTGCTAGTAATCTCAGAAGAACAAGCTGGGTGATCTACAAACATCATCATGGTGAAGAAACCAGAAACATCATTGACAATCACAATATTTCAGTAAAATAATCAATTGTTAATATGAAATTATCCAAGACTACAAAGTGCTGACTGCTGAATCACTACGTACAGAAGTATAAGCAGAAATTACATACATTTTTCTTCGCATTGGGAACAAGTACATAGTGAAGAATCAATTTCAACAATGTCTTGAGCATCCTGACTTGAATGTTCCTGACAAAATTTACAGGAGCACTTTGCACAACGCCAATCATCAGAAGGAAGTGCCTGAAAAATAAGATGTTTATATCCATTAGAGAAAGTTGCTCCAAAGTATTAAACCTTAATGTGAAAACAAATAGGAGGTCATATCATCAGGTTTTTCAATCATCTCATCCAATCCAGAAATCACTAAAATATACACAGCAGGCAAACAAATGTAAAAATGACATAATGATGATATCATGATATACCAGATAATGGCACGGTATTGCTAACAAATATGGCATTAAGGAAATACACTTCTATAGACATCAAACATCATTTACTCACTCGATATAAATGCATACCTCAAGTTCTAAACAATTCATGTGGAATGTTGAGGGACATCCATCACAGCAGATCAAATTGCCTCCATCACCGCAAATACCACATGTGTCATCATTGGGGTCGTCAGTCTCAGTGCTAATAGAGAAGAAAGCCTGCTTTTCAGAATCAGACTGTTTATCCCAAGCATTAATGAGACAATGCAAAAGGTCAGAGTCCAGCCCATCAACAAGCACATTTCTATAAGGTTTGCTCATTTGACCACCAGCATGAGTCACAAATTCGAGTACTGAAAAGATCTTGCTGCAACAGCTGCAGTTAATCCCATCCCTAGTGACTACACCTTCTAATAAAACTTTTGAGCGAGTTTCATCCATGCATTTCAGTTTAGTATTGATACAAATAATGTCAAGATCAATCATCCAGGAGAAAACTGTGCGTTTCCATTTATATGGAACAAAACCATTAGTGCTGCTTCCATCTTCCTTGTTTGATCCACGAGCAAGAAGAGCACAGCCACCGCGCTTTTTTCTTTCACTGCCTAAATGCAACTTTCTCGAATTTGAAATTTTGTTCTTCTTCCCCTTTGGTTTTCCCTTAGAACTTTTCAGCTTTTTCAGTAAACCATGTCTCTTCTTTCTCATCTTCTGAACTTGTACTTTGGTTCTTCGTTTATTAACAACTATTCTTTTTAATTTGCTGAGGATGTCCACTGAAATATGCCTTTTACCAGGGCTACCTACAGATTTCTTTGACGATGTCTGATTTTTCTCTATGCCCATTTGCTCAGATTCCATATCTCCAAGGAACACAGCATAAGCTTTTGTGATGGACCAGTAAGATCCTTTACCACTAGGAGTTATATACACAGAATCCAAGTAATTTCTGCCATTCCTGGGCCTCAGATCAATCTTCCAACCAGCATCTAGAAGTATAGTTTTTATTTGTTCACTTATTTTTCGCTTTTCTTCGCGAAGACTTCCTGTTTTTATCTGCTCACTTGGACTAGAAGACTTGTCTTCCATTCTCTTGCCTTTGGGAGCTTTAATTTTTTCCTTCTCTGCTTGATGAGAAAAGGATCTATACTCAGATTTAGCTGAAGCAGATTTATCAAAATGGCTTCTTCTCGATGAACCAGAAGGATGCCTTGATGCAGATCCAGCCCTCTGTTTCTGCCCAAGATATTTTCCCTTTTGCTGGTTTTTTCTCACTATGATCACTTCCTCAGATTCACTAGAATCCTCTTGTTTTGAGGGGACAACAAGATCCCCACTTCGAGTATGTCTTCCACAAGTTTTCTTTAAGGAAGTATCACTGTCAGTTCCATCATCATCAGATTCATTTTGTGACAGCTTAGAGGCCTTTTGATTAGAACAATTCACGGATGTACTCAACTCAGCTGTTTGACTGCGTGTAATCTTCTTTCCAAAAGGCTTCTTTGGTTGCTCTAGCTCAGTTTCTGCAGATGCATTCCTTGCCTTCTTTAGGGATGGAATTGCAACTGCTGACTCCCTGCCAGTTTTATCAAGCCCTGATTCCAATATCCTCTTCTTACTGGCAACAATCTTAGCACCAACTGATAATACTGATTTCTGCATGGTGGTCTTTTTTTCAGATTTAACTCCTTCAGAATCTGTAAGCTCTGTATCATTTTTATCGGTGATGGCTGAACTACAGACATTCTGATCCATCCGAGAACTCGCACCCTCTGTATTATTAACAATGCTGCCCCTTCTTATGAGTGGTTGAGACTTGAGATTGACCTTTGTATCACTTTCTGAATCATTGTTCTGTGTGATACTTGCAGGATAATCTTTGCCAGTGACACCTGAGTTTCTTTGAGTAGTAACTCTTAGTTTCTTCTTTGTATCAGTACCACATTCTAACGGATCAGTGTGATGAGATTTTGAGCGAAGAGTGCTGCCTACTTTCCTTGTATAATGATGAAGACCATCTTCATTTCCCTCTTTACTTTCCAAGTTAGCACTGTTTGTGGCACTTATGCACGTGCCTGCAGAAACCTCTCTCTGTCTAATTGTAGCAGACCTTGTAACTCGCTTCTCAAATTGAACCTCGTCTTCAGATTTCACCTGCTTCGCTTCACATGTTTTTCTAGTTATTGACTTTCTCCTAATAAAGACAATGTCAGGAGTTGAATCCCCCTTGGTTTCATTCACAGGACCATCCATTCCCTTCTGGTTAGTGCAATCAGATAGTGTGGTGTGGTTATCAACTGTGCATCTTCCATTCTCAATAAGAGAAATATCAGCTTCTTTATGCACATCATCAATCTGGCAATGCTTCTCAACTTTCTGATCATCACTAGTGCACAAAATAGTATCCTCTTGCCCAATATATTCTCGTTCACTGGTACTGTTGGTTCTCCTTATACCCATGCTCAGTCCATCATCATTTGCTGTAGCTGATGGGTCTATCACCTCTCCCTGGCAAGGCCCGTTAGTCCCCTTGTTTGCCTGGGAGTCATTGATGTTCCCAATGCCTGTTCCAGCTCCAGATTCACTGTGCTCCTCAGAAGGTGTAGATTTCATTTTGTGATATGCCTTCCCCCTCTTAGCATCAGATTGCTGAATGCTAGTGTCCAAGCCATTCCCTTCAGCATCTTCAATCTCAGCAACACCCAAACTTTCCACATTAGTCTTAGAACACCTAACTGCCTCTTCCACATCATTGCTGACTATCACATCAATCACTTCCCTGACTTCTACAGCATTGCAAGTATCAATTTTCAGCACCCTTACTCTATCACCCTCTGCTATGACATCACAGTGTTTCTTCTGCAAATTGTCACCTTTACAAACATCCAAAGCTACACCCTCCGCTCTCTCAACATCCACATGCAGTTTCGTGGAGTTCGACCTCAAAACCCTCTTTGTGACACCCCCATTTCATCCACAGAACCCCTTTCATCCTTTCTTTTCTTCCATGCCTGAGCAAGCCCTCCACCAAGATCCACATCACCGTCAATAGAAGAGATGTTCACCTCCAAGGAGGTAGCCTTCTCCAAATCCTTTATTACACCGTCTTTGGTCCCTGGCATGGGACTCCGCTTACAACCGTTATGGCCCATTCCAGTTTCTACGACCCTGCAAAATCAGAAACCTCCTAAAAACTCATTCCTCCTCGTCAATTTCTCATAAAAATTGTTAGCCTAAACGAATACTCAAAAATGATGATCCACCTTAAGACCTACTTTGGATCCAACCCAGTCTAAATAAGAAATTTCAAGCAATGCAACATAAAGCACATGAAATGTGCAAAATCAACAACTTGCTTAAGCAAGCTAAACACAAAAAGATTACTCCAATGGAAACACGTCGCAGGGGTACCTCTAAATAGATTATCACCCAGCAGAAGCACAATTCCAAAAAAGGAGAGGAAAAAACTCCCGAGACGAGAGACTCACAAAACAAACAAACCAGCGAAATGTCGCGTCACAACGCTCGCGCCTCGCGCATGTCCCGGATCAGCAGATCGTGCGGCCAGAGACCTGTCCCCTCGCCACCGCAACCGCCCCGCAGCCTCCTGCTCCGCCTCCAAATCCTTCACCCGCCCGCCGCAGCGGCGGCGGCCACCCGGAGCAGAGAGGTAGCGGCGCCCGCGCACACGGCCACCGCCCGGCTCCCTCCGCCTCCTCGATCCGACCGCGGTGCGGCGGGGGCAACCCGAATCGGGCGCCCAATTCGGCGGTGGGGGGGGGGGGGGGAGGAATTGGGGGAAGCAGGCGAGCGAGCGTGCGTGTGAGAGAGAGAGAGAAGGGAAGGCTCCTCCTCGAGTGCTCGCTTTGTTTGGGTTTTAATCCCCTCCTCCTCGTGCTGCTGCTGCTGCTGCTCTTTTCTTTTAAATCGGGGGGTTTCTGCAACGCTTGTCAGTTTCCGCCGAAAGCCGTCGTCCCGTTCGCTTCACGCCTTCACTTTGCTAATGGCAAATTTAAACTTAATTTCCAAAATTTAAATTTTTTTCAAACGGTACGTTTTAAAAAACTATAGATAAATTACCAAATAATTGTTTTAAACATTTTGTTATTCTTTACCATTAGATTGACTGTTGTTGTATGTCTTGGTGGTATCCAATTAAACTGAATCGTACGAAAATCCTATAAATATGTATGTTCCGAAAGATTTTAAACTTGTTTGGTTTTTGAATGTTTGGGATGTGTAGTCGAAAAGTTCGTCAAAGTAGTACACGTCGATTGTTTCGTCTGCTTGCAAAGCATCGGTTGCTGCGCGCGGGAGAACGAGTGGCGAGTTAATGAAGTGAAGTTATTGTCAAATTCTGTTTCTTTAGGCTGTATTTACTGGCGTTGTTTGCTAGTTGATCCTATTAATTTACTTCTATCTCTGGTGCGTATGGAAGCAAACAAGCGATTAAATGTAGTAGATTCTAAAGAAACAAGGATCAAATGTAGTAGATTCTAAAGAAACAAGGATCAAATGTAGTAGATTCTAAAGAAACAAGGATCAAATGTGGTAGATTTTAAAGAAACAAGGATCAAATGTGGTAGATTTTAAAGAAACAAGGATCAAATGTGGTAGATTTTAAAGAAACAAGGATTAAATGTGGTAGATTTTAAAGAAACAATGATCAAATGTGGTAGATTTTAAAGAAACAATGATCAAATGTAGTAGAATTTAAAGAAACGAGGGTTTAATGTAGTAGATTTTAAATAAATAAGGATTTAATGTAGTAGCAAATTTGAAACCAATGAGGATTTAATGTAGTAGCAGATTTAAAACCGATGAGGGTTTAATATAGTAGATTTTAAAAAAGGAAGGATTTAATGTAGTAGATTAAAAAAAGGAAGGATTTAATTTAGTAGATTTAAAAGAAATAAGGATCAAATGTAGTAGATTTTAAAGAAACAAGGATTTAATGTAGTAGATTTTAAAGAAATAAGGATTTAATGTAGTAGCAGATTTGAAACCGATGAGGATTTAATGTAGTAGCAAATTTAAAACCGATGAGGGTTTAATGTAGTAGATTTTAAAAAAGGAAGGATTTAATGTAGTAGATTAAAAAAAGGAAGGATTTAATTTAGTAGATTTAAAAGAAATAAGGATCAAATGTAGTAGATTTTAAAGAAACAGGGATTTAATGTAGTAGATTTTAAAGAAATAAAGATTTAATGTAGTAGCAGATTTGAAACCGATGAGGGTTAATGTAGTAGATTTTAAAAAAGGAAAGATTTAATGTAGTAGCAGATTTTAAAGAAATAAGGATTTAATGTAGTAGCAGATTTGAAACCGATGAGGATTTAATGTAGTAGCAGATTTAAAACCGATGAGGGTTTAATGTAGTAGATTAAAAAAAGGAAGGATTTAATGTAGTAGATTAAAAAAGGAAGGATTTAATTTAGTAGATTTAAAAGAAATAAGGATCAAATGTAGTAGATTTTAAAGAAACAAGGATTTAATGTAGTAGATTTTAAAGAAATAAAGATTTAATGTAGTAGCAGATTTAAAAACCGATGAGGGTTTAATGTAGTAGATTTTAAAAAAGGAAGGATTTAATGTAGTAGATTTTAAAGAAATAAGGATTTAATGTAGTAGCAGATTTGAAACCGATGAGGATTTAATGTAGTGGCAGATTTAAAACCGACGATGGTTTAGTGTAGTAGATTAAAAAAAGGAAGGATTTAATGTAATAGATTAAAAAAGGAAGGATTTAATTTAGTAGTTTAAAAAAGGAAGGATTTAATTTAGTAGATTGATCGAGCCAATAAAGTGCAGCGACATGATCGAACGTCTTGTGCTATCCAAAACATTGAACAATGTTTTATTACTCCATGACAAAATTCAACCGAACCGAGCAAGAGTAAAACACTCGAATACAAGAATATAGCGCCATCATAGGCAAGTGTATTATGTATATGTACCATGTTCCTCACATCCTGTGCAACTTGAACTCGCTATCCTACAAGTGCAAGTCAGCAAGTATTACAAAGAATTCCTCCAACTTTTCACTAAAGTTTCTAACAGCAGTTTTGCAATGCCTGGTAAAGTTAATCCGGAGACAGTGAGCCACATCTACAGGGGGGAGGGGAGAATGCACTGTGAGTTCCAAGAAGTTGTACTCTTTCAACTTCAATTGCTTCCCTAAAAAAAATACACGTACAGCTTGTTGCAACATCTAAACATCTGCCAGAATTATTGATGATACAATCATGACATAGGCCACAAAGAAAAACATGACAATCTGGATGAAGAACTTGGGATTGTCCCTCAAGCTCGGGGCCGCCACTGATCTACTGTTCGAGGCAAGAATAAACTTTCAGTTATGTACAGTCAGTCATGAGCTGGGGACGGCGCAAAATGATGTGGTGCCGCGTCTTACCTCGCGATGCGTTGTGAAAGCTGATGAAAGGGTAAGCTCTGTATGAATACCACACCGGGTCCTGTAAGAGATGCTGTAAGCTGATTGCCCCCCTGCACAGGCCAATGCTTCCTCAGTGAAAGAAAAGAAGGTATTTTACCAAGAAGAAACTTAAGTCAATAAACAGTAGGTGGGAAAGAGAGGATATACTCACACCAAAGACTGCTCTTCTCAGTTGGTTAGGGTTTTTCAACTGAAAGTTGATGGTGGTTGTCATAGCAACAATACAAGCAGCGTCAACTGCAATTACCTCACGAGGAGCAAGAATTTTCTGCGTGACTAGCAAAAGTAAAGAGCAAAATCTGCCAAAGTTAGGGGACTCCGCTGGACAGAGTTAAAAATTACTCCTAATTTGTTGTTGTCAAATAAAAGGATATTGGCTTAAAATAATGTTTCATGCTAGTACGAAACAAATCAGAGATTTCTTACTTCAACATATGATGACAGAATATGTAACGATGTACTGAATTGGGCAGTGCATTAAGTATTTGCCAATGCTGACAACATCAAGATCGTGTTAATGTAAACTGTGGCATTAATTCCAACCTTATCATGTTGTTCTTTTAGCATTATATTCCATCAATACATCCTTAAATTTCTTACAGAACCACAGCTCCTAATCATAATATGAACCCCTACTCTAGTGTTTACCCAGTTTATTTATGTTCTAAAGAACAGACAGTATCACCGTTTCAAAATCTAAATTCTATATACAGTCTGTGAACCTGTGACACAAAGAGTGAAACGAATTGTACCTGACCCACCACCAACAAGGAAAGCCATCCCTTGACCCCTAAGCTTCTGTTTGAGGATCATCTGTAGAGGAAATGTGCATCTTTCATTCCCCAACAATGAACAAGTAGCTAGCTTGCAAAGAATTATAAACATTCCAGGTCCCATATGATATCCAAATCAGCATTACCCTACCTCTGCACCGGTTTCAATGTTTCTCGGCCTCTGATCAACTGTACTTGCAACTGACACATCATTCACTGAGCAGAGAAAAGCATCTGCCTAAAAGAACAGTACAGTAAAGTATGAGGTTCCCCTGATTGTTTCGAAACAGACAACTAACTTAGCACATAATTTACCTGGCAAAGAAGTTCTCCACCAAAGTTTGCTAGATCCATCTGTAACAAAAGTAAACATTTTATATTATGACTAAAATTGTATCTTTGATCGATGATATAAATAACGTGTTCCTTTAAGATAAGAACACTCAATCAGGCATGCATATTCACAGAGCGACATGGTTTGCTGGTTTAATATGATCAAATTACATCTAGCCATCCACCTATATCTGATGCAGCTTATCAGATTAAGGCTTACATGTGAATATGACGTTATTCCCCATATAGCACTGAGGAAAACTATACTTCACTACTAATTGCTAAATACCCAAAATCTAATGTCTGCAAGTGAGGTAGCTGATAACCGCACAAACTAATAGCAGCATGCAATAATGGTCTTTTATTATCAGTAAAACATATGGTTCAGCTGTTCAGGTGGTAAAGATTGGAAAACACTGAGTGCTCAAGGGTTTAATTTCAAGTTTTGAACAAAAGAATGAACAGGTCATCCAACAGGATAAAATTGTCAACCATAATTATAGAGGAAAATTGTCCCTATAAGGTATGTATCTCATGGTTGTCAAAGCGACGCCTAGGCGCCGACTAGGCGTCCAGGCGGTCCCCACCGAGCGCCATGCCGGCCCGCCTCGCCTGGTGGAGTTAGGCGCCCGCCTGGCCGTTCAAGGCGTCGCCCATGGCGACTAGGCGGTCGCCCAGGCGTCTCTGGGTGGCTGACTAGGTCAATGTGCGGTCGACCTCTGCCCCTTACGCCGTCGGCCGCCGCCTCTGCTACCCCTCCCCTTGCGCCGCCGGCCGCCGCCTCTGCTACCCCTCCCCTTGCGCCGCCGGCCGCCGCCTCTGCCCCTTGTGTCGCCGGCCGCCGCCTCTGCTACCCCTCCCCATGCGCCGCGCCGCCGCCTCTGCTACCCTTCCCCTTGCGCCGCCGGCGCGCCGCCTTTGCTACCCCTCCCCGTGCGCCGCGTCGCCGCCTCTGCTACCCCTTCCCCTTGCTCCGCCGCCTCTGCTACCCCTCCCCGCGTCGCCTCTCTCCTCTCTGCCTCTCTCATCCTCTCCCCCTCTCCTACTCCCTCGCCGCAGCAGGCAGACAGCAGCAGGCAGGCAGCAGGCAAGCAGCAGCAGGCAACAGCAGCCTAGGTGTCCAGTCGGTCCCCTAGCGACTGGTTTCACCGGGGCACCATGACAACCATGATGTATCTTGCTAATTATAAGAGGACAACAGTGATGCAATAATCCCCATGAGCAAATTATGGCTTTGTACAGTAAGTGAAGTAATGGCTCAGAGCTAAGGTACAAGTGGTAAAAGGTGATGCTAGGATTTTGAATGACGTAATGACTTTATTGAGAAAAGATACTAACAGGTAGTATCTTCCCGGGAAATGGTGCAGCAATCCCGACATATCCATCATCAGAGCCAGGGTTGAAGAAAACAGTGATGCTTATGCTTTTCCCAAAAATCCACTGCCATACACCTCTATCATTTTCAGGCAAGTAATTATTGTCCATTTGGATGTTCCCGGACATGTAGCACATTGTACCTAAAGAATACAACACATGATGAAAGTTACACACTGCATAATGTTGGTTTCTAATTGCTCAGGAATTCAGGATTGTGAACTAACAATCTCTAAGAACATCACAGGATTGATGGAAGCTATATGAAGAGCACTAGCAGCAACAACAACATATATGTTATGTTTTGAACCCTTGCCAATCTAGTGGGAATGTAAATCCTTGTCCATACTTGGGTAGTCTTGAGTTTCTTGACTAAGGAACCGAACATAGATCCTTGATTCACTAGGATCATCATGACAAATTACAATCAAAACACACTACTGAACAAAACCACAATGAAAACGAACTTCTCATATAAGGCATTAGATTTAGGTGGTTTATCATAACATACAAGATACAACTAAAAGAGTGGTAGCATTTTATAGTTTCTGCAACTGAACCCCATGATTACAAGGCTAAGCTTAACAATAAGCAGGTAATTCAGCATAAGAATAAGAAGAAGAAGAAGAAGAAAAAGAAGAAGGTGAACTAAGTTACCTGGTTTCACGGTCAACTTCTCCTGTGGCTTGATCATCACCTAAAGACGTTTTGATACAACAATTCCAAATGAACAGAGGTCGATTCCTCTAAATAGTGAAGACAAGAGCTAGCAAACCAGAATTTGAGCACCAGAAACTACCTGCAGGACCTGCACATCGCCGCCGGAAATCTGGAACGCCGTCACGGATCCTTCCGGGCTCTGAGAGCAACCCATGCAATTCAAACCGGGTTAGATCACGAAGGTTCGAAGAATGAAACAAAACGCTGCGGATCAGGTGGATCCAGCCCCACGGCCTCGAATCTAGCCCCAACATCTAGGCGGAGATGAGACCGTGCGAAAACGAAAGAGGGTCAGATCGTGCAGTGGAGGGCTCCCACCTGGTAGACGTAGGGCTGGAAAGGCGTGGATAAGAAGGGAGCGGCCATGGCGGGCTATAGCCTTCCCGAAGCTTCTCGAAGCGATTAGTGAGAGCTGACTCGGAGCGTCGTCTTCGGGTTCGGGGGAGTGGCAATGCCATCCGACATTCCGACGAGCTCTCGAATCTCGACCGGTTCTTTTCGGTTTCGGGCTTGATTACGAGAGGAATAACGCTACGATAAAAATTAAAACACAATAAATATTTTGAACATGAAGTATAAATTAAGATTGTGTCAAAAGAAAAAGAAAAGAGTTTACATATGTTAGAAAGATCTCTTTAAACTTCTTTGCAATAAAGCGTCAAACTTCATCTATTGTGACCGACTCTCTAAGAGTTCCTTGCAATAAAGTACATGTTCATCCCTTCCTCTTCATCAAATTCATCCCGTAAAAAAAGAATGGATAACCCTCTAGGGCATTTAAAACATGTTATTTACTAAATCGGCGTGTTCATTAAAAATAACAATAAATAACATCATAAAATATTCGCACGGTAACAAACAATTTATGTATAGTAAACAATTAGTAAAACACAATATTTATACGTAACTTTGCAAGGACATTACGAAGTATTATTATTATATGTAACTTCAATTTAATTCTATAGATGCTTATTTTTAATTTAATTCGGTGTAAATTATAGTTTTCAAGTAACATGAATTTAGATATGCATTTACAAAGAAAACAATCAAGAAAAGTGAATTAAATTTTACTAACGGTATATTTGATTTTTTTAAGAAACGAAAATTTATGTATGGTTTAACTGTAACCGTGCATTTATTAAGAAATACAATAAGGGAAGTTAATTACGAATTTAAGTAAGAAATAAATTAAGAAAGAAAACAAAGAAACCAAAATTTATATGATATATCACATTTATTTGATAGGTATATGTATGATTTAGAATTCATTATAGGTGTCATATAAATTTACCTAGCTAGCAAGTGTCCGTGTACATATTTAAGTAAGAAATAAAATAATTAAGAAACATAAACTATTTGGTAAGTGCCCATGCATGGTATATATATACTCATTCATTTAAGTAGTATATAACATTTGGAAGGTAAATAAAACATATACATACATGATATTTTACCACGGTTTATAAGAAATAATAAAAATTAAATATGGTAGCACTAAACACAAGCGCCATATCGCACACGGGGGCTGACAAGCATAACTCTGCTGGCTGTGATTGAATTATGTACATAATCTACAGACCCCTCCAATTTTGTATAGGCAATTTCATTGTGATTGTTGTTTTTAGTCAGCTTCATCAATGTCAAAGTTTGGTTCTGGAGGCTTTGGCAATCTCACGATAGTAGGGACACCCTTGCTTCTGAGCCGGTGAACTCCTCGGAGCACGTTAGATGCAAAGCGAGATGCGAAGATGGTCGCTGCAAGTCTAGGGTGGTGGTTGCTGCTACTTTGCCGGTTTGCGGCCTCTTCTTCTTCCTTGAGATGCTGCTCCACTATCTTCCTCTTGTAATAACGGCGCCATGCCGCTTGGGTGAAACGGCCGCCCATCAGCCCATGTCCTCCAATGCTGGGAATAGAACCGAAAAGTGTGCTGAACTTGTCTACTGTGCAGCCTCCTGAATTGACTGGCAACGAATTTGAGCTCCTCGGCACATAATGCAAATGCCTCAACCTCAAAAAGAGCTTTCACTGTCCTAGTGGAAGATGGGAAATTGGCAGCAGGTTTAGGATCCAATGCCCAAGTTAGCAACTCGTTGCCACATAAAGATCCCTCCTTTAACTGGATCTTGTTAAAGAATCCGCTTCGTCCGCCATCAGTGGCCACACTCTCCAAGCGGGCAGCAGCCATGGAGGATGAAATGCATCTCATCCACAGGATCGCCTTCTCTCAAAATGTATTCATTTGAGTGTATAGTGCAAGCCTTAATTGCTCACATATTCTCAAACAATGGTACCTAACCAGCAAAAAAGGACAACTGATATCAGTGCAAGATTGCTAAAACACTTATAAGGTATTTGACCTGAAATATCTAACCCTTTTTACTAAGGGGCCCAAACAGAGATGACGCTTTATGTCCAAATTTTCTTCATCTACTCCTCTGGTCTCCAACCACCTGTAGCGTTCATATCACCTTACTCGTTCTGTTATCTGAGAAGGCAATGCATGGTGATGGATTCACTACGCAACATCACGTTTCTTAACTCTCATCTCTTCAGCAACTGATTGAAGGTAGGTCTGAAAAAAGCTACTCAAAATAAACCAAAGGAAAAAGGACTGAAAAGAGTAGTAAGTAAAGCACTTCACTCTACATGCATGTTACCAATGAGGAGAGCAAAAAGAATTAACCCAACGACACATATTGCAATAATAGAGAATAACACCTCTGCAGGATATGTGCTTGTTGACCAAGAGTACTGTTAAATGGAAACATAAGTTAAGCGGACGAGAATGGTGCACCAATACTAGTCAAAGGCCTGTGCTTTGCAACAGAATCTTATTTTATAATAGTTTTTTTATTTCCGCGCAAAATACATAAATTAAAAGACTGAAATATAAATACAATTTTCTTTTTCTAGTTTTTTATTTTCTTTTTTATTCTTTTTCCTTTTTTCTTTTTTCTTTTATTCTCACGCAATGAAACCTGCTTGCGCGCATGCATGCACAGGGGCGGGCGGTTACACAGGGGGCGGGGCACGTTGAGCGCACATCGCGGTTTGATGGGGCGGTTGCACCGGTTTTTTTAGGGTGGTTGCACCGGTTTTTTTTTAGGGTATAAATTTTGATTGGCTTTTTATGGGAAGTGAGAGGCGTTGCACGGAGAACGGGAAAGGGAGCTGCGGACGGACGACCACTCCATGCTTTAATATAGTTAAGATAGACATGGAGACATACATACATCTAATACTTTGGCTTTAGATATAAACTTAGGACCGAAGAAATACCAAATCAGTCATTATGCAGAGAATAACACAAATATACTCCAGTTCTTTCGGAATTGACCTATGCGGGCAGTGAAATGCTGCAGAACATTAAAACATTATATCAGTTTATTTTCATTCCTTTAGAAAATGGTGAATAATGGACTTGTTTACACAGACTAAGGCCATCAAAAATCTTGTATTTCATAAAGAAGTATCCATTTTGTGGGTGGTTTTTAACTTCTGGGTTCTAAATCTTCCAAAACTTCCGTATCATGAGATATTTCCTATAGAACAGTCATCAGGGAGACTGGTTACTTTCCATTACCTTAGATTCTGTAATCCCCACCAGAAGCAATAACAGATTTTAGGGACAAAGTTTCCTGGAACAAGTATTCCAGACGCTAGAGCTTGTTTATAAATCCCAAAATTGAAAGTGGGATCACTACCGTTGCACTTTTGAAATAGTTGGGTCTTATCAGACCAACTGCTATAGTTGGAGGTAGCTTCTATTGCATCCAACATCGTCATGATAGTTCAAACACCAGCAATCATCTTCACGCTCTATGGTTAAAAAGTACCACAGCGTATCAACATCCTGCACCAAATAGTATATATGAAAAAGTAAAATATGCTAGCGAAACATGATTGTCTACAACATAAGTTTCCTGCTCCCACTCGTCGCCGTTGTTAATAACAATGTTCTATTGTCGTTGCCTTCCATGACAATTGTCAAGCAGTATTTCATCGGTCCCTTCAATTCTCAATCTAGTAGTACAGAGTCATTCGATTAATTCAAGTCTGCAAGGTCAAAGAACTCTAATTTCTAAGGTTTCCCCGTAAACTAATCTCGCTATACCAACATCTTGACAAGTTGACATAACAGTCTTGTATATCTCCTCTATGTGATTCGAAATTTCTATTAAACAAAGTTTGAAGCGATGTCTTTCTGTTCAAAATTTTCGTTTACTATTCCCTGTGAGTATAACTTATTATCCCACCAGTAATGGGGGAAATGTGGATCATTCGGATGAACCATACCTTTAGCAATGTTTCTAAGCTCTTCCACTCAAACGCGCCCAGGCCACGCGCATCTAAGAAGCTGTACTCCGGTACAATGCGGCTTCAAATCAAGCAACAAACAAGTGAGTACATGATCACCGATTCACCGGTCATGTTGTACTGATGTGAACTCAAGAAAGCGGAATGGGAGAAACAGAGCTCGGCCAGAAAGGCAGGGGCAAGCACCTGCGGTTGATTCGTTGGCGGCTGCGATGATCTCTGTGGCCTGGTAGGCACGCTGGGTAATGGAGGGCCATATCCAGCACCAGCAGTCCTCCCCGCAGGCTCCGAGACGTCGAAGCTCGAGCGCGGGTGGTCTGTCGCAGCCCCACGGGGAAGAGGCCGCTGCCCACGGAGGTCTTGGCGACGGGGTTGGTGCGGACTACGGAGGCGGCGGTTACGGCGTGACGACGTGCGCCAGCAGTTGTGGTGCTCCACGCCGTGGGGAGGAGGTTGGGGCGTTGCGCGTGGAGGCTATGAAGAAGCGCGCGCTTCGGACGCACGGTGTGACGGGAGGGATGCAGACTACGAAATTGGCGGGTGGTGCGTTGAGCGAACGGAGCGAGCAATCGGAGGTTCAGTTGGGCGTGCGACGGTTTGATTGTCCACGATTGGTTGGGAAAGGTGATCAATGGTGCAGATCATTCTAATGAATATGAGTAACAAATAAACGGTTAATATTGATTAGATGAGTAAATTATCTCGTTAATTATATATTGGTATATATATATATATACTTGATGGGACAATTGTACGTACTTTTGACGTAGATAGCCTCCTGCAGATCCACGACCTTGGCCTATAAAATGAACTCACGAATCAACTAAAACTAAAATTTTACATGAGATCAAACCAAACCCTATCAGCCTCCCTCACAAGAACAAGACCCGACCGAAGTACAAGACCAAACCAAGAACCGGAAGAACATGACAATGGAATGGAATAATGGACCAGGAGGGCGATGACCGAAAGACATACCGAGTGCTTGAGCTTGATGTCACCCTTGATAATCTCCTGACCGCCCCGGTACACGATGGCCACCTTCATCCTGCCCTCCGCCGGTGGGAGCATGACAGAAGCAGTGGCACGACAAAGAGGGTGCTATGGCCCGGTGTTGCTTTTTTGGAGGCGAGCGGGATGCCGTCATCGGGCGGGGGAGGTGAGCGGAAGGGCGACAGTGGGCAAGGGAAGGGATGTCCTGCGGCGGGATTATGATTTTTTCTAGGGTTGGCACGTGGCCGTCGGTGATTACGGGCGATAGGGAGGTGATCAATGGTGTGATGATGCGAAGCATTAAGAATAAACGGTTGAGATTGATTGCCGAAAATTTCGGATCATTAGTTGGGGCTGAGAGAAGGTGATCAATGGTGTAGATCGTTCCGATGAGTATGAGTAAACAATGAATGGTGGTGATTATCTAGATGAGTAAATCAACTCGTCAATTATAGAGTGATATAGATTTGATGATTGATTACGTTAGAAAATAAATTTGATTATTTATCATTTTAGAGTATGTTTGGTAGCTTAAAATCCCGACTTATTCCCTAGGATGGAAACTAACACTTAGTGTACTGTCAAAGAGTCTTATGGAATCACATATCATACATTTAAGTATTCGTTGTATTATAAAATATCAAATTTGATTTTACGTTATAATATTATAGGACGAGAGATTAATATACAAATTGATCGATAATATAATTATCACTATGTGCAAAGCAAAGCGATAATAATATTGAAATATTATTTTAAAATCAAGTGAGGTTATAGAAATGTGTATGTTAAGAATAAACATGACAAAAAGATTACCACATCGTCAACCCATTACAAGAGCAACAATAAATTAATGTTTTTTATAATAGCATATTTTCAAATTTCCCAAAATATTGTCATAAGTTTATTGTATCATATGCGTAGAGGTGACGATAGGATGGTTTGGGTATGGATTGATTAATATTATATCTAAACACATCTCACTCGAATTTTAATGAGATTATTTCTAATATGCCACTGAAAAATTATCCAATTCCATATATACCATTGGCTATCTTTTAATTCATCGGGTTAATTTTTTCCGTGCCATTACAATTTTTGCGGTTTGCCAATATGCCATCGATGTGTCACTGACATATGGGGGCCGCCACAGTCACTGACAGTGACATATAGACAATTTCTGAAAATTATAATGGCATGTGAGTAATTTTCCCTAATTCATTAGATCGCGGCAAATTCAGTGGTTTGGTAGCCGAATGAGCAATATAGGTAATCGAACGGCCACACCATGCCTGTACGTAGAGAAAGATGAAGGGGACCAGGACGATAGTACTATGACCAAATAAGATTCATGAAGATTTATATATTAATTATTATATCATATATGATCTTTAACATAATTGACACACAAATAAAAAAACGAATCCAACCGATAAGGTGGATATTTGGTAAACATCTCCATTGTAATTATTATTATCATAGTTGTTATTCTCTAAAATAACAAGTATGATTCAAAAATATATTCATTGTACTTGCTCTTTGACTTGTTATTTCAGGAGACTTTATATTCTTTCTTTATACACTTGTTACATCAGCCAACCAAACTTGATATTTTATTGAGTTTGTTTAATTATTTTTATTTTCTTTGCATGCATATAAATTAATAGGAAGTCATATTTAGCAAGTACATTAAAATAAAATAGCAAAATAGTAAGTCAATTTTAATATAGAGACTTACTATTGTTATAAACAGCAAGTTAAAAATAACAAGTACAGTAGATATATGTATATTATTTAGTTTGGATCCGTCTTTCCTACTGTTACTATTCCCTCTTATTATTTGCATAAGTTATTTTAGATTTTAGAATTATACACAAGAATTAAGAAATCAATTTAAATAACATGATTGTCTCTTATTTATTTTGTTTTTTAGATAAGTTCTTTATTTATGATAATGATAACATTTGTTTGACAAAGATAACTATGAAAAAGATAAAAAAAATACAGAAAAATTCTAAAACGACTTGTATTTAAGAAAAATGTTTATAATCTACCTATAAAAGGAGTATTACTATTTAAGAAATATATTATAAGTGAAAAGTCTATAGGTTATTGAATTGTCTGGTCCACTGTGAACTTAGCGCGTCACCGATCTTACGTGTCGTCTTCTGACTGAACTGCCCGTAGGTTGTGAAATTTCTCTGTGTATGACGTGGCAGTGGCGCCGTGCCACCGAGACCGTGACGTGGCAGGCCAAGTCCAGCCAAGGCCGTCAGGGTCAGGCCAGTGTTAACTCGTTTCCATTTTAAGACGCGTATTCGCCCTGTATACATACGTAGACCGAACCGTACCGTAGGCGTAGAGCAGCCACTCCCCCGAGAGAAACCCCGTCTGCTCAACTCTCCGCTCTCGCTTCGCTGGTAAGATCGATCACGCGAGCCCTTCGTCCTCATCGTGTTCTATCTCGCGGTTGCTGATCTCGGATCCGCTCTCGCGGCTCGCGTCTTTGGTGGTAGGTAACCCTGGATGGCTTGATCGCTCAATCGGTGGGAGCAAGGGGCAAGAGGGGGAGGGGGAGGGGGAGGGGGAGGCTTGTCCGTGGACAGTCGAGTGGTGTAGGCGGCGGCGGCGCTCGCTCCGGGGGAGCTTTGGGGGGTGTTCCGTGAGGCGGGGAGATGTGCAAGAATGACAAGAGAAAGCGGAGCTCCGGCCCAGGCGGCAGCGGCAGCAATGCGGGAGGCCACAGGCCGGCCGCCAGTGAGTCGGTGGTTTGGTCCGACAAGATGAGCGAGTACCTCATCGACGCGCTGCTGCACCAGCAGGAAATCGGGAACAGGGGCGAGAGCAGGTTCCTGGGGGTGGCCTTGGATAGCGTCATCGCGGGGGTTGGCAAGAGGTTTGGGGTGACCATCGATAGGTCCAACATCAAGAACCGTCTCAAGCATATCAAGAAGAGCTTCCATGAATGTGAGAACCTTTTTGAGAAAGAGAGTGGTTTTAAGTGGAGTGCAGTGACCAAAATGTTCTGTGCTGAGCCACATGTTTGGAGGGAGATCATTGAGGTTTGTTTCCTGCCAATCAAGCAGCAATGCTGAAAATTCACTAGCTGACGGGAACTCTTTCACTTGATCTTGCAGAGAAAACCAGAAGCCAAGAGATGGATGACAAAGACAATTGACCACTATGATAGGTTACTACAACTATTTGGTAATGACAGGGAGAGATGCACAGGCAGTACAGCTGATGGCAACCCAAAGGTATGCCGGCGAAAAGGGCGCGAAAAGACCCAACAAAGGAGAAACCTCAACTGAAACCATCGAATGGTCCGGAATTACCCATTGTCAAAAGCTTGAAAGAAATGATGAATGAAAATGAGGTATCTATTTCCAAATCTGAATAATTATCAAGCAGATAATAAATTATTTTGCTGACTTGATTGGCTGACATTTGGTTGAGCAAGTGTATTGCCTTGGTCCTTGGTAAGGTTGATGGGTTTAATCCCTAATTTCTCCACCGCTAACTGTAGTTGTGCTATGCTTTCTTATGCAAGTGTTTGTTTCATCACCAAAATCATGGTCTGCAATAGTGCAATGTTTCTTTAGCCCCATAGACCTACATGTGATAAACTCACCTATTTTATTAGCTTGGCCGCAAATGTTAGGCGGGCTATTTGGTCGTCGCAGTTAATATGGCAAGCCACACTTAGCCTAACACTAATTTATGTCACCACACTTGGCCCAACACTAATTCATGTCAAAATTGCCTATATGCAAATAGGGTAGCAAGGTCCTTTTTGTTTGCTAGGTGCATATGCACTTTTTTTTAAAAAAAAAACTGCAAACATAATAAATTGTGCCTTTGAGCATTATTTTGTGCCTCTATTTTTATCCGTGTGTTCTCACACGTGCACAATTTTTTGTTTGTTATTTTGTGCACCTAGCTGTCAACTTTAATAATTCACTCACACGAGGTAGCTATTTTAATACCATGCCTGTTACATCTGAATAATTTGACTATACTTGACTAATTTAATGTTCTCTTATGATGTTTTCTATCTTTTGTTTAATCTGACTTCTCTAATTTTCCATCTTCAAAACATTAAACATCAGTTGTATTCAAACACAAATAGCAAGCCTAGTTTAACCTCTTGTTATATGTCACCTATTGTCATCTTTCCATATTCCACAGTCATTTTTTCTCCTCTTTTGCAGCTTTATCTTGTGCCCTCTTTCTTTACCTGTATCTTCTTGTACCATTTTGGCATGCAGTTGCTTGTTTATTATATGGTGTGCAACTAGTTGATCAATTCACTTTCACAAGGTGCAGCGGCGGATCCAGGGGGTGCAAGGGGGCGCCCCCCCCCTACCGCCCTGAATCCATTACATTTCCTGTATATTTTTTGTGTTTTTTCTATATATTTTCTGTATTTTTTTATAAATCCTTGTATAATTTTAATATTTTTGTTATGATTATGATTTTATATTTAATATTCATTTAAAATGGTGAATAATTTATATACATCTATATATATAGATTATTTATGACTACCGTATAGTTAAATCAGCCCCCCCCCTAATTTTTTTTTGGATCCACCACTGACAAGGTTGCTATTCTAATTACCCCATGTCTACTATATCTAAATACTTTGACTATACTTGGTTATTCTAAATACTGTTTTATGATATTTTCCATCTGTCGATATAGAATTTATTCAAACACAGGTAACACGCCTCTTTCAACCTCTCATTATATGTAACCCATTTACATCTTGCCAAAACTTAACTTTCAAAATTGCTCCTTTGCATTGGGATAGTCCATTCTAGTAACTGTTCTTTTGGTTAATTTCACTCAACCAATGAAGAATTGATGCAAGTCTATTGCAATAATATCTTAAGTTCAGTACATGAGTACAATTTCGGCTACATACTCTTGATATTCCTGCTTCTTTCAGGTCTCTAGTGAGGTGGTAACAGAAAATAACATAGCTGAGGAACAAGATTTATCAGAAAAGTACAAAAGTAAAAATGGTCTTCTTGCTATGCCTGTTCCTGGCAATGCATGTGGTAAGGGCTTACCCTATGCTCCTGACAATTGGCCATGTCCTGGAGATCAATGGGGATGGAAAGTTGGATGCAGGGTTGCTGCAACTGGCCACTGGGTTGACAGGTAAATGCTTTTGTCTAGGTCTAAGTAGTTTCGATCTGAAGTTATTAATTTTGCTCTTTGTAAGGAATAGAGGTAATTTTAGTGAGAACCAAGCTTTGGGATGGAATGTTAAATTCTACTCATCTACTGAAGTGGAACGGAAAGCTTTAATGCTACTATATCATTATTTTTTGAGAATCGGCAAATTGCTCTGTCATTCATTTAATGCTAGTGATAGGACTTGAACCAGTGAATAACAAGGTTAAACAGCCTTGCCCAAATAATTCATGTATGGTTCTTTGGCCAAGAAATGAATTTTAGCTGTGCTGTTGACTTTGTTATGGATATATCTGTCATGTGGGGAATTCGGTACTCTAGGCTCAAGAAGAAGCCAAATCCGAGTAGGCTTCAGATTGCCGGCCAGGAGTCCAGATGAACTACAGGCTCCAGCTCTTGCCGGCAAGGGATTTTTAAACATAGAAACATATTATCTACTAGGATTTGATTTATTAGCAGGGAGATAAAGTTAAGAGTCTAGCTTGGAATAGATTGCTATCTTTAGAGATTATATATTAAGAAGAGTTCTAGTCCTATCACCTTAATAATTGTTAAGAGGTTATATGCTTGCATTATAAATATGCCTATTGGCCGGATTGGATCCCTTCCCCTCGACCGATGTGTTGCACCACGGCTCCTCCATGCTGGCGAGGTCCAGGGCCAAGGCCGGCCATCTCATTCAAATACAATCTTAGATCAAGAACCAGCAGCGATATCATTGCCCCTGACAATATCTGTGAACAGGTACCTTACACCGCCCTCACGTTTTTGTGATGCTACTGGTAAAAAAATATCATTCAAAAGTAAACTAAAGGTAGAAGAGTTTATCAAGACAGAATTTCCAGATGTTGATCCTAGCACATTCTTTTCTATGTTTATTTGGAAGATCCCTGCTGAAGGACACAACATCCAAAGAGGTTAACCTTTCTGTTGTGTTTTATGTCATTTTAGTTGCCATTTCTATGGATTGTTTTAATAGTTTTTCATAGTGGTACTATAGAACTACTGGGCCAGACTCCAGAGACTGGGTTCTGACATCAGCTAAGTGGCAGTCGTGGTGAGTATTGTAATATGTGCAGTCATGGGTACTATAGCAGACCATCAAAGACATTGTAGTGGCTAGTAGCCTAGGTTGCATGTAGCACTAGGTGCTTATTTGCAGAGACATTCAATGTTATGGATTGTGTCGGGAGAATAGAACCTGGGTACATCACGACCGCCATATGTCATATTCTCTTATTAATGAGTATAATATACAAGACAAGAATCCTACCATGTATCATACTATGTAAGGTTTGCTACTCGCAATCCGATTAGGACTTCTACTGTCATACGAGTCTGTACTTTTAGGGTATATAAGGAGGGCGAGAGCTCCCTTAGAAGACATCTAATTCCATATGGAGAAAGAGGTTAAGACATCTTAATAGGTCTCCATAAGACAACAAAGAGGCTACATCGAACCCTTCGGCTACCTTCAATCAACTAGTCTAGATCCATACACACAATTGTAATATGATTAGACACATTGTGTACTCTTGCAAATTGCAATATAGTAAAGAGATCCCCAAACAAGACAATATAGTATAAATCCTCGTCCCGTTGTGTGTGACTTGCTTGTTCTTTGATTTCATTGGCTACCCCCCTCCACATTTACATAAGTAACTCTCATAGGCTATTCCTGATCTAAGATCCACTGGTTAAAACACCGATAGATTGCAATGGCAATCTCTACAGTGCATTGTGTGTGTGTCAGGTGCTTCTATACATAGGCTTTATACCATTATTTGGAAACCATTTATTTCATAATGGAGTAGTTTTTTACTTCCCGTTTGATTCTCTTGAAGTATTTAATATGGAATAGTACTTAACTAAAAATGCTTGTGTGAGGACATTCCCGTGTTCCTTTCCTCAATCTAGCAGTGATCTTGTGTTTGTTGTGTAATCACCTCTGATTTTATATGGCTTACCATTATCATTGTTGTACAAGCTTTCATATTTTAAATATTTTATATCTGGGCATTTTATTTTGTGAGCAAACTTCACTCCTCCTGTAACTGAAGCTGATTTATTCTTCTTTTTCAAAGCCTTTCAATCCTAAGCAAGTTGAGGTAGGCTAGAGTTGAGACCCAATATACTGGGTTTCAACTCTATTTGAGTGGCTAGGTTTTTCCATTGGCTTGCCAATCCCATGAAGCTGATTTATTGCTGGAACTTTATTCACCTTTACCACTTAGTATACCTCCTAACTAACAGGATAACCCTGTGAAGAAATGTGAAAATGGCACTAGTTGCCTGCATATGCCATAATTACATTGGAAATAAATCTGAAAAAAAACACATTGGAAATAATAAAGTTGATAGGCAACTGGACCACTCAGGGTGCAATGTAGATTCTCAGTGTACTAGGTTACTAGCCTCACTTTAATTGATTTTATTATGCCATATATGTTAACAGTTGTTATTGTGCATTGAATCTCCGTTTGCAGTTGCCTCTAATGTGAAGCCAATAAACTGTGTTCTCAGTATAGCCAAAATGATATAATTCTGTTCTATTTACAAAATACTTTTGTTCACATCCCATCTGGGAAGTGCTTCACGGTTTCGTTATTATTTTTGGTGGACATGCAATTTGAACATTTTAATGTATGTCTTGTGTATAATACACATGTCTTATCTATAAACTGGCGTAGCCGGGCCCTGGGTTGCTGGCGCTTAAGCCAGGGCCTAGGCCCAAAAGTCCATTGTAACCTTTTAAGAAATACAGAGGGCCATACCAGGATGGGCCATACCAGGATGATATGTTTGCCCAGCCTGTGGGGTAGCTCATTTCTTGTTCCACCTCTGTTATATATGTTATTCTACACTACACAGTTTACCTCTTGCATTACCAAATCCTAAACCCTAGCCGCCGATCCAATCCTTACCTCCACCTACAGCCTCGTCTTGCTGCCAATGGATCCATTCGAGCGAACAGGTTCGTCTTCGCCATCTCCTCCCCCCTTCCCTCTCCTGGCAGAAGGCCAGTCGCACCAATGCTTCTTCTCTGTCCACAACTCAAGTGATGGTGAGATCCGTTCTTTTCTATCAAATGGTGTTGTTCCTCAAATCCTAACACACATGAAGGAGAACATATCATTTATTCATTTTGCCTCGCTCGGAATCCACATGTAAATAAAGCATGCGAACTGTTTTTGTCTTAGTATTGTTCATGTCTAACCTGGAATTGCTTTGAGATTTGATCCAGTAGTGTGGTGGGCTGGTGGCATCATGTAACCAATGTTTTTTTCTTTGTTTAAGATGACATATTTTCTTTCCTTTGCGTGTTAATGGATTAGAAGATGCATTGTGATTGTATATACTGCCTACACATATTTTCTGCTACTTCTCTGTTGATTGTCCATGTTTTGCTGTTCTTTAATACTAAAATGTCTCCAGGAACTCAACAAGTGGGGCTCCATGAGCCTAAATGTGGGTTGGCTGATCCAGCTGGACCATGTAAGGCCAGGAATAACTTGTGCAAGCTTGAGAGGGAGGGATTTATTGAATCATCTCCAGCACATGACTGTGTCATCTGCTCCAGAAATCCTGGTTTCTGCCGAGAGTGCTGCTGCATTTTCTGCCGCCGGGTTGTTGACTATTCCTTTGGAGGTTATAGCTACATTAAGTGTGAGGCAGTCCTGGAAGAGAACTACATATGTGGGCATGTTGCGCACCTTGAGTGTGCTCACCGTAGTTTTATGGTTGGAACGGTTGGAGGTTCGATTGACTTGGATGTGCAGTATTTGTGCAGGCTCTGTGATAACAAAACCAACTTGATGATGCATGTAGAGGAACTCTTGGAAACATGCAAATCTCTTCAATCGAGGGATGAAATTGAACCAATCCTGATTACAGGCTCATACCTTCTGCGTGGTTCAGGACAAATGAAAGCAAGAAGCTTGGCAAAGTATGTGAGATCAGCTATGGCAAAGGTATGGCCTGTTGTATTTTGTTAGCTCGTATTGGAAACATCCATTTTCATCACCATTTATCTCTTATCAGTAGTTTGAACCTTTGAGGCTATGCACTGATGGTTTATTGCTATATGCAGCTAAAACGTGGAGTTGATCTTGCTGAAGTTTGGAAAATGGGAGATAATGATGGTAAGGCAGTACTGAGTGCTGGTAACTTAATTTTGCATGCACCTGATCATAGGAGAGAACTATATATTAGGAAAATATATTGCTCTGGAACTTCAAATGACAATCCATTTCCTCAACAGTTCCCAGCCTAGCTGCAGTGACTACATTTGGTGCTCCCTATGTTATTACGAAGAACAGTAACACTCTAGGTTATGCTGATCTTTGAATCATATTAGTTAAAATAATATGCGGTTTGTGCTCCAGGCTTTTTTTAGAAATTGTAAGTAATGCTTTGGTAGTTTATGTAGGTTGTAACATGATGAGTCTAGCTCCTTTTGTAATGCCCATGCTTGCTTCATTGCCGTAGAAATGACTGATACTCATGTGGTAACACAGTATAAATAAGTAAATAACGCTATATGACTAAACCATGTAGGACTTACAAAATAATTTGGATCACAGATTTACTTATATTGTTGCTTCATGTATTGTTTGTGCTGTTGTACTTGTGCATAATTGAGGTATTTCCTTGTGTTTAATGCAGAAGTTTCAACAGAAGAAGATGATGATGGGCCTCCATATTATTTTGGTCGGTCCGAAAATCCCTTGCATAGGGCTATTGAAAATCTTCCAGCCTACATTTTTGAAGATTTTGACGTTATGGCTGCCAGACTTGAAGGTCAGATCGAGGAAGCTCTTAAAAAACTGAAGAGTACTCAGGAAGCAGAGTACATGCTGGCAAAGCAGAAGCTGTATTCCCAGAAGGATTATATCATCAGTCTGCATCGGCAGCAATATCATGAAAGATGTATGATTCGTGCTCATATTCCCATACCCTTTCCTGACAGTTCGCCATACGATATACATTTGTCCAATCTTGTGAAACTTGTGCATCAAGTGAAGCGCGAAGAAGAGAAGTTCAATGCCATGCTGGAAGAAGCTGCTGCTAAGGGATCTTGAAAGCACCGTCAAACGTTACTACCCCTGAACATTTTGGTTTTGGGCTCTCTGCTCATATGGTCGACTGATATTACCTGTGTTCTTGTATGTCGTATGGTTTGTTTTATCCTCTTTGGTGTTGCCTTCTACAGGGCACCCCATTTGTCTGGTTTGGACTAAAACCCGTAATAGCGACGAATGCGTGGTAATCTGTGGACATCCCCCTTTAGGAACATTTGCTCCCATATTATCCTTGCCAGTTTCACCATACACCCAGTGAAATATTGCCAGAATTGTGTTTTGTCCTTATCAGTTGCAACCTGTCTTCTGTTGGGCTAGTAATATTACATTACAGGTTGCTGCAGCAGCAGCAGCGGTGAATCTGCGATTCAAGAGCAATGTTCAAGTGGTAACTGTTTGCAAATTGATTGCAGTACTGCATGGAAGCAATCTTCCTTTCGTTTCAGTGATTGTTGCTTGTGATACCCTGCTGGAATTGCAATCCTGAAGAATTGGGTGCATCTCACCTTTGAGTAAGGGTGCGTTTGGCGTTTGGTAGGGTTTAGTGATCCATAATAACATTAGATTTGTTTTACGAAAATGCTATACACACGGTTGGAAGAGTCGACTCTCGGACGACCCAATGCAAATGAGTAGAGTTGAACCCACCGTCAGAGTGTTTGGTCGTGCAAGAGTCGGCTCTCTTAGTTGTGTGTATAACAGGATTCTTTGTTTTATTTATGATAATTTATCAATGATAAGATATAAAGTATTGGAGTCATAATTTTACTAGCTGTTAAGGGCCTGTTTGGCACTACTCCACTTCACTAAAATCTGCTCTACTCCACAAAATCCACTTAGAATCAGATCTATAGTGGAGTTTCTGCTCCACTGTGGAGTATCAGCACATGTTTGGCTTGTAGAGTAGATCTAAATTCGCAAATAGTGGAATTTAGTAGGAATATACTATTTTGCCCCTAAGTTGTATTACACTTTATTTGTTGGCATACCTTAATATAGTTATACCACAATAATAATATTTTGTATTTTTAATCATAAATAATTCATATTACTAAAAAAAATAAAAACCTAGAGGGAAAAATACACTGGAATGCAATCGAATGGTAAAAAAATACATACATTTTAGTAGTTTTTCCACGAGTAGCAGCATAGGATGATTCGACACAAGCGTAGCATAGTTATGCAATATGGATATCCAAAATACATATTTCGACATTTTTCAATATAAATTTCAGCAGCACTTGAGTATAAATATCATCATTTACTAGTATACCAATAGCATTTCAATAAAAGAATTCCACACGATGAGAGAAATACAGATGTACATACAGTTCATCACATAAGTGCACAACAAATCACTGTGACACCAAAGTGCAAAGTTCATGAAGTTGCCTAGTGCTCATAGCAGTCTCTACATGTCAGGTTCATGATTTTCTTCTTTGTTGTCTTCCTTCTTCACATTTGTCATTGTTGCGCAGCTTCTTTTCGTGATGCATCGATGAAGTTTTGATATGTGGCGCTTCTTGCTTCTTTCCAAAACCATGGCACATTTGCAGTATCCCTACATTTTTGAAGAATGTAGTTAGTAGCAGTAGTATCAAAAACTCATGCATTTTTTGTGACATTATCTAGTTTTGCTATATTTCAAACAAGATAGATGACTTTTTCATGGATAATCATGGCAGCAACAAGGAGTATAACATACAAAGGGAAAAAACAATTTAAATTTTCAACCCTTGAGCAACTAGAAACATCACATAGAAAAAATTATCCTCAATTTTCAGTTCAGACTCATATCATAGAAGTAGAGCTAGCCAATAAATCATCAAGCGCATAACAATTTTCACCTGTCCCGCGTCGGCCTGGCCATCCTGGCCAACACCGTGAGCCTGCACCGCACCGCCCTGGTCAGGGCTGTTGGCTGCTCCCGCGCCGCCTTGGGCAAGCGCTGCGTGAGGCGTGAGTGCACCGTCCTGGCCAGGCGCAAGCGCTGCGGGTCCCGTACCGCCGGACTGAGCTGCCGCATCGCCGCCCTTGGACACCGTGAGCCGCCGCAGCGCCGCGCTTGGACGCCGTGAGCCGCCGCCTGTAGTTCTGTTGGAGAAACGAACAGACGGAAGGAGGAAGAAAAGAACCATGGAGAGAGAAAAAACGGTTCGATGGGTCATTAAAAATGGCAAGGTGGGTAAATACTTCTCAACTCCACGTTTTATTTTCAAAACAGAATTCGCAGAGCACCCTAGGAGGTACTCCTCAAAAAACAAGGAGCAGAGTCCCGGATCTTATTTTTTTGCGGATCTGAAAACTCAGATTTGGTTCTGTTTGGCTACCGTTTTGTAGAGCAGATCTAAAAAAACAAGAGCAGAGCAGTGCCAAACACCCCCTAAAGATCCCACAGTAACTTGAGGATGAAATGATCAAAAGAGGGTGTAAGAGCATCTACTTTAAAGAACTATCTTCTTTAAATTTTTCGGATTAGAATTAAAAAACTAGCTCCGACAGTGGCTCCTAAAAATGAAGGTTCCTTAAAATTGACTCAGGGAGGATGAAAAGGATTGGACCTTGTGCACTCTTCCTGATCTTACACTCACAATTTGTTGCCCAGTTAACAGTATATGACCTCTCTCATTTTCCCTTTTCTTGTTTGGAGATAAGAGTCGTAATTGATGTGTAATATGGAGTTAGTAGAAGGGCTTTCATAGGAATTTCCCCTACGATAGTGCAGAATTTTGGATTTTGTCCATACCACTGAAGCCCAATCCAACGGCTTACGGATCGCCACCTTTGGATTAGGGCTACAAGTGAAATAAATAGACTAAAATAAGGTGTATTTTAGAAAAGAACACATCACTCCCTTTCCGGTCGTCAATCTGGACCGCTGTTGAGTGATCGAACGGCCATGTAAAAGCCAAGTTCTGCATGAGAGTAGTAGCAGGTAACAACAAATAGTTTAAGGGGCCTTTATGCAAAGTACACATGGATGTTTCTACTCAATCTGGACCGTGGATGGTCGATCGAACGGTCTCCACACAAAATCAGGCGGCTGGGCCAGGAACGGAAAGGCGCGCATGGCGTGGACACCGGCGAGAACGCCGGAGTCGACTAGCCGGCCGGCAGACGCAGGCGGACAAGGCTCGGCACAGCTCTGTAGCTATCGTCGGTGGACAGTAGTTGATGGGTTACACGGAAAGCAGCTACAGTAGCTAGCAAGCAAACTGCCGCGCGCCGGCCGGGCGGCGATGATGGCGGTCCGGCTGATAGGCCTCGATCGGAACGGAAGAAGATGGAAATGAAACTATGTAGTATCAGACTATGACATCGTTTGACTCCACTGAAATAAGTTTAGCTTTTATCGTATTCAAATACTGATAAGAAGATTAAACGTGAGTTAATTAGAAAATTAAATATAGAACCATGAGACTAATTCGCGGGATGAATCTATTAAATCTAATTAGTAATGATTTGGTAACGTGGTGCTACATTAAAAATATGCTAAAAATAGATTAATTAGGCTTAATAGATTTATTTTGCGAATTAGTCTAAAGGTTATGCAATTAGTTTTATAATTAACTTATATTTAATCCATCTATTTAGTATCTGAATATTCGATATAATAGGAGCTAAATTTTTAACATAGGGAAGCCAAACAGTCCATCAGTTGATGATCATCAGATCATCCTATACCATTCGATGATCAAAGAATCGAAGAAATTGTCAAGAAAAGAGGATTAGACGTACCATTTATTGATCATAACTATTATGTGAAAACTGAAAACTGAACTTGATTTACATTTACGCATATTTCAACGTGATTAACACCACTTGATCAAAACTTACATAGAAGCCACGTACTAATTAATGCTGGTGTCTACTGAAGCGAGGAGGAAGACGAGAGAGTACCGCGTGCGGCGCGGCGTGCACCTCACAAGAACGGAACGCGACGACGCTACCATGCATGGTGTGCGTGTCCGCTATGCATATAGCGATCATACGAACCGGAGAGAAAGCGTCGACTGCGCGCGGTGGTGCGCCGGAGCGGCTCGCGGCGACGGTGACGGCGAGGAGGAGGAGGAGGAGGAGGAGGAGGAGGAGGCGCGCCGCTGCCTCCCGGACGCGGTGCGCAGCATCTGGCACATGCCCTCGGCGACGCGCTCGGCGGGGCCGCCGCGCTTGAGCATGCGGCAGAAGGCCATGTGCGCGAGCACGGCCTCCTCCACGTCCGGCGCCCGCGGCGAGCACTTGCCGGCCTCGTACTTGACGGCCTCCGAGCACAGCCCGCACAGCCACCGCCCCCCGAAGTAGGCCCTCACGCCGCCGATGTACTCGTCGGTGCACTCCTCCTCCAGCCCGCAGCACTCGCAGCTCATCACCGCCACCGACTCCACCTCCTTGAACTCCATGCTGCCTGCGCGCTAGCTAGCTGCACCACCCGCTATCTCGTACCGATCATGCAAAGTACGCCGACGATCGACCAGCTCCAAGCCTCCAATAACTACTAGTTGACTGCAAGATCAAAAGATGACAATTGTTCTTGCCTCTGAACTCGATCTGAATCACTAGCCACCTAGGTCGCCGCAGTAGTAGGCGCGCTCTGAGTTTGGTGTTTCTTGGTGTTGCTTAGCTAGCTAATTGCTTTGCTTTCTGCTGCGTTACGTTGCGTTCCTTATATTGTTTTCATATGCTACCTTTCGCTGTCGCGACGACCGGGATTTAATTCAGTATATGCACAGATCGATGTGCATACTGTTTTTTTTATTATGAACAAGGGAAAAAAACAGATTTTGCATTTCGTCACCTGGATAGCATGCACACGCACCCATCAGATGATCAGATGCATGCTGGTAGCTGGCCATCTACTGCTCAAGCTATAGACTGGTACTGCATGCGCGTTTACTGTTTTTTTCCCCGAAGATAAGGGCGCAGCTAAGGAAAACAAGAACAGTTCTTCACAATTCAGAGGCCGGGCACTGTTCAGTTCTACGAGCTTACTGTTCCACGTTTTCATACTGACTGATAAACTGAACGAGCCTGTTTTCGGCACATGGCTGGCACTGTGTGTCAAGGACGACTTCGCGTTAATTTAATTTCCAAGTCAAAGTTTGCGTGGAGATTTTACTCAATCTCTGCCCTAGTTCACAGGGAAATTAAGAGCAACGAACTAGCTAGCACCATCAGGTTAGTTGATCCGATCCCCATATATGTCTCCCATTTTGCGTGTTCTGTCAGAGAGAGCAACTGCTGGGAGCTAGCTGATGAACCTATGAAAAAAAATCCATCAAGTCATGACATATATATATTCTAGAAATCAATTACCAGTTTCTGACGATAATGCATGCTCTGATCGATCGGATGGAATGGAATGCTCACTACGGGAGAGCTTCTGTTTGCCGAGTGCCTAGAGCACTCGGCGAAGCCTCTTTTCCACTCGGCAAAGGCTTCGCCGAGTGCTGCACTCGGCAAACAACGCTCGGCACTAGAGCTATCGGCAATGAGGGGGTTTGCCGAGTGCAATTTATCGCACACTCGGCAAACATGTCGCCGAGTGCCCTAACGGCTTCGCCGAGTGCCACATGGAGCACTCGGCAAACCTAGGCGTCTAACGGACAGATCGAGCACTAACGGATGTTTTGCCGAGTGTCAAATGTGACACTCGGCAAAGTTTACAACAAAAAAAAAAAACTCCACGGCCGCGCACACTGCGGGCCACCGAGACGTGTCGGTCGGCCGGCGGTGCGGGGGCCAGCCGGCGGGTCAGGGGCGACGGGGCAACACCGGGCGGCGTGCCGGGGCGGCGGGGCGACGGGGCCGGCCGAGCGGCGGGGCGACGCCGGGAGGCAGCTCGGGGGTGACGGGGCGACGCGCGCCGGGCGGGGGCCAGGCCGGCCGGGCGGCGGGGCCGGCCGGGCGGCGGGGCCGACGGGTGGCGGGGGCGGCGGGGCCGGCCGGGCGGCGGGGCCGGCCGGGCGGCGGGGCGACGGGCCGACGAGCGGCGGGGCCGACGGGCGGCGGGGCGGCGGGGCCGGCCGGGCGGCGGGGCGACGGGGCCGGCGGGCGGCGGGGCGATGGCGAAGCGACGGGGTGGGCGGCCGGGGCGGCGGGGAGGCGGGGAGAGAGGGCACCGGCGGATGGGAGGGAAGGAGAGATAGAGGAGAGAATGGAGGGAGAAGGAAAGGAGGGGTGGGGTTTAAAAGAAAAATTTTGAAATTTTTGAAAAAAAAGTGCGCCAAACCCAAAATCTTTGGCTAAAAAATTATGCGGGAAACTTTCTTTTGGTTTGCCGAGTGTTGCACTCGGCAAACCCAAAATATTTGCCGAGTGCCTCAAATTTGGCACTCGGCAAAGAAGCTTTTTTATTTTTTTATTTTTGTTTAATTTGTTTTACAATATTTTCCTTGATAGATATTATAAAACTATATTGCATAAGGACTAAAAATAAACTCAAAAATATAAATATGTTTTTTAATAATACTTTTTTATTATTTTATATATTTGTAGTTCAAATTTCACCTATTTTAATTTAAATCCCAAAACATACTTAATAATTTAAAAACAACAAACTTAACAAAAAAAATGTGTAATTTTTACATGAGATAATATATGTTGTGTTTTTATTATAGAAAAACTTTTAAGTACAAAAAATAATTTACCCACAAAACTTTTTCAAACCTATCTCATTTCTTTTCAAAACCATAATCACTTCTCTTATAATCTCCGATTTCTAAACACTCTACGTGATAATTTTCTCTAAATATTTTTAAATTTTTATCAAAGCATCTATGTATCATATAATAACACCATGATAAGTCTCATATTTTTCAGACATAAGTTGATTTTTTTATAATTAAAAAACTATTATGCTTCACGTTGTTGAATGAGCGTCACACCCTAAATTGTTCAAAATTTATTTTAATTCAGTTTATAAGAACACTAAATAGACTTTAAAACATGAATATGATTTTTTAATAATTTTTGGTTTATTATTTTAGGCACTTGTAGTTCAAATTTCACCTATTTCAATTTAAATCCTAGAAACATACTTAATAATTTAAAATAACAAACTGAACCAAAAAAATGTGTAATTTTTACATGAGATAATATATGTTGTGTTTTTATTGTAGAAAAAATTTAAAGTACAAAAACAAATTTACGTGTCAAACTTATTTCAAACCTATCTCATTTATTCTCTAAACCATAATCACTTCTCTTATAATCTCCGATTTCTAAACACTCTACATGATAATTTTCTCTAAATATTTTTAAATTTTATCACAGCATCTATGTATCATATAATAACACCATGATAAGTCTCATATTTTTTAGACATAAGTTGATTTTTTTATAATTAAAAAACTAATATGCTTCACGTTGTTGAATGAGCGTCACACCCTAAATTGTTCAAAATTTATTTTAATTCAGTTTATAAGAACACTAAATAGACTTTAAAACATGAATATGATTTTTTCATAATTTTTGGTTTATTATTTTAGGCACTTGTAGTTCAAATTTCACCTATTTCAATTTAAATCCTAGAAACATACTTAATAATTCAAAAATAACAAACTGAACCAAAAAAATGTGTAATTTTTACATGAGATAATATATGTTGTGTTTTTATTGTAGAAAAAAGTTCAAGTTAAAATCAAATTGGAAATATAATATCACGTAAACTCGAAATAAAGGTTCAGAAAAAAAATAAAAAAATTGGTTTGCCGAGTGTTTTTAAAAAACACTCGGCAAACACACTCTCTTTGCCGAGTGTTTTTTAAAAAACACTCGGCAAACCCTCAAAAAAAAAATTTTTTTGTACCCGCGCAAGAACGCCGTCGCGACCTCCGTTAGTAACTTGTTTGCCGAGCGCTTTTTCAAAAACACTCGGCAAATATTTAATTTGCCGAGTGGTTTTGTTTGCCGAGTGTTTTTAAAAAAACACTCGGCAAACAAATCTTTGCCGAGTGCCCGAGATATTGCACTCGGCAAAGTCTCGGGCACTCGGCAAACTTTGCTTTTCCGGTAGTGGCTTCCTCTAATCCTCTCCAATCTCCATGACGTGACACGATCATCGATGGACCCTACCACGTACTAGCGGCTTACAAAGTCTCTACTCTCCACTACTGCTATACGGTATGTACTCACATCAATACGGCAGTACAGCACCTTAACATACATGCGAATCATTCTCTTAATAGGAATATCACTAGCGCGTGTGTGCATTATTACTGTAGCAGACGGCACAACTAAGTCGATCTACTGAAAGTTAAAAATAATTGTTATTGTTATCTTAGGGTCCGTTTGGTTGCTTGGACGGGGCTTGGATGGAATCATTCCATTCACTCTGAGTAGTGTTTGGTTCGTGAGCAGGCTAGACAGAACCATCCGGCATAAAAGAATAATCCTTCTAGATACTATGAACTCATCCACCCTCTTTTGTGAGAGGATTTCATCCTATCTATTCTCGTTGACTTCCAACCAAACAAAAAACTGAATCATTCTATCCCATCTAATCAAACAAAAAAAATTGTATCACCACGTCCCACAAAAACTGGATGGAATCATTCCATCCACCCTTGCCCTTGAACCAAACACTGCCATGATATTTTTAGTAGAATATATGTATGAGTCAAATCATAAAAAAAAATAAGTGATGCGAAGATGCAAATTTCTTAATGATGCTCATACCCAAACTATGATACGTTAAATTACTAGTTTATTCTTTACAATCTCGCTTCTTTAGAACCCTCGGTGGCTGCCCCTCCAAATTTTTTCCGGAAATAATATTTTTTAAAAAGAAAATTTTAAATCTGTACGGTGATTTGGAAGAATTGCAAAAATATGTATCAATCGGTACTTAAAGTGTCGTACGACTGATGTCACGTCAACTCCAGTCGGCACTTCAAGTGCCAACTAGCTAGATGCTGTCCCCTCTATCAGATTCTGCCACGTCTGGAGCTGATGTGGCATCCAGTCGGCACTTCAAGTACCGATCGGTATCTACTTCTATAATTTTCAAAATCGTTATACAATTTGAAAATTTCTTTTTTAAAAAAATATTTTAAAAAAATCCTGCCCCTCCTGTGTTCTGGTGCGCCTTTCTTGAAGGTTTCTCGATCGTCTGACTTCTCTCTTAATATATTAGCAGAGATCGACCTCCTGCTGCCTTTCAAAAAAGAATACACAGCGAAAAAAAGCAGCTCGCTGGTGCAAGCAGTTTGCCTAGCTGACCTTTTCGCACCGTCTCGGCGTTCGACACTTGGCACCTGTATGTAGTACGTCTGGATACTTGCTTTGCCTAGCTGGTGCACGGATTTGGATAGGATGTCTCATGCATGCGAGAGTTCAATTCAGAGCGTGTCGCAGCATTTCAGCAAAATCATATCGACGATTGCATGCATTGACTTGATCGACGTGAATGATCTCGTCAAGCTAGCTACGACAGGTGCATACGCAGCTGATCAGTCATCGTCATCCGTGTATAGTATCAGTCGATCGATCCGAAGCATCGATCAGACCTTCGCGCGGTGTGCAAAAGTCTATATCGGTGCAAAGAAAGAACCAAGGCACAGTCGGTGACACTCTCTCCGATAGATGCATGGTTGGGTCGACTGTCGAGTCAATCTATAGCTAGATCACGGAGATGATCTTGGTTTCTCGTTGCTGCTGCACGCCTCACGCATGCACACTGCACGTCGTCAGGAAGGTCGTGTGCTGTCAGAAAATTCAGAACGGCCGTCCAATATAAGCTGAATCTGTGGCTGCCTCTTGTGTACGTGCATGCATGGCTGATCGCGAGCGGCATATATATATACATCGTCTAACGATGGAGCTAGCTAGACGTGTCTCCGATGGACGTATATGTACATACAGGACGTTCATTCTCCCCGGCCTGGCTGTGGCTGATGATGACATGGCCATGAACGTAACGCCCCGCCCATGTCTCCTCTCCTCCCTGAATACCCTCGTCGACATGCATGATCGACATGTCACAACAACCACGTACTCTTATCGTCTTGCACAGTTGCAGGAAGCTAGCTAGCTAGCTTGATCTTGCATGCATGCGCGCGCGGCGCCATGGACCAATCACACGGATCATTATCGTCTAATCAGCTCATAGTTTTAATTTGCATTGCATCCGTTTTATTAGAGAGAAAATTATTTAAATCAATGATAAATATAGTGGATCTATCCATCCCTGGCTACGGCATCTATATCATCTGGATGTGTCATGTTCAGGATCAAGCAAGAGGCGATATGATCAGCTGTCTTCTTCGTCTTCAGGTAGAATGTGTGGTTGAGCGGCAATGCAGATTTGGTTCAGACGACCCCTGTCGGCAGTGAATCCAGCTGCCGAAACTGTCCAAAATCCGGTGATTGATTGGTTGATATATACTTGATATAGCTGCAGGCCAGCCGAAAATGTAAACTATATATAGTGGCGTTGAACGATTTTACCGAGATCTATCACTACAATAGCACCAGCCACTGCCAGCATCAACGCCCGCTTGATCGATACGATCATATCACTGGTTTTCCTCCTATTTTGGCGCAGCTATATGAAAAAGTTTGAAGTGTTTTCAGCAGAAAGTTTAGTCAGATTTCGCTGATATTTTGGCAGCTATTATATGGAAAAGAGGGAGTTAAATATGGTGTGTATTATTTTTTCATCGCTTCAAAATGAACCACCAAGATTTTTCATGTTTTTGAAAAAAAGTTATCTACCCCCCAAAATAAAAACAGATAATAAGTTATTTGCCAAAAAAGAACAACAATTATTAAATATTGAGTAAAATTTCAGTAGCATACTCCTACAAACGTACTCCCTCTATCATATATTATAAATTATATATTTTTTGTTAATCAATCTTATCATATATTATAAAATATATTTTAATAGAATATTATTATATTCTATAATTATTAATATATATTTTAATTTTCAATCAAAGTTAAAGAATTTATCTTAGAAATCGTTTAAAACGAAATACCAAAAACTAAAGGCCCAAATTCTCAAAATGATCTGAACGGGCCCAAGATAATTATGGGCTTATTTCAGAGAAAATATTATGTTTGGGTGAAAAAAAGTTGGATTTCTTCCTCCAAGGCCCATCTAAATATCTAATCACGACACTGTCAGGTGGGCCCCATGAGAGAGCCACCCATAAACCCTAATCCCTGATTCCCCTGATCCCCTCCTCCCCTCGCCTCTCCCATCGCGCGCTCGATTCGAATCCGAACGCAGAGCAAGCCGCCCAAGTCCGCGCAATTCTTCTCGGTCTCGGCTGCTGCTGCTGCTGCTGCTCGCCGCAATGGAGGACGCAACCGTCGAGGAGGCAGAGGTGAGCGGCGCGGCGGAGTTCGCGCCGGCTCTCGTCGCCGCTCACCCGCTCGGCCACTCCGTCGCCGTTGCCGTCGGGTCCGAGCTCCGCGTGTTCGATCTCAAGTAAGGAACGCTCTCTTCGCTCGTAGCCCGCCTTCCGAACTATTCTCGGATCTAGTGTGTCGTTAAGTTCATTTTCGATTATGTATGGCTTGATTTCAATGGAGTTGGGGCGTTTTACCTGAACCTGAATGCTTGTTGTATTGTACTGTAGTGTTAGCGCGTATTACCTGAAACTTCTGACATTTTTCAGTCCTGTGAAAATTTCTCTATCGATAGTGTATCGGCTCATTTGCTTTGTTCTGTACTGTGCAATGCGAATGTGTCAGTGGAAGTCGGCCTTTTTTATTTTGCAATTCACTTGATGAATACTGAAATGTGCAAACAAATGTATATTTGTGGATCCAGGGATGGCAGTGCGGTTTCATTGTCAGACGATTCTGGTGGTGGGTCTCATTCGGATGCTATAAGAGCTCTTTCATTTAGCATGAATGGTCTTTTGTTCGCATCTGCTGGTGATGACAAGCTTGTGAAAGTTTGGAAGACGGATTCATGGTGCTGCATCCAGACAATGTAAGTCCCCTTGTTTGTTTTATTCTCACTGTGACTAACATGGAGAACCAAATTAGTGGACCTTCTAATTTTATTGTATTCCATGATTCAGCATGTGTATGCGAATCCACACCTTAACATGTTTTTGCCAGACTGGTAAAGCTTTCTGGTCAAATTTCATTAAGAGATGTAAATGAAGGGGATACAGAGAATAGACCAATCCACACCTTACTGTTGATTGACATACTTTAACCAAGCAATGCTCTATTAGCAGCTTGGAGTTATCGGAAACTGTGTTAAACTAATGTTGTTTTGTTGTTGCTTGTGGCTATAACTTAATATATTATGTTCTTTGTGCCTGAGTTTGATTTCTTTTTTGCAGAACTTCTGAAAAGAGGGTCAGTGCAGTTGCTATTAGCAATGATGGCCTATATGTAACTTTTGCAGATAAATTTGGTGTTATTTGGTTAGTTAATGTGGGGCAAAGCGATGGAGGGCAGGGGTCAACTGATAATAAACCTGTGCCAATTTTTGGTCACTACTGCAGTATTATTACTAGCATGGTATGCCATTTTTTTATGTTTTATATCATCTGTGATATATTTGTATTTTCATGGAAAATCTATTGTAAAATGAAAGTAGCATTTTATGCCTCAAACTTACTGTTTGTGCATGCTTATATCATGTCTCGGAGAACAGAAATTCTCACCAGATGGACGCTTCATTGCAACAGCTGACCGGGACTTCAAAATTCGAGTATGAAACCTTTGTACTTTGCAGTAGTTTATGCCTTAAAGCCTTTGGGTGTACCATCATTTTCAACTACATTTTTCATTTTTGGTGCTATCTGTTTTGTAGGTTACATTATTCCCAAAAAATCCTCTAAGAGGGGCTCATGAGATTCAAAGCTTTTGCCTAGGACATACAGAGTATGCTTAGTGCCGGTGCTTTTATTTATTCTTAATTTTACGTAGTTTTTACATTCTTGTGGTATGTATTACGTATTAGAAACTTGCATTTTATTATATGAATTTTTTAGCTAACAGTTTCAAAGTATTAGCTAATGCATTTGATATTTGCTACGGATATCAATTCAGGTTTGTATCGTGCATTGCATTCACATGCCTTTCACAAGGTCCGAGCTTTCTTTTATCTGGAGGCGGTGATTCAACTGTGGGTACATAATCATTTTGGAATATTGGCATGTTCTTCGACAAGCTTTTTCAAATCTCTTCATGATGTTGCTTCATTTATTTATTTAGGTTCGTCTATGGGACTACATAAATGGTTGCATCCTTGATACATGTCAAATCCAAGACAAAGTAATAGATGGAGGATATCACTTTTTTATGTTTTCTAGCAAAAACATCAGAACAATTGTGTTATTCCAGTTGTAATTCTTCAAGTTATTTTTAGCTAACTAACTCAAACTATTTGACAGGTGGGAGAACTCTTAGAGCCAAATGAAACTGAGGACAGCAACCTAGCCATTGCTGATATATGTCCGACCAATGATGGTTCGTTGGTTGCTGTAGCCATTCAAAGGTAAATTTGAGTGGTTGCACTTCAGCAATAAGTAATATGATTTGTTTTGTTACTTGAGTTTCTTTTGATCTTTTTGAATGCTGCAGTTTAAATGGAGTAATGCTTTTAGCATGTGATTTCATAGCAAAGAAGTTATCTTTTATAAAGGTATGTCTCTTTGGATGAAAAAAATTCTTCTTCAAGGCATCTGATCTGGGATTAAGGGCATGATCTGTCATGTGGGGCCGCGTGTATACGCGACGGCGCCGTGCGCGAGATGTGCGCCGGGCAGCAGAGAGGGAGGCGCACAAGGCCCAGGAAGGGGGCTGCGGCTGAATTTGAATTGAGATAAGGATTGTTAGTTTCTATTTTGAATAAGTCAATTTGTTAGTTTCAAATTCAAATAAATCTGGTAATAGTAGTCTTATCCCTAGTTGGTTAGTAACTTAGCCCTTAAGTCTAGGAAGGTTGGTTGGCCGAGAGGCTATATAATCCCTTGTAAGACAGATTATGGAATAAGAAGTATTTTGGCAATCTATCTCCCACTTCCCCTCTTCATTAAGCCGCCGGCCAGGGCTCTAATCCCCGCCGTCGAAGGGCGGCAGCGTGGGGGTATAACCCTGCTGCAGCTACGGACCGAGACTACGATCTCCGTAGTCGGGGTCCGGCTACCTTGGGCGTCAACGCCCTTGACAACCTGGTATCAAGGGTCTCTCGATCCTCCGCCACGCAGTCCAGCCGATCCACCTCGTCGTCGCCGGCTATGGGAGATCAACCAACCCTCGCCGACCTCATGGCCAAACTGAACGCCCTCACCACCGACATGGCAACCATGAAGGCAGACATGGAAGGCTTCAAGGATCGCTCCTCGACTTCGGAAACCAGCGGTGGCGGCCGCACGGAGGCGCCACGCGACCTCGATCGCCCACCCAGGTTCCAGAAGCTCGACTTCCCACGCTTCGATGGCAAGTCCGATCCCATGTTCTTCATCAACAAGTGCGAATCGTACTTCCGGCAGCAGCGCACCTTGGCGGAGGAACGCGTCTGGATGGCGTCGTACCAGCTGGAGGGTGTCGCTCATATGTGGTTCATCCAACTACAAGAAGATGAAGGCACACCGCCATGGGGCCGATTCAAGGAGCTCCTAAACCTGCGGTTCGGGCCGCACCTACGATCGGCGCCCCTCTTCGAGCTCTCTGAGTGCCGTCGTACGGGCTCCGTCGAGGAGTACGCCAACCGTTTTCAAGAACTCCTGTCGCGCGCTGGTCGGCTCGATGAAAGCCAGAGGGTGCAACTCTTCACGGGTGGACTTCTGCCACCGCTCAGCCACGCTGTTCGGATTCACAACCCGGAGACCCTCAACATGGCCATGAGTTTGGCGCGTCAGGTGGAGCTCATGGAACTGAGTCGTCAACAACAGGCCCCTCCCCGGCACGCGCAAAGGGCGGTCCTCCCGACCCCGGCGGCGAGACCGGCGCTTCCTGCGGCCCCACCCGTTCTGGCACTTCCCGCCCCGGTGGTACCATCCCAGAGTCCGGTGCTTCCGGTTCCGCCATCCCGTAGCACAGGGCAGCAGACAAAGCGCCTAACCACCGAAGAGCAAGCTGAACGAAGACGCCTCGGCCTGTGCTATAACTGCGATGAGCCATACTCCAGGGGCCACAACAGGGTCTGCCGTCGGCTCTTCTACGTCCACGGCATCGAACTCGTCGACGAAACAGAAGCGGCCGCCCCAACTAGCCAAGAGGCGCCACTGTTTTCTCTCCGAGCCGTAGCGGGTATGACGATCTGTGAGTCTATGGAGGTGCGCGTGACGGTGGGTGCAGCAACGTTCACAGCCCTCCTGGATACGGGCTCCACGCATAACTTCATCGCAGAGGCCGCAGCAGCGCGTACAGGCCTCTACGTCCACTCCCGGCCACGCCTCTCAGCCACGGTGGCCAACGGCGAACGGATCACGTGCCCCGGGGTCCTTAGTCAGGCACCGATCGTCATCGCCGGCGAAGATTTCTGCGTCGACCTCTACGTTATGCCACTCGCCGGCTACGACGTCGTCCTCGGCACACAATGGATGGTGACGTTGGGGAAGATGGTGTGGGACTTCACCTCCCGAACAGTGGCATTCACTCGCCATGGCCGCTCCATATGCTGGGAGGACATATCCGCGCGACAGGAGCCAAGACTCACCGCCATCACGTCACCAGTGGATTTATTAGACGAACTACTGACGACCTTCGACGGTATCTTCACCGAGCCAACCGGGCTGCCACCGCAGCGCGCTCGCGACCACGGCATTGTCCTTAAAACGGACGCGCAGCCGGTGGCTGTCCGGCCATACAGGTATCCGGCGGCCCACAAGGACGAATTGGAGAGGCAATGTGCCGAGATGATCAAGCACGGCATCGTACGGCGCAACGACTCGGCATTCTCTTCCCCGGTCCTCCTCGTCAAGAAGCCGGACGGGTCTTGGCGTTTCTGCGTCGACTACCGGGCACTCAACGCGCTTACCATCAAGGACGCGTTCCCCATCCCCGTCGTCGACGAGCTGCTGGACGAACTCCACGGGGCGCGCTTCTTCACCAAGCTCGATCTGCGCTCGGGGTACCACCAAGTCCGCATGCGGCCAGCCGACATCCACAAGACGGCATTCAGGACTCACGAGGGCCTGTACGAGTTCTTGGTAATGGCGTTCGGGTTGTGCAACGCCCCCGCCACATTCCAGGCTCTAATGAACGACGTACTCCGGCCCTTCCTTCGCCGCTTTGTACTCGTTTTCTTTGACGACATTTTGATCTACAGTGGCACATGGGCGGATCACTTACGCCATTTGCGCGCCGTCTTCAGCACACTCCATCAGCACCAGCTCTTCGTAAAGAAGTCAAAATGCGCGTTCGCGGCGTCGTCCGTCACATACCTTGGCCACGTAGTGTCGGCCGCGGGCGTCGCCATGGACCCGGCCAAGGTGCAGGCTGTGCGAGACTGGCAGCAGCCCCGCTCCGCGAGGGCCGTGCGCGGCTTCCTGGGCCTTGCCGGGTACTACCGGAAGTTTGTGCACAACTACGGCACCATAGCCGCACCGCTCACCGCCCTGCTCAAGAAGGACGGGTTCGTATGGACAACCGACGCAGCGGAGGCGTTCACCGCACTAAAGGAGGCGGTCACCTCGGCTCCGGTGCTTGCCATGCCGGACTTCTCCAAAATGTTCATCGTCGAGTGCGATGCGTCGTCGCACGGCTTTGGGGCGGTGCTGGTCTAGGACAGCCACCCAGTGGCCTTCTTCAGCCGGCCGGTAGCCCCCCGGCACCGAGCTCTAGCGGCATACGAGCGCGAACTCATCGGCCTCGTCCAGGCCGTACGCCACTGGAGGCCCTACCTTTGGGGACGACGTTTCGAGGTCAAGACAGATCATTACAGCCTCAAATGCTTGTTGGATCAGCGGTTGTCCACAATTCCACAACACCATTGGGTGGGAAAACTCCTCGGCTTCGACTTTACAGTTGCGTACAAACCGGGGCATACAAATGCCGTGGCGGACGCTCTGTCACGCCGCGACACTCCCGAAGAAGGATCGGTCCTGCTAATGTCAGGCCCATGTTTTGACTTCCTCGACCGTCTTCGCCAAGCCAATGCCTCCAACCCGGCACTGGTGGCCTTGCAGGAAGCAATCAGCAGCGGCTCCAAGTCTCAGCCTTGGGCCATCACAGATGGGTTAGTCCACTACGGAGGACGGCTATACCTACCACCGGACTCCTCGCTGCTACAGGAGGTGTTGCAAGCGGTCCATGAGGAGGGTCATGAGGGCGTCCAGCGCACGCTGCACCGACTCCGCCGCGACTTCCACTTTCCTAACATGAAAAGTATGGTGCAGGACCTGGTTCGGGCATGCACAGTGTGCCAGCGCAACAAACCGGAACACCTCCACCCGGCCGGACTATTGCTGCCACTTCCGGTACCGCAGGGTGTTTGGTCGGACATCGCCATGGACTTCGTCGAGGCACTGCCGCGCGTACAGGGCAAGTCCGTCATCTTGACGGTAGTCGACCGTTTCAGCAAGTACGCGCACTTCGTTCCCCTGGCGCAACCATATTCGGCGGAGACGGTGGCTCAGTCTTTCTTCACCGAAGTCGTTCGGCTGCACGGCATTCCGCAATCCATCGTCTCCGACCGCGACCCCGTGTTCACATCCCACTTCTGGGGCGAGCTGATGCGATTGAGCGGTACCAAGCTGCAGATGTCAACGGCTTTCCACCCACAGTCGGACGGACAGTCGGAGTCCGCTAACAAGGTGATCATAATGTACCTTCGATGCTTGACAGGTGATCGCCCACGCGACTGGCTGCGCTGGCTGCCATGGGCAGAGTATGTTTTCAACACCGCCTTCCAGTCGTCGTTACGCGACACTCCATTCCGCATCGTCTACGGACGCGATCCTCCCTCCCTGCGTACCTATGCGCATGGTGATTCCAGAGTGCCGGCAGTGACCCACACGCTGGAGGAGCGAGCAAAATTCCTGGAGGAAGTTCGGCCCCGGCTCGAGCAGGCCCAAGCCATCCAGAAGCGTCACTACGACCGTCTTCACCGGGAGGTCACCTACCAAGCAGGCGACTAGGTCCTGCTTCGACTGCGTCAGCGGCCTACTTCATCCATGCCACAGGGAGCGGCGGGCAAGCTCAAGCCTCGCTTCTACGGGCCATACCGCGTGGTCGAGCTCATCAACGACGTCGCAGTCCGCCTGGCCCTACCACCTCAAGCCCGCTTACACGACGTCTTCCATGTTGGGTTACTCAAGAAGTTCCGGGGCGCTCCACCGCAAGAACCACCTGCCCTGCCTTCTGTTCGCCATGGGGCGATCGTCCCAGAGCCAGCCAGGGCGGTCAAGTCAAGGGTGGCGCGTGGCGTGCGCCAAGTTCTCATTCAATGGAAAGGGGAATCTCCAGCATCATCAACTTGGGAGGATGTCGACTCGTTCCATGCCAAATATCCTCAATTCCAGCTCGAGGACGCGTTGCCTCTCGAGGAGGGGAGAGATGTCATGTGGGGCCGCGTGTATACGCGACGGCGCCGTGCGCGAGATGTGCGCCGGGCAGCAGAGAGGGAGGCGCACAAGGCCCAGGAAGGGGGCTGCGGCTGAATTTGAATTGAGATAAGGATTGTTAGTTTCTATTTTGAATAAGTCAGTTTGTTAGTTTCAAATTCAAATAAATCTGGTAATGGTAGTCTTATCCCTAGTTGGTTAGTAACTTAGCCCTTAAGTCTAGGAAGGTTGGTTGGCCGAGAGGCTATATAATCCCTTGTAAGACAGATTATGGAATAAGAAGTATTTTGGCAATCTATCTCCCACTTCCCCTCTTCATTAAGCCGCCGGCCAGGGCTCTAATCCCCGCCGTCGAAGGGCAGCAGCGTGGGGGTATAACCCTGCTGCAGCTACGGACCGAGACTACGATCTCCGTAGTCGGGGTCCGGCTACCTTGGGCGTCAACGCCCTTGACATGATCACTTGTCCAGGGTCTTGTTATACAGATTTAGTATACTATTACCATTGCTGATAGCATTATTGTTTTGTTTTGATTTTTACAATAATTGGTGCTGGTGCTTGTTACTTTGCTAACCCTTGGTTTGAGAAAAGTATTTTTCATACTAGTACTATATTTATAGTTGTTATACACTGATATTAATTTCTACTGTTTAGTTAGTTCTATTGCCCTTGTTTTAATGGTATTGGAATGTGTCATTCTTTCTAGCTATTTTTTTTCCTTTGGGTGTAACTAGTTAAGATTTATTTGGTACAATATTGTTAAATCTTGATTAGTGGTAACTAGACAGATTCCCAGATATCATTGAAACTTCTTGACTTGCAGGATGCAACCAAATCTCTTGTTGGCTCAGCTGTTTAATACTCCATATCAATTAACTTTTTGTATATTGTTGGCTAAATAACACCTCTTGTCTTCTTGCAGGTGATTACAATGGAAAAATGCTACATTCCTACTAGCCTGGCTTCCAGCTTCTCAGCCGATCTCCTATGGACTGTCATGGGCGCATCTAATATGCCTAACCAGGCTGCTTCCCAGTTATTAACCCGTGTAAAAATCATCCCACACTTCAAAAAGGATATACTAGCCTCGTCTGATCATGTTCCTACAGTCCTAGAAGACAGTGAAGTGCCACATGGGGAGAAGCTTCTTCTGGCCCTGCAAGGAAGTCTTGACATAGCAAAGCAAGAGGAGGTGTTAGCTTCCGTGCTAGCTGCACTGAAAGTCTCAATGTACAAGATGCTGGTAAAGAAGCACTATTCGGAGGAAAGGAGAGAGCAAAGGAAAAGGGGCAGAAACGATAAGAAGATCAAGAAGTAGCTCGCCCTAAGGTTTCAACAAAACCAGTTATTTGTTTCTGCATTGTACCATTAGAGGTTTAGAACAGAAGAAGCACATTGACAATTCTAAGAGTAAAATCTATCAAATGATTCTCTTATATTACCCACAGGCCAATATTATAACGGCTTCTGATGCCTGCTGTTTCAGTCGAGATGCCCGCAGTTGTATTTTATCCGTTCCAAAATATAAACATGTCTAAGATCGAGAAAAAAACATTTTAAATAAGAGATAGTTGGTGGTATGGACTCAGAGGTGATTGATGAGACAATTAGTACTAAAAATACTTATATTGTGGTACACATTTTGTATATATATATATATATATACAAATGCTATTCTACACCACGGGTGTAGAATGCTATTCTACACCGACGTGGAATGGAGGGGGTTGGGATTGGGTGGGGTGTGGGAGCACGGGATGATCGGTGTAGAATAGCATTCTACACCCATAGTGTAGAATAGCGTTCCCGTATATATATATATATATATATATATATAGAGAGAGAGAGTATCAGATTGCTGCTGATTTAACTGCACTCTGATTGCCTTCTTGTCGTGATCGGTGATCACAGCTGATGGCTGGGACGTAAAGATCAATCAGCATTCAGCATGAGGATTCCGGCCCAGGCGGCCATGTTGTCTCTTTCTCTGAATCCTGGCACAGTACGTGACATGATCTCCAACATGACGCCGGTAAGGACAAGGTTTCTGTTTATTTGATTTGCAAAAGCTTCCGTGTACTGATTTGCACGTGAGTACGTGACGTGCCTGGTGGTTTTGCAGCGCTGGCTGGAACGAGCAGCTACCTCACATGCAATGTTTGCTCTGGCAGGAGGAATATTTGCAGCCCCTGCGATCACCAGTTTGTCCTCTTCATCAGTTCATCTGATCTGCAGCTCAGTGGAATTTCACTGAAAAATACAATGCGGTTTGAGTATGGCTACGATGAAATCCTCATGTTTCAAACGAGGTGCTGGTGTTTGGTACTTTAGTTCTTTTCCCTCTGCATTATTGCCTGTTCATTCATGGATGAGGAAGGCTAAAGAAAACTAGTTAGAATTTATTCCGTTTCTGGTGAGTTGGTGTAAACAACTAAACAACTCCAGGAATTTATTCTGACCAAAAAACCTTATCCAGTGTGTAGAGATGCAAAGACAAACACAGTTTGATCAACTGGATAAGAGTTCTCTGCAAGAAAGTTAATTCCCATTGTCAGCAATGCGATATCTGCTTGCTGCTTTTGTTCTCTTCCAGATTCAACTTCTATTAAAACTGGGAAATCACTGGTCTATTTTTCAAATCTGTAAACAATATTATCATTGATATTCCTCATGGTGGTGGTAGTAGTAGTCAAGAAGCTACATCTCACAAGTCAGTGACCTTGTTTGATTTTTCCCCCCTTGTTTTTTCTGCCTTCTAATTGGTCCTCCCAACCATGAACCTAATGGCACAAACAAACCTTAGTCAGCTTCATTGACAATGGCACAAACCGCTTCAAGTTCTTGACCTGTCCAATAAAAACAAAACCAATGCCTGCAATCAAGACAAGAAGCCAAAACTGATCAGTTGTCCAGGAATGAACATAGCAAAACAAGTGGTATTTACCCAGTGAACAGTAACTTAACAGCACCAATGATTAAGATGACAAGAAGCCAAGACTGATCAACTCTAGCGTTTTGGCTGTCCTGCAAGATTCACAGTGAGAAGCTTTTCTTGGTCTCTATCTTTACCTGAAAGCTCTGCATGGAGCTTCCCATGATGCAAGCTAGATTCTTAATTTACTGTGACTAACAGTGGCTGCCTTTGTTCCTTCATCCACATTAGTGAGGGAGAAAGGGAGACAAGCATGCAGATGCAACTGAAGTTCTCTGCCTTTTTCTGTCACTGCAAATGATTTTTTTTTTGCGCTCACAGAAAGTCACAAACCGTAAGCTTGGGGAAAAGTTGGGTTAGTTTAGTCTGATTAGGATTTGTCCAGATGCTTTCTTCATCATCACCTTGATGTTTTTTCCTCTTCTCTTTCCAAACAAAGGCCCATCGAATCACTGCACTGTTGCTGCATATAGTCCAAAGAGTATTCGCAAGCTGCAAACATCCAACAGTCTAGAGCTGCACCAAGGAGAGCTGGTTTGGTGTACCTCCCTTTCACCCTTTATTAGCCAATGTCAAAGAAGGAGAAAACGAAGCATGTATAGAACTAGACAGAGATGGGTAGAGAGAGAGAGAGAGAGAGAGAGAGAATCATTTGCTAGATTTAGGGGTGGAATTGAAGTAGAGAGGTTATATTCTATCTTCATGAACTAGCCTCTAAGCTAAGAAATTCAGATGATAGATTTATAACATGTTTGTCTTAGCTTTAAACAGTTATAATTACTTATAGAATCTAAGGCTGAAATAAACCGTATAGATTTTGAACTTAAATCATAAAAATCAATAGTTACTGAACCAGAAAATAAACTGAATCCAAAAACTGTTTATTTCTCCGTATTCTCGCTAGCTAGATATCCGGAACATATAGCTACTAAATAGGTATTAATAAAAGATAAAAACACTAATTGGTTTGATTTTTTAAAGTTGAAAAGAGAATCATTTGCGATGATGCCATTGTTAATTGAATTTTTTTCATGCTTTGGACCAAGTACCAAAAGAACAGCAGGTTCTTTCCACCTGCCTACGTCTCACCCTTCCAATGTGCCATGAAGGAGCCCACAAGATTTTGTGCCCGGCGGCAATTTGTTCCGTCAGAAAACGCAACCACGCACCAGCTCTTGCTCTTTTACTGAAATAATCACTTGTTAAATCCCAATGCTTACATGTATGTAATCACACGACTGCATCGTTGTCCAGCACCCTGTAAATGTTTTTTTTCAAGGGCGATTATGCAGTAAACGTCTACTTCTCGACCACTGTTACGAGATTTCTTCACGAACTGAAGTAGCGATCACCGTCTTTGCAGCTATGGGTGGAACAACTGTTTTGTTGCCTGGATAAAAATATGTTCGTGCGATGACGATGTTAAGTGAGGCTGATTTGCATACGTGGAGACTATTTTTTTTCCTTCATAAATTTAGCGAGTTATAATATCGTCGTATTGTGTTTTATGACGATTTTTTTAAATGATTTTTTTTAAAAAAAAAAATCAAATTTGTATAACCACTTCAAAAAATTACAAAATAAGGACCCATCGCTGAACCAGGCTTCTCACGCGCACGGTGCGCCCCAGCACCCTTGCTGCCACCCCGCGCGCTTGCCTAACGTCTCGGCTGCTGCCTCATGCCCTTGCTGTCGCCCCAATGCCACCGCGCCGGCCGGCACGAGGCAACAACGGGGATGCAGAACAGGCACGCAGGGTGGTATCAGGGGCATGGGGCGGGCACGTGGGACAACAACAAGGGCATGGGGTGGGCGTGTGGGGTGGCAACCGGGGCACGCGGCGACAGTAGGAGTGTGGGGTGGTAGAGGGCCGCGCGGCATGGCGCGACGCGGGAGGCTTGATTCGGTCGATGGTCAGCCGATGAGTATCATTTTTGTAATATTTTGAATCGGTATAGAGTTGAATTTTTTTCAAAAAATTCTATTACGACATGGAGCCCACCCATATCAGATATCAGTCGTATCAGCAAACGTCTATTAACAAAATGGTACTCCTATAAAAGTAGGAGAGCATCAGGTAGCACTTGTGATTAAAAAAATAATGTGCCAATCCCTTTCTGCCACCAATCACTCACTCGTCGTCACTTGTCACTGCACTAAAAAAATAATACCTCTATCTCTCTCTACCTCTCTAAAGAACAATAAATGAAACCCTTAAAAAATTTAATGCTTATATCAAAATATTAATCTAATATTAATCGACGTCTGGATCCTGAGCTCCAATAATTGGCTGAGCGAGGTGACACACCAACGGGCGGCGAGGGCACGCACGACGCGCGGTTGCCATTTATCTTTGCTTTTCAAACGAAAGGTTCAATTTTTTTCTTAAATTATAAATCTAATGGCTATAGAATTTTAAAACAAATTAATATGTAGAAGCGAACTTCTTTGTGTTCTTAAATTAACATGTAGAATACCATTTATCCACGCAATGACAGCATCCTCCAGTAAATCAAAACAAGTTTTTTTTGTCTTAAAGACCAATTAACTCTGACAGTTAACCATACCTATCACTCTCCCTCTGAATCTCTGAGGCAGGCAGGCAGGCCCTGATCTTGCAGCGCCATTAGCAACCAAACCAGGTGGGTCAAGCGCTGCATTATGCTGCCATGGCTGCTGTCGTTTCAGTAGCCGGAGACGTCGTGGCCGCGCGCTAGCTGCAGCACGCACGGCGTGGGCCGAGAAGCGAACGAACGAAGAAGCAGTGCAGTGGTAGGGGCAGGGCAGGCAGGGCGTCGCATGCGCCCCGGTAACATGACGACGAACAGGCCAACAGAAACGGGGAACAGTTCCGAGACTAGCCACAATTGCGATCTTGTCGTTGTTTAGCTACTGATGATTCCACTTCAACGGGAAGTTTAGGCGATAAAAAAGCCAGCTTTTTGGGGGCAGTAACTTCTCAAAGGTGAGTGTTCTTCATATAAACTGTAGCAAGTCAGAGCAGTGGAATGAAACGGTTTTGAATTTTACTTTTTAGTGCTCCACGAAACATAAACAGATAGACAGAGCTAAGCTACCTTTCCCCGAGATATTGAATCATCTGATCAGCAGTTCAGCACTCGGATGATTTTTCAATTTTAAAAAATTTTGACTTTTGGGCTTTTGGCCTTCCATAGGTCGACAGCAAATCTAGCTGCTGTGCCGTGTGTGTACCGACGGAATCTACCATCGTGTGCATGGGCTCAAATGGTCAGTGACAGTAACATCAAACACAAGAAGGCAGCAGCAAGCTAGGACCATGCCAATGAAAAAAGAAGTAAACCAAAAGAAAAAAAAAAGAGGGGAAAAAACTCAAGATAAGAGCCTGTCCTTTGGAAGCAAGCACACACAAACCAACACTGACATCATAGTCACAGTGAGGAGAGAAGAGAAGAGAAGAGAAAGGAGAGGAGAGGAGAGGAGAGTTTTCTTTAAGATCACCACCCTCCCAACCTCCACATTGTGCTATCACCATCCTCTCTCTCTCTCTTGTCTCGTCTTCTTCTAAAAACCTGGTGGTGAGGCTTGTGCTGTACATGTCACTCAAGACTGTGTCGATCTCTTGGGTAGGATGGCTGGTAGCAGAGTTGAGTGTTTTGAGTGCAGCAAACCACACTGCTAGCTACAGACAAGCTAGCTGAAGAATTGGTGATAGCTTGAGGGTCTTGCCAACTCTTTGTAGCTTGCAGGGTTGAAGATCCCATTTTGCTTCTCCTCATGAGCTTTGGGTTGCGTCTGAGTACACTTCTGAGGCTTGTGTTGGCCTCGTGCTCCGTGCTTAAACTCGCAGCCACGATCGTCCGTCTGGGCTGCAAGATCTGAAGGGTGTTCTTGCCAGCTGCTTGCTGCTCGTTGCTGCACCATTAGGAGAAGAAGGTATCGAGTTCGGATGATCGGTTCACTGAAATTCACTTCGGTTTCTGCGATCTGATCAGTTCTTGATACGTTGCTGACTTGCCGGCACCGGGTTATCGGAGAATTAAGGCGTCAGGATTTGACGTTTGTTTGTGCTGCCATTTTGTAGAGGCGGAGAATTGTTGAGTTGGTTCGGTTCTTGAGATGTTTCTGAGATCGAAGGTCCAAGAGATGATCCTTAGGAGGAGGTCCAGATCAATGAACAGCGGCGGCGCGCCGCAAAGCCACCTTCCCAGCCAGAACGCCAGCTCGCCGACGGTTCCATGCGACGGCAGCGGCGGCGGCAAGAGCGCCACCGCGTGTGCGTTGTTCGCCTCTCCGAGGCTGCTGCACTGTGCCTCTCTCCCTTCCGGCAGCTACGCCAAGAGCAGCAGCGGTTCGGAACCCGAGGCGTCCTACTCCATGAGCCCGACCTCGGTGCTCGACGCGGCAGCGGCCTTCGCGCCCAGCCCGGACGCCGGCGGCAAGCGCAAGCCGTGGTGTGACGGAGGTGCCGGCACGCACGGCCTCGCCGACGCGCTGGACTGCACCGACGACGACCAGAAAAGGAGCGTTCTTGCGGCGGCGGCGGCGGCAGCGGCGCGTGGGGTCAAGGTGCAGGCGCCGCAGACTCTGGTCAGGTCGTGCTCCCTCGACCGCCGCGTCGAGTTCGGCGTCAAGAACAAGAGCCTGTGGCTGCCGCTGCGCGGCGGCCGCGGGGAGGCGGCGCCGGCGGAGGCGCCGGGGGAGATAGAGCCGTCGTCGGAGGACTACACGTGCGTCATCTCCCGCGGGCCGAACCCGAGGACGGTGCACATCTTTGGCGACCGTGTCGTGGAGGGCAGCGGCGGCAAGGATTTCTCCGGCGCCAGCGACCGGGAGAGCTCGCCGCGGCCGATAAATTTGCCGACGCGTGGAGATAGAGGCTTCTTGAGCTTGTGATGCAGTCCGCCATAGCTTGATTTAATGATGCTTAGCAGCTTAGGTAAAGTTTGGGTGATGACTATTAAATCAAGTTGAGTCTTAATATGTTATTATATTGTATTGGTTGTTCGATCTTGATCAGATGGTCAAGTTGATGCTTTCTTGATCAGATCCATAAATAGATGTTTTCTCGCTCAGATCAACAATCGATTCGCATAGATGGGTCTGTTCAAGTTGAGCTGAAGCTGCAATACAAATTATTCGCTTCAACTAGAACACAATCCGACCTGCAAATTAGCTCCTGAACGATGAATTGATGAATTTAATCCAATCTCCATGGCAAGCTGATTCAGCTGTGCATGTTTGCAAAACTACTGTCGTCCTGACTCCTGCCTGAATCGAGCTCCTTCTCGGAACAACAAATTCTCTTTTTGCATAAAATTCACAGAAAACCACGAAAAGATCAAGACCAACTTCAGCTTCAATCATTGACGCCACGGGTTGGAAAAGAATCCAATGATGGGTGTTTCTTGTGGTGAGCCCTGCCTGCGCATCCAAATCGATCGATCAGCTCAGCTCAGCTCAGCTCAGCTGGGAGCAGTGGGCTGCGTGCCCACTTGAACGGGTGCCTTGTCAGTGTCAGGGCCCCGGTTTTGGCAAGCGGTTGCAGCTAACCCTGTGGATAAGCCAAGCCATGTGGGGCAGGCATGCTCTCATAGTCTCATGCCTTTTCTGCTTCAGTAAACCAGCATGGCCAATTGGCCATCTGATCTGGTCTGATTGTCTCTATGACTAGTGTTTGTTTCGGTTTCATTGCCAAGCTTTCTTCTTTTCTGTGACACTGACTGAATTTGATGTCCAGTTTTTTCCTGTGACACTGACCAGCGGTATAGTGATGGGTGGTGAAGAGTTTGAGTAAAACTTCTCTCACTCTTGCAGGGGTGGAAGAGGATTCTGGACACATTCATGTGGATGGTGAGCAGCGGAGAAGGAATTCTTGATGATTTTGGGTTTCAGTTCATTGGTTGTGCACTTGAACTGTACATTCTTATAACATGGTTAGCTAGTTTATCAGTAGGTCGCTTTTAGTACCGGCGCAATAAATTTCTGCCGATAGGGTGTCCTGTAGATCTTCTGTTGATGTCTGTTGTAATTTGTAAATCTGAAGAAATGCGGATTTTATGTTGCAAGCTTGAACTTCAGATGCAAGTGCAGAACTCAGGCAGACACACTGATCAAACTACAGATTTTTGACTCGCTTGTCTGAATTTCAGATGCAAGTGCAAACGCAGACAGGCACGCTGATCTTTCTTTGAACAAGAACAACTCAAGTCCAATATAGAGGTGATATGAAATCTTGCCAAAAGAAAAGGGACTGCTATTACTCCAAAATCCATATGCTCCATTTAACATATCGTTCCAAAATATAACCATTAATTTCTTTTATTAACCATAATCTCTGCTGAACAACCTAGAATTGCTTATATTTTGAAATGGATGAAGTAGTTAATTGTGTTCCAGCTCCCAATGCTTCAAATATCTGCAAGGGATCCACAGGGTTGCTGGCTATATACATCCCCCTGGCTCGCAACTTGCTGAGGCAATTGCTCGCACTGTTCATAATTATATGACATACTGTAGCTTCAGAAAGTTGAATAACTGTCGCATTTCACTAAAAAGATCATCCCTGTTAAGCTACATCATCCAACTGAAGACACTGTAGGAGACAGTGAAGGGTCACACTAAGGCAACTGAAGTACCAGTATCCATATGCACTTCGAGATGCAGGATAGAGAAATCATCCACACTTGTAAAGCTGATGTTATTTCCCATAAAGTTTGGATCATCAAACAATGGTGAATGGCTATCCATTTTCCCTCCAAAGAATAACCATATGGATCAGCAATTGCACCTGCAAAGACCTACATGACATTGTTGCCTTAGAAACCCAGCAGAGCATTGATCAACCATTAGTCAGAAGAAAGCCACTGTCAATTTCCATATCAAGTTATTTACAGTACTTCGAAATGAACTAAGATATTTACATGTAAACTAGCATTTTTAAGGAAGAAAGGCAAACATTGATAGATTGAAACAAAAACTCTCCAGATCCTTGATGGATGACCAAAGGAACCATAGATCTCAGGTCCAGATATAAATATGATTCTTGTTGGCAGTAGCGAGAGGTCCAAGCCCACACCATGCACTCGAAACTACCGATGAAGAATGGCCCTCTAGGATGGCCGGCACCCCATCCCTCAATCTTGACCAGATGTAAACAGACCCATCATTAGTGCCAGCAGCTACGCAGTTTTCATCAGGGCTTATACATGGCCTGCCCAGCTGCTAACCAATCTGTTACCTGTGGCCTTAAATATTCCACAAACCTCCAATGTTCTAACATCGAAAAGGTTGTGCACATTATCCCTTCCGCTTGTAAGAACGAAATTTTTGCTCTGTGACACACATACAAAGCTGACATCAAGATGAGCAGTTATCTGTGAAGTGCATTTTCCACTACGGATGTCCCATAAACGAAGGTTTCCATCCCTATGACCTGAGCAAAGGATATCACCATCAATGAAAGCTAGTGAGTTGGGGTTGCTCCCTGACATTATGGTGCGTTTGCAGAAGCCTGTATGAAGATCCCAAATCTTGATAGTATGATCGTTGGATGAACTAGCAAGAACACAGCTCTTCACCCAGCTTGCATCAACAGATGAAACATTTTTGTGTGACCAGTCAGAGTGTGACGAGGGTGCTCCCCATTAATTTCCCACACAAATAACTTTTAGAGCTACAGGCAGCAATCACAAATTTGTTGTCACTAGTCACAGCAAGATCATTGACAGACCCCAAGCAACCTTGTAGAGTGGTAGTTAAAGCACCAGTATGTGCAGACCATATCTTGACAGTTTGATCCTGACCACCACTGATTAGCTTGTCTGTGTTATGCTGGAAAATTATAGATCCACAGCCGCCATCATGAGAACGAATGGTGATTCTGCATGTAGATGGGATTGGTGTTTCCACAATATCCATGTACCCAGCTTCAGAACACCGAATGATGCCATCAGCTTCTTGTAGTGCATTGTGTTGTATACCACCAACCCCATATGCCTTTAGCTTTAGGACCATCTCCTCATACATTGCATTGGCCTGAACAACATCCCCCCCCCCCCTCCAAAAAAAAATTCTCTTTTAAATCCCGTAAAAAATTCTCTCTAAAAAAAGCCACATAACGGGCGAGTGAGCATGGTCACATAACGGGCTTGGCGCCGCATTTGGTGGAGGGGGGTTTTACTCATCTGCAGTATGCGGATGATACAATTCTTATGATGGAATTTAATGAGAATAACTTGCTTACGATGAAATTTATACTATATTGCTATGAAATGGTATCTGGTCTGAAAATCAATTATCAAAAAAGTGAAGTGTTTGGAATAGGTATGTCCCAAGCCGAAAATACTATTGTGGCTGATGCATTTAATCGCAACTGTGGTGAATGACCTATGACGTACCTTGGGATGCCAATAATATCTCGAAGCCGAACAAACGTGATTTAGGGGGGTGATTACTAAGATAGAAAAAAAGTTAGCATCTTGGAAAAATGGGCAACTTTCTTATGGTGGGAGGATGGTATTGGTTAATGCATGTCTGAGTAGTATCCCTATGTACACTATGGGGGTTTTATGCTCCATGAGAAGATTTGTCAAGAAATTGACAAATTAGATCTCGTTTCTTTTGGGAGGGGCTAGTTAACAAGAAGAATACCATATGGTTAAATGGCAGGCGTTGTGTGCGCCGAAAGAGATGGTGGTATGGGCTTTATGGATATTAGAGCATTTAATAAAGCTTTACTGTGTAAATGGATCTTTAATTTAGAAAATGGGAAGGAGGGTTACTGTTATGATTTGTTGAGGAAAAAAATATGACATGGATAGAGGGATGCGTCAAACAAAAATGGTGGGGGATCTTATTTTTGGAAAAGTTTAATAAAGTCAATGAAGGGTCAGGTTGGGTTGCGGATTTAGTGTTGGAGCTGGCACTCGGGTTTCTTTCTGGAGTGATGTTGGAATGGAGATGTTTCCCATGAAATTAGATTTAGTAAACTCTTTGATATTGTTGGGATAAAGAGGCTACGGTTGCTGAGGCCATAGACATGTTCAATAATGCTGGGATACTAAGAAGATCTTTGAGGGAAAATGTACTTGGGAGATTGGTGTGAATTCTATTCTATATGTAATAGAGTTAACCTGGATGATAGATCAGATGAGATGTTGTGGCTTCTTGATAATAAGAAATTCTCATCTAAATCAGTATATAGGATGATCATTAACAGAGGGGTTGTGGATGTTGATAGTATGCGAATCTGGAAGTGTGATTTACCTCTTAAAGTGAAAAATTTTGTTTGGCTTATGTTGAAAGGGAGAATCCAAGTGGGTGACCAATTATGTAGAATGAATTGGAGAGGAAATCCTATGTGTAAACTCTGTGGCCAATTGGAATCTGTAGATCACTTGATGTTTGAATGTAGGTTATCACAATTTATGTGGGTGTTGTTAAGGAGGCGCTTGAATGGGAGTTAGAACAGATTAACAGACAAGGGTTTCTTGATATGGGGGCAAGTTAAGAATAAACAACAAATGTTAATAACTATGCAAATTTTAGGGGCTGGCTCCTGGGATATTTGGTTGATGCGGAATGATCTCGTGTTTCAAAATAAAATGTATACAATGTTTTCCAGATCATTCATAAAATGGTTGTTTTTCTCACCCAGTGGATTCCGCTGGTGGCAGTGCGCATGAAGGAGGAAACGTCAAGGTGCTTAAGCTTGCTCCGTGCAAGGCTTCAACAACTCATCCGTCTCGACGGCCATCAAGGCCTCAATCTTCTTCCTGAGCAAAGAGCAGTAGGAGCGGTATGGACAGTAATAGTTCTAGGAAAGTGTCTTCGGTTAGCTAGTTAGTCAGTTTCGTGCGCGGTGTGTTGGTGTGGATGTTTTGTTTCTGCTGTTGTGTTAGTTTTCTAGGGGAATGTCTTCAGCTTCGCTCACGTTGCCTGTGTGTTTATCTGAACTGTGCCAGGGAGGGTGGCTGGAGCATGTCCTGTGTGCGTTATTGCTCGTCGGTAACCCCGACATGAAACTTATGTTTTTTGTTACGTTATCTGCTTTCAATCAAAGCAGGCCACCCTTTAAGTGGGGTTGCCTTTTATAAAAAAAAGCCATTTTACACCAACACGTGTACGGGTTTTTATTCATGGACCCGGCCGGCCCGGCCCAATTCATGCGATAGAATACGCGTTAAGTGATGGAATACGTCTTCTTCACGTGAAAAACGTAAAACTGGAATGCGCCTTTACACCGCCAGCTCAGCCGGCGTCGCCGCCACGTACGAGCGAAGCAGCCACTCGCGCGCACATGGCCACGTCGCGGAAACGTGCAGGATTACGCCATTTGCAGAGCCCTTTGTGGCAAAATCACGCGTGGCATCTCCCATCTCGCTCCCCGTGACCTCGTCTCGCCCCCGGCCGCCGGCCCCGACTTCCCATCGCCATCTGCCCCGCCGCGCGCGAGCTAGGCCTCGCCGCCGCGTACAAACCAGAACCGACCCTAGCCTACGCGGCGAGGGGGCGCGGCGGTGCTGGTGCGAGAGCGGCTAACGGACCGGTGGGCCATGTCGAGGTGGCGCCCGGCGATGCTGCTGCTGGCGGTGCTGGCGGCGGCGGCGGCGTGGCGCGCGGAGGCGCTGTCGGTGACAGTCACCGACACCGAGTGCATCCACGAGTTCGTGCCCTACGAGGGCGACACCGTGTCGGGGACTTCGTCGTCGTCGACCACGACATCTTCTGGAGCTCCGACCACCCCGGCATCGATCTCACGGTGCCCGCTCGATCCTCCTCCTTCCTCGCACCTTTTTGTACTGCGCGTTTGGTTTGGATACAAGGATCTGTAGCTAGAGGGTTTTATGGGTTTATTTTCGTAGTGATCTGCGCGGGCTGGATCGATTGGGGATCAGATGGAATCGTGGTCCCCTTTTGGGATCTGCGTTTTGTGGTGCAAAATTTTGGTGATCTGAAGATACTTCGATTCGATGTGCAACGTGTAGGTTTTGATTTAATTAAAGTTTTTAACTGAATTAACTGGGTGTGTTGGCTGTTCTCGTTGTTGATTCGTTGGAGGTTTGCTGTAAAATCCGAACCTTTGGAGGAAGTTTCGGCGGATTGGCATGTCGTTCAGGAAATTTAACTTCGTTTCCGTGTATACGAGTGTGGCCTATGGATCATCCAGGTTCGATTTGGTGATAATGTGGTGGTTTTCTAGCAATCTCTTTAAATGTTAGGACCCTAAATGTTACTCCCTTTTTGTTTGGGTGGTTGGTTTTAGTTAATGGCATGGACTATGGAGTTCCAATGAAATTTGGTAATGATTATACCTCTCCCTATGGAAAATTTAAGCAAGAGCTTCTTCTGTAGTTTATTGATCAGTTGGAGAGTCTTCGGCTCTGTGGGTTCTGTCCATTGATTTGATGGTATACTGTTGCAATTATTCTATATGCTTGGAGATGTTGGTTTAAACTTTAAAGTTCACCCTTAGGCATGTTTGGGGTTCTAAGCTTGTTTCACCTCCCTTGATGCAGGAATTGAATTTTATCCTATGAAATTCCTGCATTCCAAATGGGCCCTTAGTTTCTTAATACCCTAATGTTAAAAAGTGAAAGTTGATTAACTTGATATTTCTTCCCACTAATTGTAGTTTAATTGATTTGTGGACAAATGATTAATTTGTAAAGCCTTCCGTCTTCATTTATAAGTAAATGTTGGAGAATACTTGCAATGGAGTGTTTCTCATTGGTGTACTTCATTTGAAAATAAAGATAATCTGGTAGTTTCTGCAAGTTGCAACTATATTTTCATAAGTGCATTATGCACTGCAGTGTGTGTTCTTATCATCAGTGTTCAGACAAAACTAGACAACTAGTACCGAATTAACATTGTGTTGCACTTCATTGCTTCAGTGATGACCTTTTCTGATTTCATATTCTTTTGTGCCCTCATGAACGTAGGTAACTTCACCAGATGGCAACACTGTATATTCATTGAAGGGGAAATCTGGTGACAAATTTGAGTTTAAAGCTCCAAGGGGTGGAATGTACAAGTTTTGCTTCCATAATCCATATGGAGCACCTGAGACTGTTTCTTTCTACATTCATGTGGGGCACATACCCAATGAGCACAATCTGGCAAAAGATGGTTAGTGTTCTGGTTACTTACCTTACCCCTCAAACTTCTTACTATCTGCTTATGATGCCAATTAATTTGTTTGCAAGCATTGAACATAATTAATATGTGATCCTATTTATATTTTTAGAGATATTCATTTTAGTATTTCCATACATCAGCTATATTTGTTACCTTTTGTAGAGCACTTGGACCCTATCAATGTGAAAATAGCGGAGCTGAAGGAAGCACTAGAATCCGTCACTGCTGAGCAGAAATATCTTAAAGCCCGTGAGGCTCGTCACCGACACAGTAAGCTTAACAAACTTGCTTTTGCAAACGGTTCCTAGAAGCTTTGGCAATTTCCATTAACCCTGTTAATGATTAATGAGAACACATGAATTTGTATGAATTTACTATGAACCACTTACCACCCAATTCCACATGATGCGAGCAAAAACAATCCTGTTTTCACATGATAAATACCAGCACCAACAGAAAGAACTAATAGGGATAAGAGGTGTGACTAATATATGTGACAGGAAAATGCATATTATTTTTTGGGTTTGAGTTTAGCCTCACTATTTTTTTTAAAATATAATAAAGCCACTTTGAGTGAGTTTCCATCTTGCCTCTCGCGTCTATACTGTTCCTCCATTCTGTCTTATCTGCTCAAGTTCCTTTGTTCTTCCATTCTACTTTGTCATATTTAATCACCGGTTCTTATCAATCGATTTTTAAGGGCCAATCTTGATGTTTGTAAAATAGATGTTTAGTTAGTATCTAGTTTTACCAGTTACACCACCACTGGTTAATCAATACGTTCTTCGGTTCTTCCAATACATGTTGCCCTTCATGGCAATTGATGTGCCATGCTGCCATGTAGCATTTTCTTGTGCCAGTAGCCTGATGTTTTCGTTTATATTCTGGTTTCCTTACTGTTATGTGATGTGTGTGAGCTTATTTCATGTCAATGAATCCAGCAAACGAGAGCACCAGAAAGCGTGTCATGTTCTACACAATAGCAGAGTACCTAGCTTTCATGGCTGCAAGTGCTTTGCAAGTTGTTTACATCCGTCGCCTATTCAGGCAAGAACGTGGCATACAACAGGGTGTAGGACAGTCTGCTTCAAGGGCGACAAAAATGGTCGGAGAGAGAAAGTATTTTCCATCATACCGTGTTAACTTTGCAGCCTTTTTCCAAATGTTAGTCTAAAATGCAGCACTTTTTAATTTTATCACCTTGTACTTTTAGCAACTTCTGTGAGATGTGAACATGAGAACAGCTGAACATAGATCCATAATTGATCTTCAATGGTTGGTGTCTCAAAAACGAGTTTATGTTGTGTCACGGGAATCTTGGTTCTGATATAAACTGACAATTCTATTTTATGCTATGTAATTCAGGGGGTGTTTGGTTTAAGTGAATTTTAGTCTATGTCACATCGAATGTTTAGATATTATTTTAAAGTATTAAATGTAGAGTATTTACAAAACCAATTCATAATCGATGGATTATTTGTGAGACGAATTTAATGAGCTTAATTACGTCATGATTTGACAATGTGACACAAACTAAATTTTAGTCCATGGAAACAAACGCCCCCTCAATGAAAGCACAACAATTAATAGCGTGTGTCTATCGACCGTTATATACAAACGTAACAAAGGGGATTGGAGCTGAGTAATACTGATAAAGGATGTTTTTTATGAGAAATCGTACTTTCGAAAGTGTTTCACGGATAATCCAGTGAGTTTGAAAGTAATTGTACATGTATTAACCAACACTTTACAATCCCAGAGTTTAAGGATATTTGTTTGTAGTGTACATTTGCAAATCTGGCAATTTGACTTCAAATGGAAACAGATATGCTTCATTCCAGCGCCAATGCCGTTTCTTTGTCAGACAATTGTATGTAAAACCGCACATGTTTCTTGTATTGCTTTCAGTGTCACTTCATCACACTCTTGGCCATTGAGGACTAACCACCTGCAGAGTTGATGCCAACAACGATTAGTATTTCATTCTGCTTCCAGTTTGCACAGATTGAGAGTAATGTCAGGCTGTTACAAACCTCTAATGTACTGAAAACTAACTGCATCCGACTAGCTACTAGTGATGGTTCCTCTGAACTGCCCATGACAGCCATCTGTTCCATCTGCAAGGTTTTTCACTGGTAACCTGCAACAACAGTTTTGGCCCATGTATATGCACATAACCATAAAATTGTACAGGCAAAAAGGAATAGTGGAATTTTACAGCACTTGAGGAGGTGGTGTTTCTTAGTACATGAGGTACAAGAGACTAAGATTTACCCTAGAAATATGGTATCTTCTCAACCACCCTAAGAGCATGTCTAATATCAAAATTTCTCACCATGCCATTCCTTTAGTGTAGTAAGCGTTTGCTATTAGGGCACAAAATCCTTTCCACTGATGCAAGGCGTCAGCTGACACTGGTGGGGTAGTAGACCACCTGATAATTGTTGGTTGTGGTGTGCACAGAATTGTGATGAATACTATGCTGAGCCACAGGATGCATTCGCGGACCTACAGAATAAAAAAAACTATCATTGAGACAGAAATGAACATACAGCTCTTATCAAGGGTGTTTGCATGGTAAATGTGTTCTCTAGTGGACTACGTGATACCTTAAGGGACTGTTTGGTAGGCTGAATTCCTGGCTCATTCCACATGGATAGGTCGGGAATTCAGCATGCCAAACAGGCCCTAGATAAAGCTTCATATCTTGCAATGTGACTTAGTAGACTTCATCTATCGACAAAACGGCAATCATTAATTAATTAAGGGGGATAAAGACATACCAAGTAAAACTCTTCCTTTGGTGTATAAAGACTAAAGAACATAGTGGCAACAAAAGATGATGCATAACCTAGTAACTGTAAATTTAATATTTTAGGTTGTAGTGACCTCAAAGGAGTGGATTTTGAAATTCAAGCTGGTTCCTCCTCCATAGGACTGCAGGCCTTCAATCTCAAGACCAGAATCTTTAATGTTCATAAGTTCCTTTCTGAGCCCCTCTTCTGTACAGCCTAAAGCATATGCGTTCACTCCAGCACTAACAAACTCCTGGTAAGAAAGGCACTGTGATAATTGTGGGGAAAATTTATGTCACAAAGAGAGGTGAAGAACAGTGAATCAATTACCTTTAGGTTATCTCCGCCTCCTCGATTAATGACATTCTTATACCGCTTGAACAGGCTGATCGCTATATTACGTGATGAGCGAAATTCCTCATCTGACGAAGCGTTAACATGAAATCGGTGCTACGCACAACAGGAAGGTCGGTAAAAAACACTGATCAAATTCTTCATCAAAAGGAAGGACTTAGGGAGAAAATCTATACCAGCCAGTGCCTTGTAGTTCTTTCGTTTAAGCTTCTATACAGACAATGGCTTGCCCTGGCAAAGTTAACTCTGAAGCTAGGAACAATGTGTAGCTTCTGTACATGATGGCCTTCCACTCCTGAATTATAAACTGCGCTGCAACATAATAAGTTGTGTGGAACTGTGGCATTCTTTGGTGACAGCTTTAGCTCTTGGTAAGCACTAGGCCTCGTGAACAGGGCAGTTCCATGTAGCGTCAGCATGACAGCATGCTCATCAGGCTACAAGCCGTTCACACATTTCTCCAAAAGCTGGAGAGGTCTTCAGAACTTGCCTACAGTTCAATACTTGAGTCTGCAGCAAAGAATGCTTTAATCAGTTAGTTGAATTTGCAACAGCGATCTACCAGTGGCCTACTGATTAATAGGGTTTCTCATATATGTTAATAAGTTTTCACTCTCCCATGGTTAACTGGTGTTTGCTATTTTGTCACACACACACACACACCCGACAACCGAATTGAAATGAAGCGTGCGATCAAATCTCCCTATATGTTATCATCAATATGACAATGAAAGAAGGGGTCATATGATGAAGCAGCAAACATACTCAAATGGAAAATTGGGTAACTGAGGAGTATGCAAATAGTATGCAGCCTCAGTGGACAGACAAAACATTGATGCAAATATAAACAGAACTTGCAACCTGCGGTTGCTACCACGAGAAAGACGTGCTACCAATTGGTGCATCGCATGGTCTTGACTCTTAAGTTGAGAAAGCTGGCCTCAATTAACCAAAATGCACAGAACAACAGAACAGCCCACCATGACAAATTGAATGAGAAGGCCGGAATCATTCCGCTAGACGCAGCTTGTTTATCTCACACGAGCGCGAATGCATCAGGAACCACCAGACCTCACGGTTCATGAACAAATCAGTACCGAACTCCGAAACTATCTCCTCCAACTAAACCGGAGAATCCACACCCCTACCCCTACCCCTACCTCTACCCCCACCCCAAACCGTAACCAAAAACAACCAGGGCCTCGCATCTCCTCCAACGGAAGCAGCTCATAGGCGAGGAGAGTATTAGAGGTGACGACTTACGAGCGATCTTTACCGGGGAGGGGCGCGGCCGGAAGCGGGCGGCGGGGGAGTCGACAGGAAGACGAGGAGGAGGAGGATGCGCGGAGGTGGAAATATAAATATAAACATAAATACAAAAAATCACCGCGCGTGCCGCGTGCGAGAGAGAGAGAGAGAGGGAGATGTAAATGACGGAAAATTCAGGGGCCACAATAAAAAACGACTGGCCGGCGGCGAGGCGCGTTGCGTGGCGACGGCGAACGCGAGGAGACTGGAGAGGAGGCGCCGCCCCATCGCTCTCGCGGAATCTCGTGTCGTCTGGTGGGCTGGCTGCTGCTATTTGGGCCTCCCTCTTAGTTCGGCCCGGCCCATACACAAAATAGAGCTAATAGAACTAGAACAGTAGATAGTCCCGTCACATGCGAACGTTTAGATATTATTTTAAAGTATTAAATGTAGATTATTTATAAAATTTATTTATAATTGGTGGATTATTCGCGAGATAAATCTAATGAGCCTAATTATACTATGATTTGATAATGTGATGCTATAGTAAACATTTACTAATCATGGATTAATTAGGCTTAATAAATTTGTCTCATGAATAATCCTCCGATTATATAATTATTTTTATAATTAATTCAGTTTAATCCTTCGAATCGATTTCTAAACATATGATACGATACAAACTAAACTTTTAGTCCATAGAATCAAACTTTCTCTAAATTACTAAGTCTATCTACAAGAACATTAATGTATATATCATATAAATAAAGAAGTAGCCATCCACCGCACGCAGCAAATCAAGATAGATAATGTATGACATGGAAGTTGACAAGGAGCAGAGAGCAGAATTGGCCTCTCGATCTAAAAAGTCCCTGACAAGCACTCCGTGACAAGGCCATAAATCCCATCTCTCTCTCTCTCTCTTATATGAATAGTTAATTGCTGATAGATTATAAAGATACTCGATAGCTTACGTGGAATCGGATACATCTAATACTTGATTTGAAAATCGTTTAAAAAGTTTACATAAGAAACACCGATAACTAAAGTCTCCGATGCACGAAGAAGCGCACGGTGTTTTGGATTGGTGAAGCGCGGCAGCTTGACCCGATCACTCGCCGCTTTAGCCGCCTCGCTTTACGCTCCCCGGCTTTTCTCTCGCCATGCTGCGTTGAAAGTTTTGACGTATTTAGAGTCTTGTTTTGTAACACTTTTAATTTCTGACTAAAATTTGTATAAAGTTTTTAGTCTTTTAGTCTAAAGAAATGGATTAAACTAGACTAAACAGTATAAAAGATATTCCGATCCTCACATTTATGGCACAAGAACAAGAAGAAGGGTATTAATCTAAAGATAACTGTATTTATGAACTTTAGTCCATGAAACTAAACTTTAGTTATTGGACTAAAGAAACCAAACAAGAGCTTAAGGCCCTGTTTGGAACCTCTAGAGCTAATTGTTAGCTAGCTAATAATCTATTAGCTGGATTGGGCCAACTAATTATTAGCTGGAGGCTGTTTGGAACCCCTAGCTAATTCTTTGGTTGCTATAGCTAATAAGCTTTACAAACAGGAGCTTAATTCTGTTTATACGTAGCCCTTGCATTTACGACGCGAGAACAGGGAGAAGTGTACTAGGGGTAAAAAAATCTTTGTTAAACCTGTATTTATGAACTTTGCATTTATAAACTTTAGTCGTGTAACCAAACAAAATCCGGATAAATTAAAAGGAACCAAACACAAACAGGGGCTTAATTCTGTTTATACGTAGCAAGCAGCACTGCAACACTCAAAGAGATGGATCTACATGCCCCCCAAATTTTTTGTACTGTTCGGTATAATTTCAAATCTGAAACGGATCTGTATCACCTTTTTTTTAGGTTAGTTTTATACTTTCTAATCTCTAGGATCGTTTATAGATGACGGTAGAAATTATTTTTAACATTCAGATGAAAAAATATCTAGATTAGTATGCATTATATTCTACGGACAAGTATATATAATTTCTAAAATAAATGGATGTCATGTGGGGTTTATATCAGATATATACTTTATGGTTTAATTTTGCCATTAAGCCAACAATGGATGGTACGTACAGCTCGTCTTTTTTTTTTGGTACTTCTCATCTTGTTTCTTTTTTTTTCCTTTTCGTCTCTGTCACATGAGGCCTGCACATTGACAAATGACAAGCTAGCGATTAGAAGATGTACGTACTCCAGTACAAAAAAAAACCTCGCACACTGCATAAGTGAAAAGAAATCGTCGTATAGTACTATATAGTTGAATTTATTAGTTCTGGAGTACAAGAAAACATGGGATTAATAGCTAATATAATGTAGTTGTCGGGATATTAGAAAGCTAGAAAATCATACAAAATACATGTCTTAATAGGCGTATTTACAAAAGGCGTGACTTAATCACGGGTCAACTCAAACGACCACCTGTAATGGATGGGCATTGGGAATTGAATGCCTCACTATTGCGTCAGAGAGGCACTTCAAATCGCTATAAACTTGTCGAAGCTAGTTTTCGTTAACTCCATGCATTTGGGAAAAACACAACGTTGCGTATGTATATATGGTAGATCATTTTTATTTGTGACCTAGTCATTGAGACATCGTCGTACGTACGTACCGTTTAACGTTACGCCATCCAACACTGCAACCGCTGGAGCAGATGAACATCCCGGTCAGGCAATACTCCTGCACGCTGCCCAGCTGGTACGTTATTATGTACTATGACAAAAATTATATCCCAAACTATTTATTAAATAAGCTAAATCACTAGGATGTTCTATGGAACCAAAGCTCCTCTAACGTTAGGGAACCGACGTGAAGGAATCAATATAAGAATCTTTCACTGAAATCCGATGATGTGAAGCTCGTCTCGACGGGGTTCGGGGAGATCTCGGGTCGTTCTAAGTCCTCGATCCACCTACAGACCATGGGTTAGGTGTACATGCAGTGCGTACACTCGTGTTTTGGCAGATCCAACGTGGCGATTGGATGGATGCCGTTGGACAAACAAACCACGTCAATGAATTCATGTGGCGAATGGATCAACCCCACTGACATCCAAACCGGTCGCACGCACGCACGCACGCACGCACGCACGCTTCGTTCCTTCGAAATCCGCCATTGGCCAACGATGACGACGACGATCGAGTCGACGACGACCACGCTGCTGCTGCATCTGCATGCCCCGCTTGCGGCTCGCGCGCTTCGACGACGAACCGGTCCATGCGGCGCAGCTAGCCGCGCGCGGCGACTACAAAGATTTAATAATTTATCATATTTATTTTTACCATCATAACTTATATATTGTTGATTTAATTAGTTTTAATAATTTTTGCAGTCTAATTTACAAACAGGGCCGGCCCTGACATTTTTGTGGCCCGGTGTGGAACAAAAAATGGAGGCCTCCATTCACTGTAAAGATACAATATAATATTGAAAAATTTAGTGTCATTAACGAATCTCACACTAATAAGTGTAAATACAAATGACAAATATCTCTAGATTATTTAAAACAATTTCTTCTAATAGACCTGTTGTCCGTGACTTGTGACTAATTTGTAACTGGGCTTTATTAATACTTGTGAGACCTATTAGCATACTAAATTTTGGAGGCCCATACTTTCGGAGGACCGGTGCGGTCGCACAACTGGCACTAGCCCAAAACTGGCCCGGCCCTGTAATTACACTTAGACAGGAGGGTGACCAACAGACTCACCCAGGCTCTCGTTGTTGACTGCTTCTTCTTCTACCACGTCTGCACTAATCAGTTGTTGGCTGGTTTCAATATTGCGAGCTGAGGTTGAGCATACATACTGCAGTGCAACTACAGGAACGCATCTTAATGATTTTGGATTACAGGAATATATACGGAGTAGTTTAGTACATATTTAATCTATAAGGCATGCTTACATACCCATCACCAATAACTCCGACAACCATGAACAGGCCTAGTAGCTTAGCTACTTGGTATTACTTTCAATCCAAAATATATCTTAATGATCGTATGCAATAATGTTTCGAATGCTGCCAAACTTCGTTCGTAAAGCTGAAAGCTAGCTGAGAGTATGACTTTGCTTGTTCGCATATATGCATGGCCATGCATGCATGATCGATCAATCGGTGGCTTGATTTTGTACGTCTGCGTGGTCGATCGAGCTGAGATGGAACATGGCATGCACGCGCGGCGCCGGATGGAGGCAAACACGGTCCGTGCGTGCATGCACGTACTGCTTGCCCGAAAGCTGCCTGCGCTACCAAATCCTTCTGATCACCTGAGAGATTTTAATAAAAATAAAACCTACACCAATTTATTTATGACATGAACTTCAAATCCAATATCATCAAACATGTCATGGTGCTGTTCTGCACGTATGGACTACTAACCCATATGCCCAATCTCCATTATTATTCAAGAGTATTTTTTTCTGTCACTTCATGACCTGGTCAATATCATACAAGGACCGTGTCAAATTAATAAAACAAAGCGCGCGCGGTGATGAGCTAGGTAAACGTAGACCAATCTCTACATCTAGCTCAATCGATCCATCGATCGATCGATCTCGGTTAGTTAGCTGTTTAATGCTTAATTTAATCGCTTATATATTAGAGGCTGTCGCGATCGATCGTACGTCGGCGATGATAACGTCAAACACTCCACCTGCTGCATCATCATCATCGTCGTCCACATCGTGTGCGTGGTTTCACACAGCCGGCCGGCCGGCTAGATATCTAATATAATCAGGTTATTTTTTCTGTGACATTATAATTTTTACGGTTTGCTAATATGTTATTGGTGTGTCACTGATAGATGGGAGCCGCCACAGTCACTGACGGTGGCATATAGGTAATTTCTAAAAATTATAATGGCATGTGAGTAATTTTCCCTAATTATAAAGCTAGCTAGCTAGGTCGTCGTCACTATACGGCTCAAATTTAAGTAGGTTTAGCTTTGAAATCTTGGTTTAATTTGTTAGTACTAGCACCTAAAAATAACCGTGCGGTAACTTCTCCAGCACTGCTAATTATTGCCGCCATGTGCGCGCGTTTAACTTTCGTAACCTAGTGTCTGCCAGTGATCGATGCTAACCAGTGGTTTGTACGGCCATTAATCACTCTCTGTTTTTTATTATTTTATACAAGCTGTTTTATATTTATATACAAGAGCAGTTCTATTCCTCACGTCAGTTATTTCCATTATATTAAATAGGTTGTCATTAAGCAAATGAGGGGCCGGGGTTAAGAGAGAAATGAGCGAGAAGATTAATTGGTAATTATATATAAATTTATATATTTTGAAGAACTATATATCCACACCTGATGTTAATTTCTACTAGTGTTGTCTAAAGAAAAGAGGGAGTGAAATATCCGACTACCTTAATAATTAATAAAAAACTTAAATGATTTAGTGGTTACTTGTTTATTCAGCTTTAGAAATCATGAATCAATTATTACTAGAGAAGTCACATTTATATGACCACAACAAATGATGAAGAAAAAATAATATGTAAAAAGTTAATACGACACAAACAAACTTATAAATAATCGAAGAGAGTATTAGAGAGGGAATATTGTCAACTGTCAAGTACACGTCTCATTATATCAACAAGCTACAGAAACTCTCACATGCATGCATGCCATATTGTCGAAATCAACAGATGATCTTAGTACTTTGCCACCGGCGTCAACAGCGGTAATGCCAGTTGCACAGAAACTTCGGATTCATTTAATTTAGTGCAATCAATCAAGCTATATTTGAGATTTGAAATCGATCGACTCACAAGTTGGAGTTGGTGAAGTCGACCCGAGGAACGACATATCCAAATCTCTATCTATCTATTTAAAATTTAAACTAATCGGGACCGGGTGAAATCATTTCACGCCTCCCCGCGTCCCGCGAGCCTTTGTCCCTACGCCGCCTGCTACCTACGTCACCTGTGCATCAAGATTCGGGACCGCGGGTCGCGGGCGATCCGGGCCAGCCCGGCCGGTGCGCGCGGGGTGGGCTCACCTGCCCGTGTCGGGAGGCGAGAGGCTCGCGCGCCTGTCCGTTCGGTGCCACGTGGGAGCGAGCCGTCCGACGTGGCGCCGGAGGGGCGGGACGTGGAGCCCTCGCGTCGTCGCACAAATTGCAAACCACACAAATTTGTCGGGAGTTTGTAAAAAAAGCATTGAAAAAAACCGGACGTCCGAAGATTAAAGCAGATAATTTATTAGCGTCTGAATATGACAGCGGGGTATTTAATTTGGTTAATTCAAGTGAGCCTGCCGGATTTGTCCAAATCCACAAGATTAATAAGTATGACCGCATGCATGATATACTGCACGCAGGTTTTTTTGCTTTTGTTATTACACATTTGTTCTTGTTAACTTTCCTCTTAGAATCTTTTCAGTCTTAGTTGATGTGATGATCTCCACTTGCCACGGTCAGAATTTCCCCCAAACCATTACTTGGGTTGCCAATTCCTATAGTATTGCTCGTTTGCTCTATCTACGTCCACCTACTATCCCAAATTCATTTTACTTTTAACTCTTTAATTTTGTAAACTAATTTATTTATATCTTTTGCCTACCTACTATCGTTAATAACATTTCTGACCGTTTACGGCCGTGAGAACCACACGGAGAAAAAGTCGCAGAAAATTTAGAGTAAAAGCGTAAGTCGCACACAAAGTCGGACGGAGTTAGTGAGTCTAAAGCGTGTAAGTTAACGACGTTAATTACATGCACATAAAAAAGAAAAGAAAAGCAAAAAAAATGGCAAATGAAGAGCGGAAGCAAGCAACCACCAAACCAAACCATACCAAACAGGGGGAGGGCGAGAGAGAGCGAGGAGGAAGAAGAGCTCGAGGCGCGCGAGAGAAAAAGGAAATAAGCTGGGCAGAGAAAACACAAGGAACAAACGGGGCAGCAAAAATAGGAGTAGGAGGCGACCGGAGGGAGGAGGAGGAGGCGAGAGGTGGAAGGGAGGCGAGCAGCCGAGCACGCGGGGGGGAGACGATTTTATTTTGGATAAAAACAAGGGGGGAAATAGGAGGAGGAGAGGAGGGGGAATCGCGTCGGAATTCCGGCGAATAGGCGGGATCCGGCCGGGATCTGCGCGGCGGATGAGGGGCCGGCACCATGAAATGGTCGACATTGCTCAGTAAGGTCGTATTCGCCGGCCAGCAGGAGCAGCCGCCGCCTCCGCCGCCGCCGCCGCCGGCGGCGTCCCCGTTCCACCGCCACGGAGACCACCAGGCCGACCCCGACCAAGCCACCCCGCGGCTCAGCTCCGCTTCCACCAGCGGGAGCGCTGACGAGGGCGGGGTCGGAGGTGGCGGCATCGCGGCGGCGTCCGGGAACTCGTCCTCCACAACAGCATCCCCTGCCAGGTAGGCCATACGTGGAGTCAAGTACCGCCGTTTTGTCTCTCTCCTGACCTGAACCCGTCGATGTGCAGACAGCTCCGATCGATCCTGCTGTGTGCGTTTTTAGGATTGAGCATGGTTATCGGATTTGGATTTTGGGAGTGTTCGATCACAGATGCTTACTTTTCCCTTGCTCTCTCCGTGTTTTTCCATGTTAGGAGATTTGATAGGTAGATGCGGAATATGGCGTTATATAAACGTTTTGACCTTGTGGGTTGATGCACATGATCGTATTTCTAGCTCAAGCTTCCCAGGAAGTTCCATTTTTTTTGGTTTTACCTGTGGTCTCATGGAGAGATGATGCTAGACTGTGGTTGGACGATGTGTTAGTGGTATGGTCAATTCATGTATTTGAATGCGTCTGTAGGATATTTACCTTGCTGTACTTTTGGTTTGTTGTGCGTTTGCATGTGCTTCTGTATAATTACAAGTGCTGTTTTATGTGCTCCTTTGGAGAAACTGAGAGGTTTAGTTGTCACGGTTGATGCCGCTTGATGAATTTTGATGGTTTCATTTGCCGGCTTAGCATTCATAGGATTAGGATGAATTTTGATGGTTTCATTTGCCGGCTTAGCATTCATAGGATTAGGATGAATTTTGATGGTTTCATTTGCCGGCTTAGCATTCATAGGATTAGGTTGGGTATATTATTCTCATATGGTTTAACTTTGATAGCGTCTCTGTTATGTTGTTTCTGTAAAGTTACTTATTAAATTTGAATATCCACTTTTGAAATTTCAATGCATTGCTAGTGTGATAGTGTCATGTTCATGTTTCTATTGGAAAATAAGTGATTTTGTAATTTTATGTGCTGAAAATCTTGATATATTTCAAATTCCACGGAAAACAACATCATTATATTTATGTTATACATCCAACCCATTGTCTGAAGCAAGTGCGAATTGAGTGCACATGCCACTGTTCATTATACTGGCACATGATATGCCAATAGGACAACTATTAGCTCAAGTGTTTTCTCTGACTTCTTCTGCTCCGTGGCCAATAATATTGGCTGTACAGTTGACAAATAAAGTTGCTATGGTTATGGATGTCATATATGAAGAATAAATTCTTTACATTACTGGAGAATGGATACATATAAACTGTTTTTGTTTGTATATGATTGTTTCGGGTTCTTTATACAATTATTCTTTTGCCATTCCTTCAGCATTCGTTAAACATCATTAACCTACCAATAAAGAACATTGGCTTATGCATTTGTTTTACTAATGAGATCCTGACAGTCTCACCTCTTGCTTGAACTACCACTAGATATTTGTTGTTAAGGGATGGTTTCTTTGTCATTTTACCATGTGTATTGAGTCTAGGTGTTATGTAACTTGTATGATAATTGGTCTTGGGAAAAGGGATTACGTTATAACCTGAAGATTGTTTCTCTGATCTAATAGTTCTCTCTCTTACTTGTTAGCTGCCCTCCAATCCTTGTATGGTAATTCATGTATTCATAGGTATCATACCAGTGTCATTCACATTATGCGTCATATGGTTCTGATGCATTGATTGCACTTAGAATGAAAAAGAAGCATTGGATCCCTTAGTTTCAATTGTTGACCAGAATTTGGCTGTGCTGCTCCAAGTGAATGATGTTCTGAAAAAAATTACACTTTATACTCTTTGTGTTAATTTTCTTACTCTTGTACTTGCAGAGGAAAATTTGAGTTGGAGTTGGACTTCAGGAGATTCTGGGAAGAATTCCGTTCTTCCAGCTCTGAAAAGGTACCATTGCGCTTGTTTCATCTCGTCACCATATAACAATAACACTTGCACTCTTGTTCTTGTCCTAACAGTTGTGGTTTGATTTTCCTTGCACAGGAGAAAGAAAAGGCCTTAAATTTGGCAGTAGATGTCTTCTGTAGGCTAGTGAAGCAGCACTCTAGTGTAGCCCAGTTAGTTACAAAGTATGTCTCACTACATTTTCATACATTATTACCACATTGCTTAATTTATGAAATCATATCTGTTTGCCATGAATAAGTCTTTATCCAGGTCATGTTGTTAACACTCTTGTGATTGCTACAGGTTAGTAGAAGCACATGTTTTTGCTTTTGTTATTGGAAGAGCTTTTGTTACTGATGTGGAAAAACTAAGAATCCACAGTAAAGGAAGATCTTTGCATGTTGCTGATGTTATTGGTTTCTTTTCGGAGATCACAGAGGTCTGCTTTTATAATGTTTATAATGCAACTTCCAGATTTCAGGTGACTATACATTCTCTGATAACTCTTTTTCCATGATCCAGCTTGGCATATGTCCAGGTTCAAATTTGTTATATGCAGTTGAAGTTCTTGTGACAGAGGTTTGTGCAGTTTCTCTGTTATCGAATTATTCTGTTTTTTATTTATATTTTATTTTCTTTGTTATCTTATCCAGAATTACTGATATGTATAAGCATAAAGCCAACAAAGCTGTGACATTCAATTCAAGTTTCTGTGATGGTGTTTTCTAAATTTTTAATAACTGAATTCTGAGGTGGTGCACATCGTTGTGACAAAAGCTAGTATTTTCTTGGTATATAAGCCATATATACGCCAAGTGCCCAAGTGTGATTTCAAATTTCCTTAACCTCTCAAAGCTGTTATTGTAATGTGATTGAAGTGTTCCACTGTTTCATTTCCCTTGTAATGCTGTTTCATCTTTATATTCAATTGCCACCTTGCCTGTTCTGTAAGTGTATATTCTGAGCCATCTTGAGGACAAAATGATTCTAAATATCTGAATAAGAGGCCCTGTATTTCTAGTGCAAATCTTGTCAAAACAATGTAATTCTTGTACTGTATATAATCATATGTATATTTGCAAATGGAGTTTTCTTTTAATGATTGTCAATGTTTGTTTCAAAGAGCATTACATAGTGGAGCAAGTAGGAATTGAATGTGTGGCTGTTAATTTCATGCTGGTTTTACAATGACCCAGTCAAGTAATGGAATGAAAACCAAATTTAGTTCCATGTGCTTAAGTGTTTTCATTCACAACTTTTGTGCATGGACAATCAATACATGTAATGCATAGGATGCATAAGCAAGATGCATCTTCTTTCTGATGAAAAGAACCCATATATAGTAAGGTATTGTGCAAGTGATGCCTGGTGTTTCAAATCCAGTGTAAAACAACATTTGCCAAATGCTCAGAGTAACACACATTTCATGTTTAATTTCTTGGTTACAGACTATCGATAAACAGCCTCTGTTGGACTCTGGTATTTTGTGCTGCCTTATATATATCCTTAATTCCCTATTGAGTCCTGATGAATCCTCCCAAAAATCCCTTCCTGTTGGCCGAGAAAGTTCAACTAATGGGAAGAGTAAAGACTGGAGTCCTATGCAATCACGATGCCTCAAGGTAATGCCAGTATTGTGGTTCTCATATAAAGAGGGCTTCTTTTGCAAGATTCTGGTTGTTGTTATTCTGATGAAAAATCATAGCTTGTTAATATTTTTGAGTGAACTGAGCACATATTGACATGCTGCAGTATCCATCTGAAGTTCTGAACTATTAAGGCTTTGGCTTTATGTCAAATTTGCGATTGACCTATTCCTCACATTCCCTTGCCTTGTTAATATGGGTTTTGACAGATTGAGGGAAGTGTAGTACATATCATGAAGGCACTAGCAAACCATCCATCTGCTGCACCAAGTCTAATTGAAGATGATGCTCTACAACTTCTATTCCACATGGTTGCAAATGGTTCACTGACTGTGTTTTCTCAGTTTAGGGAGGGTCTTGTTCCAATTCACACAATTCAGCTCCATCGCCATGCAATGCAGGTATGTTGATATGGTGCAACATTTTTGTGGATACTTGGTCGTCGTTCATGGCACACCATAAGTTGGTAATATATTTATTTCGTAACTGCACAGGTTCTTGGTCTCCTTCTCGCGAATGACAATGGTACTTCTGCAAAGTACATACATAAGCATCAGTTGGTATGTTCTTTATCTCCTTCATTGTGGACATAAATACTTTATTGAAACATCTAGAGTATTCTATTTTGGTAATAATCTCATTTTTGTTGTTGGGAACATCTGTTCTTTTGTACCAATTATAATTACTCTTATACCTTTTAGATTAAAGTTCTCCTTATGGCTGTGAAAGATTTCAATCCTCAGAATGGTGATGCTGCTTACACCATGGGCATTGTGGATCTGTTACTCGAATGTGTTGAGTTGTCTTACAGGCCTGGTAAACATGGACATACTTTTGCCATTCAGATACATTTCATCTTATTTTTTTTCAATATTTACATAATAAATGGTCAGCTTCTCAGCTTTATTGTCTGATAATATTTCTATATGTGGTTAACCATGCAGAAGCTGGATCCATTAGGCTCAGGGAAGACATACATAATGCTCATGGCTACCAGTTCCTTGTTCAGTTTGCTCTTACACTATGTAGCTTACACAAAAACCAGGTTCTCCAATCTTCACCCAAATTAGTATCCAGAGAGGATGAAGTGTACCCTTCTAGCAATTTGGAACAAGATGCATTCACATCTGATCTTTCACCTCAGCTATCCAGGTTGCTTGATGTTCTTGTAAATTTGTCGCAAACTGGACTGTCTGAAAATTATGTTGGTAAAAGTATGAAACCTTCTCATGGGAAAGGGACAGGCCACAACAGAAGCCGGACTCCATCTGCTGACAAGTTCACAGATGAAGTTTTGGAGATTAGTAGTCCCAAAGTAAAAGATCTTGAGGCCATTCAGATGCTACAGGATATTTTTCTGAAGGCTGACAACTTGGAAGTGCAAGCTGAAGTTCTTAATAGAATGTTCAAGATTTTCTCAAGCCATCTCGAGAACTACAAGCTATGCCAGCAACTACGAACTGTACCTCTTTTTATCCTAAACATGGGTGGCTTCCCTGCAGCACTTCAAGAGGTCATCCTAAAAATTTTAGAATATGCAGTCACTGTTGTAAACTGCATTCCGGAGCAGGAGTTGTTATCACTCTGTTGCTTATTGCAGCAACCCATTTCTACCAGTCTTAAGCATACTATACTATCATTCTTTGTAAAGCTCCTTTCCTTTGATCAGCAGTACAAAAAGGTTCTCAGGGAAGTGGGTGTACTTGGGGCATTGTTAGATGACCTGAAACAAAACAAGCTTTTATTTGGAGAGGATCCACATATCTCTAATTGTACACAGAAGATGTCCAGTGCAAGTAGTTTTCAGAAAACCATGGACAACAAAGATGCTATTCTTTCACCGAAGTTAATGGCTTCTGCTTCTGCCAGATTTCCCATGTTTGAAGATGAAGGAACAATCACTGTTGCTTGGGACTGTCTTTTTTATTTGCTGAAGAGAGCTGAGCCTAATCAACAAACTTTCAGATCTTCCAATGGTGTCAACACTATTCTTCCTTTCTTGGTATCTGAAAGCCATAGATCTGGGGTATTACGGCTATTGTCTTGCCTGATAATTGAAGATTCTCTTCAGGTTTGTGTTTGTATCTGATTCCCATGAAATGCAGATTGTTTTTAATCAAGAGTTATGAGTTATCTTTACTGTAAAAGCTCAACAACCTACTTTTCCTATGCTTGCCTTATGACTTGTTGATTTTAATGATGCTTAAAAATTGAATTTTAAGAGCATGTCAGGTGAACTGTGTCTTCTTTGACATATGAAACCCTCCCCTTTTTCAGGCTCATCCAGAAGAAATAGGGTCACTGATAGAAATCTTAAAGAGTGGGATGGTATCAACCTTGTTGGGTTCTCAACAGAAGCTTGACAACAATGCAAAGTGTGACACATTTGGTGCTTTGTGGCGTATTCTTGGTGCAAACAGTTCAGCACAAAGAATTTTTGGAGAAGCAACTGGATTTTCTCTGCTATTAACAACACTTCACAGTTTCCAGAATGACAATGAAAATGAGGAAACTGAATCATCTTGCTTACTCGTATGAAGATATTTGGTTTTCTAATGCGATCTATGACAGCTGCAGTATGCAACAATTCTGTTAATAGGATAAGGCTGCATACAATCCTGTCATCCAACACTTTCTATGATCTTCTCTTTGAATCTGGGTTGCTCTGTGTGGATTGTGAAAAGCATGTTATCTTACTTTTGCTTGAGCTTGCACTTGAGGTTGTTCTTCCTCCTACCAGTAACCTGCAGGTAGAGAGCATTTCATCTGAAACCTCAGAGGATGATTCAGGTTTCTTGTCCGCAACCTCATTTGGACTTTCAAGGCTTGACAAGGAGCGTGTATATAATGCTAGTTCTGTAATTGTATTGATCCGCTCTTTGTTAATATTTACGCCTAATGTTCAACTTGAGCTGCTGAGATTCATTGAGAAGCTAGCAAATGCCGGCCCCTTCAACCAGGAGAATTTAACTTCTGTTGGTATGGACAGCAGTTGTTCTTTTTACCTTTTCTTTTCTTGACTTCAGTTGTCAAGTCTGCCTTACGTTATTCTTACCCTTTTTGTTATACAGGATGTGTTGGTCTTCTACTTGAGACGATCAACCCATTTTTAGAGGGTTCCTCTCCTATCCTTAATCACACTTTGAGAATTGTTGAAGTGCTAGGTGCTCATAGGTCAGTTATATTTGATGGTTCCCACTGCTAATCTCATTATAAAAGCTCACCTTGTTATTTGTGGTACATTATTTTTTTCTTTGTCAGGTTGTCTTCTTCTGAACTAAGACTTCTTGTGAAGTATATACTTCAGCTGAAAGTGAAGTGTTCAGGTCGTCTTTTATTAATATGATGGACAAGTTAATCCAAATTGAAGATGTTAGACAAGGAAGTATTTCTCTAGCCCCTTTCATTGAGATGGACATGAGCAAAGCTGGTCATTCGTCTATTCAAGTTTCATTAGGAGAGAGGACATGGCCGCCTGTTTCTGGGTATTCTTTTGTTTGCTGGTTCCAATTTCAAAACTTCTTTAGAAACCATCCTAAGGAAGCAGAAAAAACATCAAAAGGATCTTATGGTAAAAGGAATGGACAAGTTTTGCGCATCTTTTCTGTAGGTGCAGCGGATGATGCCAACACTTTGTATGCTGAGCTTTATCTTCATGACAATGGTGTTTTTACCATAGCAACAAGCAATTCAAGTTCATTATCATTTCCCGGCATTGAAATGGGAGAAGGGAAATGGCATCATCTTGCAATTGTGCATAGCAAGCCAAATGCATTAGCTGGCCTTTTTCAAGCAAGTGTGGCCAGTCTATATATTGATGGAAAGCTGAGGCACACTGGCAAACTTGGATACTCTCCATCCCCATTTGGTAAATCTTTGCAAGTAACACTTGGCACACCTGCTATCCGTGCCAAAGTTTCTGACCTATCATGGCGGCTCCGCTGTTGTTATCTTTTTGAGGAAGTCTTAACTCCTGGGAGCATTTGCTTCATGTATATTCTTGGACAAGGTTACCGGGGATTGTTCCAGGACACTGATCTTCTGAGATTTGTCCCAAACCGGGCCTGCGGTGGGGAGGTGATGGCAATTCTTGATTCATTAGAAGTAGAGATTGTTGCACCTTCAAGCAGCCAGCGCATTGATAGCTCAATGAAACAAGGGAACTCTAGACTAGAGAGCAGTGGAATTGTATGGGATATGGAAATGTTAAGAAGTCTTTCCTTACAGCTGTCCGGGAAGAAGCTAATATTTGCGTTTGATGGGACTTCATCAGATGCTTTTCGAGCATCTGGGACTTTGTCCTTGCTAAACCTCGTTGATCCAACTTCTGCTGCTGCATCCCCAATAGGAGGTGAGTGAACTTCTTCCAGCTGTTTAATCTTCATATTTTTTTGTTTCTGAATTGGAACATCCAATATTCAGTTTGCTCTTCGTGACAGGTATACCGCGATATGGGCGCCTAAGTGGGGATGTTTATGTGTGTAACCAGTGCACAATTGGTGACACTGTTCAAACAGTTGGTGGGATGCCAGTTGTTCTTGCTCTTGTCGAAGCTGCTGAAACTAGGGATATGCTGCACATGGCACTGGAACTGCTTGCATTATCTCTTCAACAGAGCCATCAAAATGTGAAGGACATGCAGGCCTTGAGGGGATATCATCTTCTTGCTCTTTTTTTGCATAGGAGGATGTCATTATTTGACATGCAATCTCTTGATATCTTTTTCCATATCGCTGCCTGTGAGGCTTCATTTCCTGAGCCACAAAAGTCAAATATGAAGCGCATAGCAAGTTATGCATCTGGAATCTCCCCGGAGTCCAGTCTTGATGATCTTACCTTACCCAAATTCGGTGATGATATGTCTTCTGTTGGATCACATGGAGACCTTGATGATTTTTCAGCTCAAAAGGATTCATTTGGCCATTTGTCTGAGCTTGAGAATGCTGACTTAGCTGGGGAGACTTCTGAGTTCGTAGTCTTGTCAAATGCTGATATGGTTGAACATGTTCTCTTGGACTGGACCATATGGGTTACTGCTCCTATATCAGTTCAAATAACTCTTCTTGGATTTCTTGAGAGGATGGTATCAATGCATTGGTTTAGAAATCATAACCTCACAATACTGCGTCAAATTAATCTTGTGCAACATCTTCTTGTCACTTTACAACGTGGAGATGTTGAAATTCCTGTGCTGGAGAAGCTAGTTGTGCTGCTTGGTGTCATCTTGGAGGATGGTTTTCTAGCGTCCGAGTTGGAGCTTGTTGTAAGATTTGTAATCATGACATTTGATCCTCCAGAACTTACACCAAACCGCCAGATTGTTCGGGAGGCTATGGGGAAGCATGTCATTGTGAGGAATATGCTATTAGAAATGCTTATTGATCTACAAGTAACCATAAACACTGAAGATTTGCTGGAGCAATGGCACAAAGTTGTTTCATCAAGATTGGTCACATATTTCCTTGACGAAGCTGTACACCCAACAAGTATGAGATGGATCATGACTCTCTTAGGAGTTTGCCTCACATCCTCTGCTACATTTGCTCTTAAGTTCCGTACAAGTGGAGGTTTTCAAGGGTTGAATCATGTGCTTCCAAGCTTCTATGATTCCCCTGAAATATATTATATCCTCTTCTGTTTGGTTTTTGGAAAACCTGTTTATCCTCGAGTACCGGAGGTCCGCATGCTTGACTTCCATTCTCTTATGCCTAGTGATGGAAACTATGGAGAATTGAAATTTGTAGATCTTTTGGATACTATTATTACAATGGCAAAAGCTACATTGATTCATTGATTGTGAAGTCTATGCTTGCACATCAGAATAATAATCTTTCACACCTTAATGGCACCTTGGTTTCGGATCTTGTGGAATCGACGCCAGACATGGGCGGTGATCTTCAAGGAGAAGCTCTGATGCATAAGACATATGCAGCAAGGTTAATGGGTGGTGAAGCTGCAGCACCTGCTGTTGCTACTTCAATCCTGCGGTTCATGGTTGATTTGACAAAAATGTGCCCACCATTCTCTGCCGTTTGCAGGCGGCATGATTTCCTGGAGAGCTGTGTTGATCTGTATTTCTCTTGTGTGAGGTTTGTATGATGCACATCTATTAAGTTGCATGGTGCTCCTAGATGTTATGCTAAAAATCTTTTTGTTCTGCAGGTCTGATTGTGCCCTGAAGATGGCAAAAGATCTAACAGCGGCAGCAACAGATGAGAAGAGTATGCATGATGGTGACAACGAAGGTCTAAAAGACACATTTTCAAGTTTGCCACAGGATCAGGAACAATCTGCCAAAACTTTTAGTATTACAAGTTTTCCCCAGGAGCAGAAAAGTTCGAGCTCAGGAAGTAGTGGAATGCATAACTCCTTTGATACTGCAGAAGTAAAAGCAGATGACTCTTCCCATCAGGCACCCAGCACCAAGTTTTTGAATGGACAAGCAAATCAAGTGTTTCAGAGTGCTCACAATCAAGGACACATATCAACCCTGAGTTCAAATGGCATCGCTGATTCCCACCAATCAGCTGATTCACCAAGTTCGGTTTCTATGAACAATATTGGATCTCCTGTTTTATCTGAGAGATCAACTCACAAAGCAGCGAGATCCCCTACTGCATCTCCCATGGCTCCATTCACATATTGGCCTGGTAGTGCAGGATCAAACACTGATGGTAGACGTCTAACGACCTCACCATCCATGTCTTCAACTATATCTGGGATAGACCTGGATTCATCTCCTGATCTGAAGACAAACATTCAGGGTTCACCTGCAGTGAACACACTTTTCCCGTTGAATTCTAAGCTTCTGCTTGACATAGATGATTTAGGTTATGGGGGTGGCCCTTGCTCTGCAGGAGCCACTGCTGTTCTTGATTTCATTGCTCAAATCCTTGCTGATATTATCTCAGAACAGCTCAAAGCGACTCTTTTTATTGAGAGCATCCTGGAGTCTGTGCCTTTGTTTGTAGATATCGATTCTGCTTTGGTTTTTCAAGGTTTGTGTCTAAGCAGATTGATGAACTTCCTTGAAAGAAAACTCTTGCTTGATGATGAAGAAGATGGGAAAAAACTTGACAAGAGCCGCTGGTCTGCAAATTTGGACCCACTTTGCTACATGATTGTTGATCGTGTATACATGGGCTGCTTTCCTACCCCACTGGGCGTGCTACGCACGCTAGAATTTTAATGTCCATGTTGCAGCTATCCAATAAAGATGGTCGTATTGAAGATGCAGTACCTTCAGGTAAAGGTATTCTGTCCATTGCTCGAGGAGGCAGGCAACTTGACCCTTACATCCATGCCATATTGAAGAACACAAACCGGATGGTAATGTATTGTTTCTTGCCAACATTCCTTAAGAATATGGGGGAGGATGATCTGCTTGCAAATCTGGCTTTCCTAACAGAAACTGGAAGAAGTTTAGCTGTTTCTAAACCTTCCGAGGAAGATTATGCTGTTGATATCTGTACTGTTCTTCAGCTTCTGATTGCCAACAAGAGGCTGGTGCTGTGTCCAAGCAATGTTGATACTGATATAATGTGTTGTTTCTGCATAAATCTATTGGCACTTCTTCGTGACAAGAGGTCAACTGCTCGAAATTTAGCAGTGGATTTACTTAAATACCTGGTAGTGCATCGGCGCCCATCTCTTGAAGACCTCCTAGTTAATAAGCCTAACCAAGGGCAACAGATGGACATCTTGCATGGAGGGCTTGACAAACTACTGACAGGAAGTACACCATTGTTTTTTGAATGGCTCCACAATTCTCAGCAAACAATAAGTAAAGTGTTGGACCAGTGCTCTCTAATAATGTGGGTTCAATATATTACTGGCTCAGCAAAATTTCCTGGGGTGAGAATAAAAGGCATGGAGGTCAGGCGCAAGAAAGAGATGGGACGAAAATCACGTGAATTTGCAAAACTAGATGCAAGGCACTGGGAGCAGATAAATGAGCGGAGGTACAATCTTGATTTGGTTCGTGATGTAATGTCTACAGAGCTAAGATCAATTCGTCAGGACAAATATGGATGGATATTGCATGGAGAAAGTGAGTGGCAAAGTCAGCTCCAACAGCTTGTACATGAAAGAGGAATTTTCCCTGTGCAGCAATTATCTACAGAGCCTGTATGGCAGCTGTGCGCTGTTGAAGGACCGTATAGAATGCGAAAAAAACTTGAACCCTCGAAATTTAAGATAGACACTATTCAGAATGTCCTAGCCAGCAACCTTCAGTTAGATGATGTTAAGATCGCCAAGAAAGAGGATGGAGACATGATGATGACATCTGGGTCAGATACAATGTCAGGTTTGAATCTTTGACCCAGAAGGTACTTGACTCTGATTTTGCATCATTCAAAGATGAAGATGACACATTCAAAGGAGGAAGCACAGTGTCAGCTCCGATTGACTGGACTGACGATAAAAGCAGCATCAACGAACAAAGTCTTCACTCCGCGACAGAATTTGGAGCAAAATCAAGTTCCTTTTCTTATCACATGACAGAGAGTGTCCAAGGTAAATATGAATTTAATTCACCAAGACGGACACCTTCCGTTAAAGGAACTGATGCAAGAACCTCAGAGGATAAATCAGAAAAGGAGTTGCTTGACAATGGAGAATATCTTATCAGACCTTATCTGGAACCTTCTGAAAAAATAAGGCATAAGTACAATTGTGAACGGGTTGCTGGTCTTGACAAGCATGATGGAATATTTTTAATTGGAGAACTTAGCTTATACATTATTGAGAACTTCTACATTGACGATTCCAATTGCATTTGCGAAAAAGGCAGTGAAAACGAGCTCTCTGTCATCGATCAAGCATTAGGTGTAAAAAAGGATATATTGGGAAGTTGTGATTCTCAGCAAAAATCACCATCAACTTGGGGTGCAACAGCAAAGGTTTCACTTGGTGGCAGAGCATGGGCATACAATGGAGGTGCTTGGGGTAAGGAAAAACTTTGCAGCAGAAGCAACCTGCCTCATCCATGGCATATGTGGAAGCTTGATAGTGTCCATGAGCTCCTAAAGCGTGATTATCAGCTTCGGCCTGTTGCAATCGAGATTTTCAGCATGGATGGGTGTAATGAGCTTTTAGTTTTCCACAAAAAGGAGAGGGAGGAAGTTTTCAAAAATCTTATCGCCATGAACCTCCCACGGAATAGCATGTTTGTATTCTTTACCCTTTGCATTTACATACACTCAGTAATTACTATGCACATTTGGTCATTTGCTTAGTAATTACTAGAATTGAATCTGTTTGAAAATAATGAGTAGCAATCTGTATAATTATGCCAGTAGTCCACCTATAATGGCATGAATATTATGTGCCAATTATAACTTTCCTCTTAGACATGTGACTGTCCTTTTTCTCTCTACAAATTCGACTATCTAGGCTAAGCAATTTTGAAAGTCGAAACCATCTCGAAATTGATATTTGGGCGGAGGGTCACAACAGGTTCCTGTGTTTCTTTGCCTAACCTGATAGGTTTATCACAACTGTCAAACAAGATTTGACTGGAAACTGACTTCTTATTTCCACCTAGTACCAGTTTTTTTAATTTCTTAGTAGCAAAATAAAGCAGTGACCTTTTTGATTGACACCAGATGAAATGAAAATAGTTCTGTAAAAGCTTGCCATACAGCCCCAAATACATGCAAATTTGTAAGGTCTTTGTGTTTTATTTGGCACTTCTCACCCTTCCCTATGAAAGTACGAAATCTGGTAATTAGCAAGTTCTGAATGTTTTACTCTCTGGTATGAACATGTTGTGAGTGCAAGTATGATTTGGTAGATAGATGTGCATCTTGGGATACATGCAATTAAATTAAAAGGCCTTTGTTGTACCCTGGTGGTTCCTATTTGCTCTCATTTTCTTCCTGCACATGCACAGCCAGCTGTATTAAGGTGCACAACTAGCATTTTTAATGCCTTTACCTATTATTAACAGGTTGGACACAACAATATCGGCATCCTCAAAACAGGATAGCGGTGAGGGGAGCCGTCTTTTCAAAATCATGGCAAAATCATTCTCTAAAAGATGGCAAACTGGAGAAATTACCAATTTCCAATATCTCATGCATCTAAATACACTTGCTGGTCGAGGATATAGTGACCTTACACAATACCCGGTATTGTCCATGGGTTCTTGCGGATTATGAGAGTGATACTTAGATCTGAGAAACCCACAGACATTCCGTAAGCTTGACAAACCAATGGGATGTCAAACAAAAGAAGGAGAAGAGGAATTTCGAAAGAGGTTTGTTCATCTAACATGCATTGACATACTTATTTTGTTTTAACACTTTAATATAAAAAACTATGTCTTTAGGCTGTAGTTTTGCTGAACATCAGAGTTTATTTATCTAACATAATTTGAAATACCTTCTTTTGTTTACTTCAGATATGATAGTTGGGATGACCCTGATGTACCAAAGTTCCATTATGGTTCTCATTACTCAAGTGCTGGGATTGTCCTTTTCTATCTTATAAGGCTGCCTCCCTTTAGTATGGAAAATCAGAAATTACAGGGCGGGACAATTTGATCATGCAGACCGGTTATTCAATAGTGTTAGAGATACATGGGTAAGTGCTGCTGGTAAGAGCAATACATCAGATGTCAAAGAATTGATTCCGGAGTTCTATTATTTGCCTGAATTTTTGGAGAACCAGTTTAATCTGGACTTGGGGGAGAAACAATCTGGAGAGAAGGTATACTACTTGCATGCACTGATCTTTGCACTGGATGTAATAATACTGCTCTTAACTGAACCCATTGGAGTGAAGCATGTAATCTGTGAAATAATGATTTCAGGTTGGCGATGTTGTTTTGCCTCCTTGGGCTAAAGGTAGCTACAGAGAATTCATTAGGAAGCACCGGGAAGCCTTGGAGTCAGACTATGTATCTGAGAATCTGCACCATTGGATTGATCTTATTTTTGGATATAAGCAGAGAGGAAAGGTATATGTCATCTTATGTTTCTGCTTTTTTATTGTCCCTAGCGGCGGTGCCATTGTCATCATCATGTCAACATACATGTGTGCCATTGTTGTCATCATGATAACATATATGTGTTTGTGGTAAATACAAGGGTGATGTCTTCTGTTATAGATTCATTTTTCTATGTTTCTGCCTTTCTATTGTTTGATGGCATTACTGTCTTCATGACAGCACAAGCATGTTTCATGTTTGGGTTACAAAAACAACTGTTTTGTCTTCTTTAAAGATTTATAAAATTCTCCCATCTTAGCATCTTACCTGTCGAAAACCTCAGTAGTTTTTCATCCAGGGGTGTTCTTGTTCAAGCATTCAAAATTTGTCCTTTTTATTTCTCATAGTCTCTCAGTTTTGAGCAATATATATGTTAGCCAAAGTACTTTACATTTGTGAATGCAAACCACAGTGACTCATAAATTTGTGATGCTAAACAGGGGGACAAACCAATATGTCGCGTATTTGTTGACTTTATTTCTGATTGTTATTTTCTTTTGCATGTCAGGCAGCTGAAGATGCCACTAATGTCTTCTATCACTACACCTATGAAGGCAATGTTGACATAGATGCAGTATCAGATCCTACCATGAAGGCTTCGATACTGGCACAAATCAATCATTTTGGTCAGACCCCCAAACAATTGTTCCAAAAGCCCCATCCTCAGAGACGGACTGACAGGAAGGTCCTTCCTCATCCTCTACGGTACAGCGCCAATCTTACACATCAAGAGATTCGGAAGTCAGCATCGTCAGTGTCCCAGATAGTGACCTACAATGATAAGATCCTAATTGCCACGTCGAACAGCTTACTCAAGCCAGTAAATTATAGCGAATATATATCTTGGGGATTTCCTGACCGCAGTTTGAGAATAGTGACCTATGATCAGGATAAACTTCTATCAACACATGAAAACCTTCATGGTGGTAGTCAGATTCAGTGCACTGGAGTGAGCCATGATGGCAACATTCTGACGACAGGTGGTGATGATGGAGTAGTTGCAGTGTGGAGATTTTTCAAAGACGGCATTCGTCGTCTCCTGAGAATGGAGAAGGCCTTGTGTGCTCACACTGCCAAGATAACATGCGTCTATGTGAGCCAGCCTTACTCATTAATTGTCTCGGGCTCTGACGATTGTTCTGTGATTTTGTGGGACCTGACAAGCCTGGTCTTTGTGAAGCAGCTGCCAAAGTTCCCTGCATCAGTGTCTGCGTTGCATGTGAACAATCTCACTGGTGAGATTCTGACTGGTGCTGGTGTTCTTTTGCTGTTGGAGCGTCAATGGAGACTGTCTTGCCGTGGTCAACACTTCTCAGCTTCCTTCTGATCTCATCCTGTCTGTGACAAGCACTATGCATTCCGACTGGCGTGATACGAACTGGTATGTCACCGGTCATCAAAGTGGTGCTGTGAAGGTATGGAAGATGGTGCACTGCACGTCTGACGAGGCAGCAAAGAGCAAAAGCAAATCTCCAGCGACCACCTTTGGAGGGCTGGGTCTGAATGGCCAGACACTGGAGTACAGGTTACTTCTTCAGAAGGTGCTCAAGTCACACAAGCACCCGTCACTGCCCTTTGTCTCCCACCCGACCTGAAGCAGCTTCTGAGCGGGGATGCCAGTGGTCACCTGTTCTCGTGGCCACTAAAAGATAACTTTAAGGTTTCATAGCAACAGAGGATAGCCAGGATTCAGCTGCACATATAGAAAGGATTGATAATTAAGTTATATCTCTGGTTCCTTTATCACCCAGAAACTGACAAGCGCCTGCTTGTGTTGCCAACAAGAACTCAGAGTTGGCCCCAGCGCCCAGAAACATGCGCCACAGAGACGGTCTACCTTCAACGCCCAGGCCATTCAGCAATCCGGGATGAAGAATACGTCACAACAGAAACACATCGTTGTGCAGACATTACAATCTTGTACTGTGTATTATCTACCGGTTCTACCTCATCCTCTTGTTTTTTCATGAGAAGGATTCGTGCGGGGTAGTAGCAACCAGTGTTTGTAAAGTTGTATAGGATGCTTTTGGTGGACGATCGGTGATGGTGTTGTTGTACGGTCGAGATGCTCTCTCTCTCTCTCTCCTCTCTCTCTCTCTCTCTCTCTCTGGCTTGGGGACGTAAGGAAGGGGTGTTAGGTTCTCTTCTTTTTCTTTTGTTTCTCTCTTTTGTCCCCAGAAAGTGGTGGTGTTCATTCATTGACTGGGTGTAATTTGAGCACCCTTCTGTTCCCTTAAGTTCATTTGCACATACATGCAAGAGATTTTGCCTCCCAGTGCATAGAATCTGCAGCCGATTTTTATAATCTCACCGTACGGCTCTCGTTCTGCTTCGCCATTTCACTTGAGAGTTCAGATACGGCTCACGTTTGACAGAGCATCAACGTCTGCTGCGAACAGAGCACCAGGAGATTGGAAAGGATGTGTGATTTCGGTGGGCTAGTTATTCTCAGGACTCGCCGGCGTGCAAAGCGACGGCGCCGGAGTCCGAATGCAAAAAGCTCGCCGGCGGGCATGCGAGTCGGCGGGAGAGGATACGCAAGCGTCGTGGCATTACATGGGCCCAAATGTGGCCGGCGGCCCATAGACCTCGTCTTCTCGGACTCGGCGTCTCCCCACCGCCGCACTCGTCTTCTTCCCTTTCTTTTTTTGCTTTTCATGGACAAATCATCCGAAATCGAAATTTCAGCTTAAGTTATTACTCTCCATTCCCTCTCTCTCTCTCTCTCTCTCTCTCTCTCTCACTGCCCGGCCCTGTACGAACCCTAGACGACACGACGCGCAAAAACCCGCGTCCGCCTCCGGCGGCGCCGACATGGCCCCCGCCGCGACGGACTCCGGCGCCGAGGACCTCCCCGCGCGCAGATCCGACGCCACCGACGTCGCCGGCAACACCTGGGACCTCGCCGCGTTCTCCCCGCCCCCCGCCGCGGCGCGCAGCGGCGGCGAGCTGTACATCTACCGCAACACATACAACCTCGTGCCGCGCTCCATCGGCGGGTGCCGCGGGAGGCTCAGGTCGCTCAAGTTCTTCGGCAACGACGTGGAGGTGCTCCCCCCGGAGGCCGGGGAGCTGGACCAGCTCGAGAGTCTGCAGGTGAAGGTGTCCGCGCCTAGGGTCTCTGGGGCGCCGCTCCGCCGGATGCAGGCTCTCAAGGAGCTTGAGCTCTCCATGGTGCCGCCCAGGCCATCCGCGTGTTCCATACTGGTTGAGGTCGCCGCTCTAAAGTGCCTCACCAAACTTACCATTTGCCACTTCTCCATTAGGTATGCACAACTACAGACCACTAGCCTAATTGCTGCTGCCTGCCTGCCTTGTGATAATTTAAGCAAAGTTTCCAATTTGTCAATAATATGTTTGTTTCCTTGCACCTTGTAAATGTGGTTCCTTTCTTCTGTATTACTGATGCCATTTGCGTCAGTAGCACATAATTGTCAAGGAAATGGATTCCATCACAAATTATAATGAAGTTGAATCACAAAGGTATAGTGGACTAGGTTCTGGCCTTAATTGATTTTTTTCATGCTAACTATCTTCTGGTAATCATTATTGCCTTTTCCAAGTTTAAATTGAAGCGGGAGGATGGTTAACTCTCTTAGGCTGTCACAAATATTTAACTTCCCTATTTGTAAATACACATTTTGTAATATACTAATATAGGCCCTGCTTGGCATGGCTCCATCTCCAGCTTCAAGTTGGATCTAGGAATTCCTAACTCCAAAAATTGTTGGACTTGGAGTTGTGAGTAAACTCGAATGTCTAGTAAGTTGTTTTGACCATCTACTAAACCCCCCAAAAAAAATCAAAGTTCCAGCTCCATCTCCAATATTTTTTTGAGCTACAAATTCTCAGATCCAACTTGAAGCCGGAGTTGGATCCATGCCAAACAGGGCCATACTCCCTTCATTCACGTATCTAGGGCATATTTCTTTGCATCTCAAAGGCCAAAGTTCACCCAAAATGGCCAAACAAAACCTCACTTTCCCTGGTTTAATTGTCTGGCATGTGCTGCTCGATGACATATTCATTCATCCAATCACACCCTGTGCTAGCCAAATGCTCAACTCATGCATGCACGTTCAGCGCCATGTGTGGATTAGTGTAGGGCACTTGTGACCAAAAATCAAGAGATGCTTTGGGTGTAGTGTGCCATACTTGCAATGGTGCTTGCTGCACATATGTTTACTCAGAGTGCTAGATTAGACCAAATATTGGAAGGTTCACAGTATTTCTGACAATGTTTCAGTTTTAGGCTATGTTGAGTTACTCATTTTGTCTTGCTCCTTCAAAGAGGAAAGATTTCAGATTTCACAATCCCATTCTTTCACAATCTATAGGTACCTCCCTCCTGAGATTGGCTCCCTAAGAAAGCTGCAAGAACTTGATCTTTCATTCAACAAGTTGAAGAACTTGCCTAACTGTATAACTGAGTTGGGTGCCCTAAAGTTCCTCAAAGTGACTAATAATAAGTTGGTGGATCTACCCTCTGGAATCTCTTCGTTGCGATGTCTTGAAAGCCTTGATTTATCAAACAACAGATTGACTTCCCTTGGGTCGGTTAAACTCATATCTATGCTTACGCTACAGTATTTAAATCTTCAGGTATATCTTAATTCTTAACAGAAGTTTATTTTCTACCGGATCATTTTAAACAAAGGACATCTACTAAATCATTTTGATCTGGCTTTTGCTGTGAATTCAGCTATCATTATTATATATGATACTGCCTTAATTTATTTGATGTCTTTGCTATTGTCTTTCCTAGTTGGTTCTGATTTATTAGATCTTGTTTTTTTTTCTGTTTTCTGTAACTTTATGCTGATTCTATGGTATTGATTCATTTTTGGATCAAAACCTCAACATTTTCAAGAACCTCATAAACTGTTGTATTTGGAGAGAAATGCATGCCACTATTGAGGGAAGAGACTATCAATGGGTTCCTTATATCTTTTTACAAGTTATTTATGTTTCCATTGAAATTTTAATAAAAAGTAAGGGCAGGAGTTTATCTGGGATTCTGGGACTAGAAAAACACTTGTAGAGGTGCCTAACCAATAAATAATATCATTTCTATCATATAAACCTCAGTAGGAGCCTCTCCTGCTGGTTTCACTAAAAAATCCTTTCTATCCAATAAGTAATATACTGAATCTAGTGGATTTGACCAGATTTTTGGACTTATATTTTGATGTCTGTAGTGATTGTACTGTCGAAGTTTTCCACTGTGTTCTGGCGTTTATAAAAACTTTTATGCCAGAGACTGATATTCTCTCTCTCTCTCTCAAGTTTAATAGGATCTCCAATTCTTGTGTTATTCCCGCATGGATATGCTGTGACATGAGGGGAAATGGTGAAAGCTGTATGAAACGTGGCAAAATACAATCTATAGCTGTTGCGAGCAACAACACTTCAGCAGAATCTAAAACTACAAGTCACACTTGCAATGTCGCACGCTTATGCTCACATCTAGAAGCTTCCTCAAATTCAAAAGCTCATCTGATGCAGAAAATAAAGAAGGGGTGGAAGCGGCGGGACTGCCTGCAACAGCAAGCTCGCCAGGAGCGTTTGGACTCAAGCAGGAGCAAGCTTAATGAAGATTATGTTGATGAAATGGCTGTGAACATGACAGAAGATGAGAGCCCTTTTCACAATATGGAAAACAAGCCTGATATGAAAGGCATTGATGAAGAAACTTCATTACATGACTTGTCAAAAGAATCAAATTCTATATCTGAAGACCTATCTTGTATAGTTTACGATGACAGCTATGAACATACGAAAGATAGTGGCATGATGTTACAGGACCACTGTGAAGAAGAAAAACCTGGATTAGGCATGAGAAACCATGGTAACAGTTCTTGTATCAGTGCTAATACTGCTACTTCCAACAGGAGCAGGATCTGCAGTGTTGAAAATGAACTAGAAGATACTGCGTCATCAGTCCACGATAGTGCTGAGGTTGTTGAAGAGAACTCTTCAGAGACATCTAAGCTTACATCTAAATCTAAAAGGCACCCTGATATGGACAGCAATCCGAAACCTAGAAAATTCCTTAGACCATTTGATGAATGCTCAAAATTATCCTATAAGTACAGTGTGGAATCATTTTGCAGTATTGATGACCATCTACCAGATGGCTTCTATGATGCGGGACGAGATATGCCATTCATGCCATTAGAGGAGTATGAACGGAGTATTGGACTATATGCACGCGAAGTTATTCTCTTGGACAGGTTAGTGCACATTCCATACTTTGGCTATTGGCTCTCTGTATTTTGCATGTGGTGTATGTCTTAACTCCCCCTTTTTTGTTTAGAGAGCAAGATGAAGAGTTGGATGCAATCGCGTCTTCAGCACAGATATTATTATCTAGTTTGATGACGCCAGGCTGTTTTGTAACTGATGAAGATGCAGGCCAGGACCTACTTAGAGCATCTGTGCTTGCTTTGTTTGTTTCTGACTGCTTTGGAGGTTGTGATAGAAGTGCTTCTCTTAGTAGAACACGGAGGGCTGTTGTTAGCTTGAGAAAGGAGCAACCTTTCATATGCACTTGTTCTGCTGGAAGCATATGTGACAGCAGTGAAGCATCTAAGCAGATTAGTAGTCTTTATGGGCACTTTGATTTTACTGGCCTGTGTGATAAATCAATACATATCATCAAGGAAAGGAGAAATTCAGGAATAGTACCGATAGGAACACTGCAGTTTGGTGTTTGTAGGCACCGAGCTGTCCTAATGAAGGTAACTCCTTGTTTCTCTAGCCCGAACTCATATTCAGTATTTACCCTTTAACATTGTAACCACATCCACTGCAGTATTTGTGCGATCGGGCAGACCCTCCAATTCCTTGTGAACTTGTGAGGGGTCATCTTGACTACACGCCTCATGCTTGGAATGTTGTTCCTGTTAGAAAAGGGAATATCTGGGTAAGGATGATCGTCGATGCATGCTACCCCACCAACATAAGGGAAGAGGCAGATCCAGAGTACTTTTGCAGGTAAACACCCTGTGATCCTCAAATCTCTTTGTCCAAGCTAAGTTTTTTTCTGTGTTTTTGTGTTGTGCTTACCTACCATTCTGTTTTTGTAACATTTCCACTATTAGGTTAGTACGGTTCTAATATACAGTGTTATGATGTTAGGAAAAAAATGTTACCCTAAGGCAGCCAGGAGCTAACACTTTTTTGCTGTGGGGCCTTATTTATATCATAAGTAATCTATATATAACTAAAGTTAGCAAAGATTAAACTCCAATGTTAAAATCTAACGTGTCTGATATTTTACAAGATACTGCTATGGTTAGTTATGTTAATGCCTTGTGCCTTTGACCTTTATTATGTTGTATGGTTATGGTTGTCTTGGTGCTTGCAAGTTGAGTCTCATCTTCAGCTCTTGGTGAAATTTTGCTGCCACTTCCATCTGCCATACAGCTGTCATTTAGTTACTTTCCCCAGTTCAGAAGCTATCAAGCTATTGCCACTTTGATGGAGAGAACCTATTCATCAGTCTTCCCTTTTAGACTTGCTAGTAGATATTTGTTTGATCTACTGTTATTTTTTCACCTGATTGTAGGGGGTTTCATCTGCTGATCTAGTTGCATGCATTTAAACCATGTTGTTTGAGTCAGCTATTGGGAACAAGTACACATTCTAGACATGGGCGTTCTTTCTGAATCCAACATTCCATCTTACAATTGGGTGCTTAGGTTTCCAAAATAGTGTAATGGAAAAGGAAGTACTTGTTATTTGACTTGAACCTGTCCTGACAGTCGATTTGTCATCTTAATATTGATTTACCCCCTTCTGCATATTGTTTCAGGTATGTTCCCCTTAGTCGGATTCACATCACACTTGATGGCGAGGGTTATACTTCACGGTCTTCCTTCCCTTCTGTCTCACTGTGCAAAGAAATTGAAGCTACAGCTTCTAGTTCTGTCTACCACTGCAAAATTGGTGCTTTTGACGCGGCAGCAAAGGTTTTGTTCACTCTTCTTTTTTTTCATTTGTCAAGTTGTACTTTCATGTCTATGTTTGGAGTTAGTTGACATTTCCATCAAATGCAGGTGCGATATCTAGATACTCGCTATGCTTCCAGTGATGAAGTTAAAAATTTTGAATATAAGCTCCTTGGGGAAGTAAGAATGCTTGGTGCTCTAAGGAAGCACCGATCCATAGTGGACATATATGGTCATCAGCTTTCTTCTAAATGGGTTCAAGTTGATGATGATAAGGAATACAGGATATTACAGTCCATAATTATAATGGAGTATGTTAAAGGAGGGTCTCTGAAGGTAAATTCTTTTTCATGCGTAAGACTCGTTTTATTGTAAAACACCTTAGTGTTTGGATATTCTTGTTAACTTAAGTCTTTTTTATCTCTTTTGTTAGGGTTATTTGACAAAACTGCTGAAAGAGGGGAAGAAGCATGCACCCATTGACCTGGCATTTTACATTGCTCGAGAAGTTGCCGGTGCATTATTGGAGCTGCACAAAAAGCGAGTTATTCACCGGGACATAAAAAGTGAGAATGTTTTGGTTGATCTGGATTCAGAGAGAAGTGATGGCACACCTGTGGTCAAACTCTCTGATTTTGACCGGTCAATTCCTTTGCATTCTCTCTCCCATACATGCTGTATAGCTCACCTTGGGACATATCCACCCAATGTTTGTGTCGGTACACCTTGTTGGATGGCTCCAGAGGTTCTTCATGCCATGCATGAGAAAAACCAATATGGACTGGTAAGCTTTTATTTCAAAGTTCTGCTTTCCTTGTTTCCATCAACACAAGTTTAGTTGTTTTTAATGCTGGCTCCAGAAACCATATGGTATTTATTTCTCTACAATCTGCACAATGAATTGGTCTAGTTATGTTTTATTAATAGCTGTGCAGCCAATCTGGTCATTTTTGTCATGTTCTAAAGTGAAAAATATTTTTCTTACAGTAGAAAATTCTTAATCCATTATTTTTAGGAAAACAATGTTTTATACTTTGTATATGACTCTGCCATTAGAGCTATCGTTTGTGTAAGCATTTGTGTTGGTTTCCAGTGTAAATCCATTTAGTAATTTATTATGGGCTCTAGGTACCGCATGTGTTAGTAAAATATCTACCTCTCACCCCAATTGACACCCCATAAAAGGTTGATGATGCATATATTTTTATGCAGGAAGTTGATATCTGGTCATTTGGTTGTTTTTTATTGGAGATACTTACACTTCGGATACCCTACCAGGAGCTACCTGATTCAGAAATATACAATCTCATAAAGGTGGGTCCTTTGCATCAGAAGCAAGTACTAGTCTGTTGTCTCTATACTCTATAGTTGCTAGTGGAGTAGTGGTTATGCATAATGATTTTGAACAATGTTCTGAATTTTCTATCATCAGAGGAAGAAGCAAAGACCAAGACTAACTCTAGAACTAGAAGCCTTTTGGACATTGGACGATCCAATGACGAGGCTGGAGTTGGGTGTCACATCTGATGCTCATGCAGAAAAACTTAGTCTTCTAATAGATCTCTTCTACCAGTGCACTAGAGGAATTGCATCCGAGCGCCCCAAAGCTGAGACGGTTTACAATTTGCTGTGCTCTCTACCTACATGTTATGACATAAGGTGAAGTCTGGATCTTGAATGAGGAATCTGACGAGACAACCAACCAGATCGGTCTGGGCATCGAGAGCAAGTTATGCTGGATGGGTTTAGCAGGTCAACAGATCTGGCCAACTTTCGTCGGTTCGACGATCTAACCAGCATGCCGTGCCTCTCTTGTTCCTCGAGTGGGGGTGACGCAGAAGGCGAGAAATCATCGAACCAAAGCCGGTGGAAACTCTGTTGTCTGGAGCTCCTCCGGTGTCAGTTTTTGTAGCAGCCCGGCTTCCAGTCTCACCTGTTGCCGCAGCCTTCGTCTGATCATGTGTTGCTTGTTTGTAGCATCATTCATTCATAATTTTCAGAGGCAGATGTATACTATGCTCGTGAAGACAATCTTGTCTACCTGTATGATTGTATCCCTCAGTTAATTCATTGTGCGTGAGCTGCTGTCAAATAAGGAGGCGCTCCTACATTCTGCATGAGACTCGTTATACTGTTGTACAGACAATGAGAACTTGAACTGCTGATTGCGTGAACTGATTTCTGCTGTATTCCAGCAGCAGCAGCAGCAGCAGCTCGTTGGAAATATTTCCGTCTGAAACATGTAACAGGCTTGCTGTGCCACTCGCAAGTCGACACCTGTTCTCTTTAAGCAGTAAGTCTACTGTCACACTGTTCATTGTATTCGAGCTGGGATAGCTCGCGTTTTCAACTCCGGTCCGTAGAAAGGCAAACATCGACGATGCCAGCAGCATAAAGTATTCACCGTTCGATGGAGTTCTTTGACTAGAGTTCAGCTTCTGCGTGGACCAAAACATATGTTAAAGTATAATACTGCCATTCCCTAATCCCTACGTCCTACGCGATGTATCTCATTAATTTTGTTAAATTGTGTGGTAGTATCACTTAGTTACTTAGTTAACGTAAGATTTACTATTTTAGCACTTCAAATATGTGCACTTTACTATAATAGCACTTCTTGAGGCTGACATTTAGTACCGTCTGAGTCAATGAAAGTGGGTTCAAATGCTATTATAACGAAGCCACTTCTTTAGAGTGTTAAAATAGAAAATCTCTCCTTAGTTAACTGGATCTCATTAATTACACACGTTTTAATGAAAAAAACAAGCTAAAAATCAGGTTTTTATGTGAAGTAAAGATGAAGTCTTTTGTAGAGAGAAACAAAGGCGAGCTGACGGAGGAACTTCCGGCGTGGCGTAATCTATTGTTGCTGCAATAAACAAAGCGAGGTTTGCCGTCTCGAGACAAAGAAGGCCAAGGCCAAAGCCACGTTCTCCTCCGCCGCGCCGCGCGACAAGGCCTCCACGTGAGATTGGAGGAGGGCATCGCCGCTTTGACTCGCCGCTGATTGGCCCAGCTGCCTGCCTGCCTGCCTGCGCGTCTCGGATCCCACTCGACGGTCTCGGCCGCGGCCGGACGCCTCCCCATTTGACCGATACGCCGCCGTCGATCTGTGTCTATAAATGGGCAGGTGAGTGTTGAGGTCGTCCTGGCATGGCCTTGTCATTATCGAGTGGACTTGATTCCAGTGCCCAAGTGAAAGCGTGAAGCTGCCAGCATGATCTAACTTGCAGAGAAGAAGGGAACAAGCTAGGCCTTGTTCATGGCGAGAAACCAGCTAGCTGTATCTGCTCGGTTTGTTTTTGAACCGGCAGCAGCTCCATGAGTGAGCTAGGCTTCTTCCGAGTGACGGTTAGATCGTGCTGTGACAGTTTCACTCTTTCCCTGTTGGGCACACAAGGGACAAACCGTCCTACAAAATGCAGGGCTCAGCTAGAGCTGTTGATCAGATGATTCAGGTGCGTACATATGTCCATCCATCGATCTATCGTCTCGTCCCAAGGTATAGTAGTTCAGTACTTCAGTAGCCACTGAAATCGAAAGACATTGCATTGCATATGGAGTGTACATTCAGTTAGCTCTTGTAGCTAGCTAGCTGCATGCACAGTGTGACTGACAGCTCCCTTCCTCGCATCACAGCCGAACACTGATACTGCTACACCAGTCGCCTCTTGCGAGCAGCGGCAGAGCCAGCAGAGCATATAAAGTTAACTGTTGTTGTATTCCTTTAAAATCTTCTATCTATAATAAGAGGTGCAGCATTTATTTGATAAAACCAAACATTTAAGAAAGGATGAAAAAATGACTACAAGTTGACGAAATCCGTTCGCCATCCGATGAATTCTGAGGATGTGTTTGGTTGAGCTATGACTATGGAAAAAATTGATGTGGACTGTGGGCTGTGGAAAAACTGTCGTGAGATGTCAGCTGTGAGGGACTATTTAGCTGAAACAACTGTGGAGAAACTGTTTTGAACTGTGAGCTGTGTAAAAAATCAATTTATGAAATTTTGTATGGTTGTATAAATTTGAAATGTCAATTTATGGAATTTTGTGTGTTGTATGAAATTTGAAACATCAATTTATAGAATTTTGTGTGGTTGTATGAAATTTGAAATGTCAATTTATGAAATTTTGTATGGTTGCATGAAATTTGAAATACCAATCAGTTAACATTAGTATTATCAAAGATTCAAAGCCAGAAGCCAGAAAGCAAGTCTGGATGAGCTTCTACAGTTTCACTATGCTAAAAACTGTTTTTATTAAAAATTATTGGCTTGAAATAGATCTTTTGATTGGCTTTTAACTTTCTTTCGGGAAGCAAAAACTATTTCCAAAAACCAAACTAAAGTACATGAGATACGGAAACGACCAAGGAAAAGGGGGATACTTAGTGGGAACAGCATCGGAGCAGAAATCCAAACGTTAAAACAAACGATAATCCGAATAGGATTGAGTGAGATCGGTGACGACTGTCTCAACTTAAGTCACTGTCTGATTTCAAGTCCAGGAACAGAGAAGCTGCAGGAACCGACTAAACTAATAAGAGCTATAATGTTTCAGGTAGCTAGTTGATCTAAATATATTAACCGGTAAAAATATAAAAAAGTAGGTGTTTCTATTTTCTGTATTATAGTTCATTTGTAGTTCCTACCGCTACTAAGTGCCTCTTTGTTTCAGTTTCTGGCAGCTATAACTACTTCTAGAATCTAAAATAGTCTAGATTCTAGACTCAATTATGAGAATTAGTAGCTGCAGAATCTAAAAATGAACTAGAATCCAAAAACTGAAAAACGCCAGCTACTCGAACTAGCTAGCTGATTAGAACTGCTAGAAGCTGAAACAAACGTGTACTAATTATGTCTATTTGGGTACACAATTTTGACTATTTATTGCAAGCAGTGGTAGCGATCCTAATACTGGCCCATGCGGCCCAAAACATTAGGGTTCTAAGGCCGTGGGCCCGTTAGCCACCTCTGGTGTAGTTCAGCTCGGATCACCAGACTAGACTAAAATTTTTTGCAAAAGTAATTAATTAGTAGCACACGGATCGACTGCTACGTCCCGTGGGCGTTTCGAATTCGAAAGAACATCCACAACTGCCGCATCTTGAATCACAAAGGCTCGTGCTTAATTATTGTGTGGCTCGTGGATTTGCGTATTGCTATAGACTGTTTAGGTGAATACCATGTCCATATATAATGGTTACTCCTATCCCAAATAATTCAAAGTTCGTCTCATTCTGCATAAAAAAATTCGATTCCGAGCTCAACTTTTTGTAAGTTTGGCCAGCGATTACATGTCTATCCCTCGAGGAGTTGTGTTCATCAGAAAAGGGATACAATGCTGCCACTGGGGGGTAAACATTATCTCACACATGTGCGTGTGTGAGAGAGGGCGAGCGACTAATTATGTGGTTGATTATGATTATTACTTTAATTAATTATATTTTTGGGGTCGGTTTGGTTCAAGTTTTTGAACCAGCTTCCTAATCTGAAAGCTAGAATATGAACCAAATAGTTTTTTGGACACCTAGTTTTTTTCGGAATCTGTAAATTTTCGCAGTGCAAACATGAAGTTGAAGGTATCTTAGATTCCACATATTCTCACAAACAGTTTTTAGTGGAAATTACTTGCATTTGTCATTAATGAAATATCTCTTCCATTGACATACAATACTTAAAACTAAATAGTTTTCTAAAAATAAAGTTAATATATGATGGTTGGAAAACACAAATACATTTCACTTATAAATAATTCAGTTTTAGTTTTCTTATTACAATAATGATATAAATGCAAATAATTAAAAAAACAGTGTTTATATTGAGTTCATATTAATAATACAACCAAACATACATCAGGGATTATATACATTACAGAACTATAAAACTAATATCATATGTAAGCTTTTCAACCGTAAATTAAATTACATTACACGAATATATTTAATATAATTATTAGTCATGCACGCACCTGTTATTTTAGGATGGGTGGATGGATTAAGTAATAAAGAAATCTCAGAGCATCTTAAGAGATATACTAAATTTTATTCCCTAAATTACATATAGGGATTATCCTAAACTCATCTTATCCTAAAAATTAATTAATCTACAACAGTTTCCCTATAATTTTGATCCCTATTTTTAAATCATACAAATATAGTCTATAATATATAATAATTTTGAGTAAAACTATGTTGCATTCAAATATATGTATTGCCCAACATATAACAATACGTATGAGAAAAATAATATACATGCAAGAGAAAAATATGTGCAAATGGATATAGAGACTTACCAAATTAATTCTATATTGAGAGAGATGAATGTGATCATTTAGGGGAACTCTTGGAGCTTCATTTTTCACAAAAATATCTAAATTCAAATTAAATAGATATATAGGTAATTTTTTGGAGATGCTCGATTAGATGAATTGAGAGAGAAACAAACAATGTAGTATTATTATTGTAAGTAGTGGCAGTAAAACGACCATTTTTTTTGAAAAGCAAGCGAGAGCTTCACCGCAATATATATTAAGGGGGTGAAGACCCGGGAAAGAAACAAGTTATAAACTTATACGGAGAGGAGAAAACAGAGAGAAGAAGACAACTAGCGATCAGCTAAACAAGCTAGAGAGAAAGCTGAGAAATCTGAAATCACTCGATAGCAATCGGTTCAAAGCGAGAATGGAAGATGCGACTATTTAAACGACCATAGTTTTCGATCGCACGTATACGTGTTGCAGAGTCCATCCCCGTTGTTGTCGGTCGGTGTCTCGCTAATCAACATTAATTATCAGTTTAATTAGTACTGTAGAGGCTACGATGGTCCCTTTAATTTCGCCACCCAACAATTAAAGTTCATTGCAAACAAAAACAATATGTGCATAAAGAGAAAGAAAGCAGACTGATTTCTACTCGTCTTTCCACTCTAAAAGCCGCCAATAATTCAGACAACTATATATACGGGGATTCTCTGCACCGCATCTAGTCAGGTGCAAATCAGGGGGGGTGTTTTTGGTTCGTCGCACAAATCCTACATAAATTCCATATAAAATTTATAAGAGTTGAACATTTAGGACACAAGTTTTGACTAGTTTTTTACATAATCAATCGTGTGTACTGTAAAAGTTACATAACAAAATTTATAATCCAAAGTTATATGATTAAATTCGTCATGTGTTGTTGGATACTCTTATATATGTGTGTGTTGGTACCATATAGTCAAGTGTTGCACACTCTGATATAAAATTAAAGTGTCATTTTCTTAATAGGTAGGTCGATAAAATCTTATCACACAGTCCAATAAAAAAACTATATTCTCACATACATTTATATTTGAAAAAATTAAACAAAATCTGACTCGAATGATTCGTGACATATTTATCCCATTTACACACGACTTCTCGATATCAATCGGTGGCGGAGTTAGAGAAAAAATTAAGGAGTACACCACTTCACCATATGAGCTAGGGTATACTATATTGAACTTATGAGGATGAACAAAAGTAAAAATTTATTAATAATAACTATTTTTTAGAACTGAGTTTTTGAGAACCCTTCCATCAACGTAGCTCCGCCCCTGATATCAACACTGTGCTGTTCACTTATGAAGTAGCAAGGAATAATTGAGAAATACTCTTTTCATAATACTGTAATCTATTGTAATCTAGGTTGAATGAAGCATTTACTAGTTAATAAATCTAGATAGTGTCCTAATACAGTGAATTTGGACAATTCCACTGTACATATTTATTATACTAGAAAATATCTTATTCAGTTCTAAATTATAATATTATGGAAACGGAGAGAGTACACGACTATGTGGGTCTATTTGAGTCCACTACATTCCTTACAAAATTACTGTATTTCTAGCTTTGTTAAAAGTCTAACAATGGTAAGTTTGAACAAATTTATAGCAAATAGAATAAACACGTACAGTACAAAACAAGTAACTATAAAAAATATATATAATACATATATTTAATTATTCTTGTTTTATATCAAAATCATTATTATTTATTAATATATATAAATTTGGCCAGACGTCGGATAATTTGACTTAGGACAGGAACAACGTTTCACTGGTAAATGCTAATAACTGGTCCGAAGAAGGTACCGGTCAAAATTCAAAATCTTGTATTTGAATTTTTTGGGTAAAATCTGGTAGTCGGAATCCTACAAAAAGTTTTTAGATCCCTCCAGCTGAATCCACGACCCTCAAAACAACCTTGGCTGCAGAAGATCCAACGTGTAGAGAGACACACAAGCTGATGCGTCAGTGTGGATTGGCTCAAAAACAGTCCAAATTCAAATTTAAAAAATGCCCGAAAGCCAGACAGCACCCGCACCATCGCCGTTCGTGCGTGCTCCGTCCTCATCGATCCCCATTAGCCCAGCCGCCCCCACCTTCCCATCTCGCCTGTCTATGTTCACCCCTCCCCGCAATCCCGTCCAGGTTCACCCGCCTTCATTTTACACTCTCTCGTTTCTGGTACCGGCTATGATTAATACATCGCAAGAAGTCAAACATAAAAGAAAATATTTGAAAAGAGTTGGTAAGAATAAAACAGAAAGTTAGATATATTAACAAGAACTTCCTCCCTCCGGTACATAAAAACAAGTCGTTTTATCAAAAGGTTGCTAAAACAAGTCATTTTGTATTTTATTGTGCATTTTGGACAACTATATCCCTCAAATAGTACTACTTTTTTCTTATTTTCTGTGCTATGTTTACTTTGCTCTATATTTAATAGGGCAAATATGGAAAATACACACTAATTAATTGCTCCTTGGTATGTGAAATCACGTCCAAAACGACTTGTTTTGTGTACCGGAGGGAGGGAGTAGAGTAGATTATACTCTTTGAAATAAACCTTGTTTTTACTTTGCAATGGGCTCGACACATGTTTTCACTGTGACATTTTAAAATATTTTTTATTTAACACTAGGATTCATCACTAAACTTAGAGAACTTTCATTAAAGTTTATGCAATCTGAATAAAACTCTTTGAAACACGGTCTAAATTCAACAAATCTAGTAAGTTGCACTCATATTTTTAAAGATGTTTGAATAATTTTAAAATTGTGCTCTATCTATCCCATAATATATAATTTAGGTCCGGATTTGATATTTCATAATACAACGAATCTAGACTGCGTCATTGTCTAGATTCGTCGTATGAAATATTAAATTAAATTCTAAAATTATAATATTATACAGATTATGAATGCACTTTGCTCTTTTTAATTTAATATTGTGAAGAGTAACAAGTGTGAGATGTGGCGAGGAAAACAAAAACAAACAAAAGGAAGGGCATTATAAGTAGGTGGATGTGGTGGAGGAGAGCAAATCGAGCAAGCCATGGCGACGCAGGCCGCCTTCCTCGCGAGATTCCCGCAGGTGGCGCAGCGGAGCCGCTACCGCGCGGGGGCGCCGGCGCGGGTGGGTGTGTCGGTGAGAAGCCCTAAGGGAGTGGCGGCGGTGGCGGCGGGGGGGCGCGGGGTGCGGTGCCGGGCGAGCCTGATCGAGCCCGACGGGGGTAGGCTGGTGGAGCTGGTGGCGCCCGAGGAGGGCGGGAGGCGGGAGGCGCTGCGGCGGGAGGCGGCGGCGCTGCCGCACCGGGTGAGGCTGGGCCGCGTGGAGACGGAGTGGCTGCACGTGCTCAGCGAGGGGTGGGCGAGCCCCCTGCGCGGCTTCATGCGCGAGAGCGAGTTCCTCCAAGCACTTCATTTCAACGCCATCCGCGGCGACGATGGGAGCATGGCCAACATGTCCGTGCCCATCGTGCTCGCCGTCGATGGACGCCCAGCGCCGCGCCATCGAGGCCTCCGGCGCCCGCCGCGTCGCGCTCGTCGACGCGCGAGACCGACCCCTCGCCGTCCTCAGCGAGTGAGACATACACCCCCTTCCCGTTTCCTTTCTCCCATTTATGTTTAGCTGGTTACATTTCCATGTGCCGTATGCATACAATCGTACACTTAATTAGGATTAGTGAATTGCTTTATTCTTAAAAGAGTAGATTACTAAATTACATTGGTGCGATTTAGGGAGAGTGCTTGTTCATTTTGGTTGCTTTTCACATATTGGTGTATGCCTTTGGAGTTTGGACCTCCAAAGCCAGATTTTGTGTACTTGGGTTGGAATTTTGGGGTTGTACAGTGCAGATAACTTCATGGATGGTTTCTTCAACTGGAGACATTCAGATTAAGATTGTTTACGCAGTCCCAACATTTCATGAGCTTGTTCCACACTAGCCTATGCTTCCGGATTTATTTAAACTGGTAGTGCTAGTACAAAATATGTTTCACCAATAACTTGGTCAATGATATGTCACTCAGGACAGAATCACAGAAGTTACTGTCCTAGTAGGCAGTTTTTATCCTTCAATTATTTTTAAGGTGGAGTTTAAACTAATTCTGAGGTTACGACATTTCCTCTTTTGTCGATTAGACGATGATACTGTCAACCCAATAACCTTCACCATGCTATATCAGGAAGTTTTTATACGTTGGTCGTTGTCAGGTGATATTTTTTGTCATGTGGTCTGCATATTTAATACAACGATATGCTGTTGGCTGCATTACACTAAATATGAGTAGTCCTTAAAAATAGTTGTTTCGTTGTTTTCTAGCCGCATTCTCTGGGTATTTTTGTTTTTTTTATAAGCAACTGATATGCGATATTATTTCCTTAATCAATGAGTTTTTTGTTCGTCATTTGTGAACAACTGTAAAGGAAAATGGATGAGATGTTAATCTATAGGTATATTTACCAAATGAGTAATATGACATAACAATATCGACTGTCTAGGAACTCCTCAAGTTATGCACGAAAAGACTTGTCACTTGATGTGGATGCTAAACCTTAGTTTTAACTAAAATGATTGGACACACAACCAATCCAAACCTGTTGGGTTGACATGGTGACGAGTTCCTTTTTGCATTGTTATATCATGGTATTCCCTAACACTCTTTTATTCTTTGTTGTCAGCATTGAGATATACAAACATAACAAAGAAGAAAGAATTGCACGGACATGGGGAACAATTGCACGTGGACTGCCTTATGTTGATGAGGCGATTACAAATGCTGGTGATTGGTTGATTGGTGGTGACTTGGAGGTTATAGAACCAATCAAGTACAATGATGGTCTCGATCAGTATCGTTTATCTCCAGCACAACTGCGTGAAGAGTTTGCCAGGCGCAATGCTGATGCAGTATTTGCCTTTCAGCTACGCAATCCTGTACACAATGGGCATGCTTTGCTCATGACTGATACACGCAGACGCCTTCTCGAGATGGGTTACAAAAACCCAGTTCTTCTTCTTCATCCCTTGGGAGGATTCACAAAAGCAGATGATGTGCCTCTTAGTTGGAGAATGAAGCAGCATGAAAAGGTATAACTATAAGCCCGTAGCAAAGCTACCTTTACCTTTAAATATATCGCCTATATGTCGACAACTATGTACTTGAATGAACGCTAGTAAATAAATTCCTTGTCAAGAGTGATACCTATGAAACCATTTATTTGATATTGGTTATACTACTGTAAGTCCCAATTGGTGCACTACTGACATATTTATATTGTTTTTGTAGGTTCTTGAGGAAGGTGTCCTCAACCCAGAATCAACTGTAGTTGCAATCTTCCCTTCCCCAATGCATTATGCTGGGCCAACTGAGGTGCAATGGCATGCTAAGGCTCGTATAAATGCTGGTGCAAACTTCTACATAGTTGGGAGAGATCCTGCTGGTATGAGCCATCCAATTGAAAAAAGAGACCTGTATGATGCGGATCATGGGAAAAAGGTATTGAGTATGGCTCCTGGGCTTGAGCGGCTCAATATCCTTCCTTTCAAGGTATGCCATCCTTCTAGACCAGATATCTTTTTCACATTTGGATACAATAGATTGTATCATTCATTGGTTTACTGTGCATCTTGCACATTTGAATTTTGATATCAAACAACAAGGTTTAGTTTTCAGAGAAACCTTGATTTGATCTGGTTTACTGTCACAACTCTTGATTCGTTTTTTTCTCTACCAGGTGGCTGCATATGACACAAAGCAAAAGAAAATGGATTTTTTCGACCCGTCAAGGAAAGATGACTTCCTGTTCATCTCTGGCACCAAGGTATTTCACTTCAGTCCTGTTGGTAATAACACCAGTTAATTTCAGCATCGGTGCTTTTCTAGCCCAATCCTAACAGCCTTGCCTTTGTATACAGATGCGTACTCTTGCCAAGAACCGGCAGAGTCCCCCTGATGGATTTATGTGCCCAGGTGGCTGGAAAGTCCTCGTTGAATACTACGACAGCTTGGCGCTGTCGGAGGGCAGCAGCAAGCTGCGCGAGCCCGTTGCAGCCTAGAAGCTGAAAGCTGCGTCGAATAAGAAATAACATTGCACTTTGCTCCGTATGGTTCTTTGAGATGGAGAACCAAATGCTATACTATTGTGTAGTGTGTACTGGTCGCAGGTCGCAAGTAAGGCCTAACATTTGGGCTTGATTTCCAACATTCGGGTATGGTTTGCTTGTATGCGTCCTATCATCTGGTAGCGTTGCGCTGGGGCCCATCAGTTGCTTGGTGTTGTGTTAATAAGGATGGGCCTTTTATCCTCAGCCAGATGTGTACATTAATACAATTGGGGTCGTATTTATCTTGCGCTTGGTATGTGTTTGCAAAGATCTATTCTTGTCGCGAAGCGCGTTTCATCTTGTGTTTTTCTCATCTAGCCATTGCTCAGGACAGGACGGATGATGACGAACGTTTTTCTGCAACGGCTAGCGTTTGGACGTACGTTCTACCGAGCGCATAACACCGGACGCTTGACCTTGAAATATTCGTCTTTAACAGCTGAAACATTTATTGTTAACTAGTTAAACATTCGTCTTGCACAGGTGAAAACATTTGCAATAAAAGAGTAAAATAAGGTAAACCATTTTGTTCTCGTGTATGGAATATTGAGTTCCAATAAACAAGCAATTTCAAAATTTAAATCCTAGAAATGGTTATATAGGACAAACGGAGTATTTGCAAGCTTAGAAACATGCCCAGGACAATCCATAAACCGTTCGTAGTTTTGAACAGGGGAGCATGAAAGATTGTCATTAGCACAGCTTCCAAGAACCAAAGAACATGGATGGATGCCCTGCTAAATATGTCTAGTTTCTTGTATACATAATCCACGTACAGCTTTTGAAATTAAAACCACAGCCTTACTATAGTTTTAGAAAGGGAAGTCACAAACCTTACACAAGCTGCAATTTACCCACAGCTAAAAACCAAACTTGTGGTACACATACAGTACTGGAGAGAATGGAATTTACAGTGGAAAAAGATGCATCCGGTTTTGGGAAGCAGTGTTTCACATTTTGTGATCTTTGAAGTTGAACAGCAAGCATCCTTTCACCCAGATATCTTCCGTTCGGCGTTTTCATCATGAGCACAAATTCATCGTAGTTCACCTGCCCGTCGCCGTCAGTATCCGCCTCCCTTATCATCTGCTCAACCTCCTCATCCGTCATATTCTCCCCGAGATTGGTCATCACTGTCCTCAGCTGCACACATGAACAGCAAGCAAGATTGGTCGGCAATGGTGGCAAACAGCTTGGAAGTGCTCAAACTGTCGAGGATCTTTGGGCACCTCGGTAGGGGAGATGAAACCATTCTGATCCTTGTCCAGGACCTCAAATGCTTCCTTCAGCTCTTCGTCGCCATCTCCGTCCTGCGTACGTGCAATACTACATGTAATGCAATTACACGGACAGATGCTGGAAATTCAGTTCGGCAAATGAGGAGGCGGGATACTGTAGATGAAATTAACCATCCCAGCAGCAAAGTGCAAGCTTCACCTTCATCTTCCTGGCAATGAGGCTCAAGAACTCCTGGAAATCTATTGTCCCATTGCCATCCGTGTCGACTTCCCTCATCATGTCGTTGAGCTCCTGATCGGTCGGCTCAAGGCCAAGGGAACGAGTAACCGCAGCCAGCTCTTCCAAGGTGATGCATCCTATATAGATATACGACCAAGGTTCCAAACTTACACATGTCATCTAGGTTACCATGGCTACTTGAAGTCTGTAACAGTAGCAGGATTTCGTTATCGCGTCACTGAAGCTTACAGCCAACGAATGAGTGCGATTGCTACTTAGCTTGCTAGCACAAAGGTTAGTTTCTGTACATTTCCAAAATGGACCAAGACCACACCACGTGCCAAAACACGGTCAGAACCACTGACCAAGATAGAGTTGTAGCATTATTTAATTATTTATTCTTTTCTTATATTATAAGTTGTTTGATTTTTTTAAGCTGACTTCTATAAGTTTGGCTAGTTTTACAGAAAAAATATATATTAGCAACTATAATATCAAATTAGTTTTATTAAATATAAATGTCTTGATAGTGTATTTAATTGATATCGTAGATGTTAATATATTTCATTTAAACTTGATCAAAAATAGAGAAATTATATTTTAAAAAACGAAATGACTTATAACATGAAACGGAAAATTACTCAACCGCGTGAAATCATATAGTTAATGGCAAGTAGAAGCACCACAGATGTTAGAAAGCAGTTTTGATGGACATGTTAAGGATTACTTAAGTAACTTTTTTAAGTAAAAGATTACTTAGGGAACTTGACCACTAGATAAGCATGTTTCAACAAATTGTCCTAAACAAATTAGGTGGGTAACACTTTGCAAAGATTAAAAGGGCCTCAAGAGTCAAGAAAACGAGTGAGCCAATAGCAAGCACCTTTCTGTCACAAATCAATCAATTCTTCGACCGATCGATTCTTCGACCAAACGAAGCTCTGAATGACTGAAACTAGTCATACAGCAAATCCCTGTCATTGGGCAGCGTGTAGAAACTCAGGGGAATCATCTCCTAACAACACAGAAATTGCAATTCCATCTACAGTTCGGAAGCATAAACAAGATGCAATTTCGTTACCAAAAAAACCCTCTAACCATCTAATGATTCAGATAAGGGTTCCCTTCTTTATATGGATGAATTTCTGGGGGGAAATGTCTCGGCATACGAATGCAATAGAAAGTTCTAAGCAGCAAGATGTACCGTTGAGACAAGAAACCTCTACTTTTCTCCCTCCATGCTAGCTATATCCTTCTATCATCAACGGTTGAGAAGAAGAACAAAACAAGATTCCCAAAACCCAGTTACGTTGAACCACTAGCATTGCTTCCAAAATCCCAGCTATAACCAAGTAAAGCAAGCAAACACTGCATCCAAATGAAGGCAAGAGGAGAGGGGAAACCATCGCCGTTCTTGTCGAAGAGCAAGAAGGCCTCCTGGAACGCGACCATCTGTTCGCTCGTCAGCCCTTCCATGCAGGCTCACAGGCCACAGCCACAGCCACAGCAAGAACAGATACAGAGCAGCTGAAAAGGGAGAGAGAGGTGGTGAGGTGAAGAAGAAGCAAGCAGGTCACAGCAGCTGCAAGAACAGATATAAGGGGTGAGATCGAGGAGGGAAGCTGGGTGGAAGTAACCTTTCACGGGGTAAAACGAGGCGTAAATAAAGAAGACCTCATCGTGCTTGGAGACGGAGACACACTGGACGGTGCACTTAGTGGAAGAAGAAAACTGGGGCTGTCTCATGGTTTTCCTAATCATTTCCTGCGCTTTACATGCGCTCTTCTGCTGAGGAGTGAGGACAGCGACCACAATTCGGCAGCCATAACATGACCAACTCACGGTTCTCATATTAAACTAGTGTTAAAAAAATTCGAGTATCAGAGGTGTCAAATTGGCAATGAGAAGCGTACACAAGTATACTAGCCGTGCCACGCAATGCCGTGTTGAAATGATGGTGGCGAAAAGGACGTGAAATACAATAGCAGAAAGAGATGCCGGTGCTGTGAAGATGCTCCAGATCACTCAAGGATGAATTGAAGGGTAAGTTTCCTGGGATGAACAAAAGAGGGGCAGCTTGTGGTGGTTATTGATATAAGAAATAATTGACTTGAAAACAGAATGATAACATTTCATTAGGTAGCTCGGACTTCAGAAGTAGACCGACCACCCAGCAGTAATCAAAGCAATCAGAATAAGCTGACTTCCAGTTCCATGCACCGCATATCTAAGCTGGATCTCCACTCAGCTTGGAGTGTGGAGTAAATAATGATCAGAAAACAAGGGTCCTGGGTCTTGACTATTGTAGTCACCAGAAAATTGCTCGAACAGTCATATGAAAGTAACTACGTAGTTGCTGATTACTAGGCCCATTCCGTATTATACATGGTTTGATTTTTTTCCCTGATCAGTTTAATAAAATTAATTTTATACTTAATTAAAGTTTACATTTTTTGACGTATTACAAAGTTGCTTTTATAATATATAACGGAGTAAGGAAGTGCTATATAATCGCATAAACAAAGTAACAGCAGTAGACCTGCAACAGTCACGGCGCAGAACCCTAGTTTACCGACCACCAGCAGCATGTAACACCGACCATCTAAAAAGTGATGAAGAGCAATCACCAACATTGACTGAACTTGGGCCAACAGAGCAAGGCTCGTGGAAGCAGAAGAGAAACACGCAACTTTACAAGAACCACCGTCGTGACAACCGGGCTAGCAGATTACGATAACAAAGCAGAGGAGACCAAATTTTGCATTAAGGTTTTTATGCCAGATAAGTTAACAGACGATCACAGATACAATGCTCGAATAACGGAAGCAGTACCAGGAAAGCATTACACAGATGGATTACTGAGATATCAAAGGCTTAACTAAAACCTACATAATAACTGGGGCTCGTCTCACACGGGTGCAGAGAAGTCCGGTTTAAACTAAAAGGAAAAGGATACTCTCCTGTCCTACTCTTCACTCTTTGGAGGACTTGTTGATCAGGGACTTGTGGATGTGCGGAATGACACCACCACCGGCAATGGTACCCTTGATGAGGGTGTCGAGCTCTTCGTCTCCACGGATGGCCAGCTGCAGGTGACGAGGGGTGATACGCTTGACTTTCAGATCCTTGCTAGCATTTCCCGCGAGTTCCAAAACCTCAGCTGTCAAGTACTCCAGAATAGCAGCAGAGTATACCGCTGCGGTGGCACCAACACGTCCGTTTGCCTGAGTTCTTTGCTTCAACTGGCGATGGATACGGCCAACAGGGAACTGAAAATATGTATAGGATAAATTATCATGAGCTAATTTCACGATTCAATATAGTAAGCACTATATCAGCACTAGCTTGTATTTGAACCATCAATTAAACCATGACAACCAAAGTTAAGTTTCTTCATATCCTATAAACAAAAAAATATAGCGTGTCATGAACAGTAGCACAACGGAAGGGCACAGCAATAGTGAGAGGACTGAAATTGACTTGGGAGGAGAATAAAAAGAGACTCAAAACGATGGAATATTCCCAAAAAAATTGGCTTTGAATAGGAATGGATGGAAAGAACTGGGAAGCTATTCTTGTGTCTAAACCTTGATTAATGAATCATGTTAGGTTTTAACTCTAGCCAATCCCAACTTGCTTGGGATTGAAAGGCTTTGTTGTTGTCGCCGTAGCATATAGAGTTGGTTTCATAAATGGCATACTAATAAATCATGGACCAATTGACTCACTGACATGCTTGAGGTGGATTGAAAAGGATGTGACACCAGAAAGCACATACAAAGTCTGTCTCACACTCTCACGGACCATGAAAAGTGCACTAAGTACTAAGTAGCATATATTAACAAAATATGTCAAGGGACTTACGTAACGCATGATGACAAACGAGCTCGGCATACATATTTCATGCAGACTGACAATGATGTAACATAATGTTTTAGATGATGGAAACAGTTCTGTGCATGAATTTATGCCCCCACCCCACCCCAACCCCACACACAGGTCCAACCCTGCCTACCAGCTTCATTCTGTCATGGTTGGCTCCCATGCCAGTTCAGTTGAAGTCATCACCCTTGGTGCCAGTGCACAGTGGCATACTAATACCTCCGAGAACTAACTTTGGTTTCGATGGGATGGGATGATCTCATCCCAGTTTTCTAGGATGGGATTGGCTTATCCTCGTGTTTGGCAGTTGGGTAGGATGGGAGGTGTGGGATGGGAGAAATAGAACAAAAAATTGGAAGATGGGAGAGGAGGAAGAAGAGAGTGCAGATCTGGACCGCCGCCACTACCTCACAGGACCATCGCCGCCACCACACCAGACCACAGCGCCACAGCCACTCCCCAAACCATTGTTCGTGCACCACTGTTGCGGCTACTCGCCGAAGGCATAGGGGGAAGGGGGAAGCAGTGCCGCCGAATGGGGGTCTTGGGCGACGACTCATGATGGTGCTTCTGCTCCGGCAGGGCTAAGGATCAGAAGCAGAAGCATCTCCATTGGTCGCTGCTGTGGGCACCACAGAGGTCAAGCTCAGCCACGACCGCCTCCCTACTGGCCGGACCACCTCGCTGAACTGCTGCCTCGCTCGTGCCGCGCTAAGTGGGACGAGCTCATCCACCTTTTTTCTAGGACAAGCTCATCCCAAATATTGGAGGAATATTCCCTAATGGAATGACTCCATCAAAACTGACTCCAAACCAAACACGAGAAAAAAAAAACAAGACCGTCCCATCATATCCCACCTCGTTGCTAGAGCCAAACACCACCTAAAATCCCCAAATGTCTACCATTCTCTCCTCTTTTATAAGAAAAGGAGGGACAAGCTCCCCGCTTCAATTCTTATTCATGAACAGAAAACAGAGAATCGGAGCACTGTAGATCGTTTAGGCAACACGGGTGAATGCCTGCATCCTCTTCTCTAATATTAGCGTCACCGATTGAACCATAAGGTCAACAGCAAAAGCAACAATTGTTCAATGCGCTACCGCCAAGTTGCACCAACCGTAAAACTAAACCATACATTGTAAACAGGTCGACGAAACAGAAGCGGGCAGGCACACCAAATGCTTCCCTAGATCCACCAAAACCTCAGCAGAACGCAGCGATTTCACAAACTTCTAAAACCCCTACCTAAATGTCTAATAACAAATGCTAATAGCACAAGCAATCCATAGACGAATCTCTAATGCATGTCAAAAGTCAACTAAACTAAACAAGTACAGATGTAGCAACATCTTTATAGCCACACAAGCTAGTTTAAACCTAACCTAACCAGCGCCCACGAAGCACGCGAGCGCCCGAAAAGCAGAGGACGAGATAGGCGATAGCTCACCTGAAGACCGGCACGGGACGAGCGGGAGACGGGAGCCTTCTTCCCCTTGTCCTTCTCCGCCGACTTGGCAGCCGTCGTCTTCGCCGCGAGCAAACCCTTGCCTCCCTTCCCCGCCATATCCCCCTTCCACTCCGCTCGAACGCGACCACCGGCGAAAACCCTGCACACGGAGTCGAATCCGGCGATTTGGACACCGGGTCAGGGCAGATCGGGGAGCGAATCGGGCGGATCTCGCGTCCCGGTGACGAAATCCGCGCGGGAAGCGGGGGAATTTGGGGATTCGAGACTCGGATAAGACAGGGCGCGGAGGGAAACTTACCTTTCTCGTGCTTTGGCCTCCTCCTGACGTGACGCGACGCGGACGAAAGCGATATTTTTTTTCTCTATTACTTCCGCGAGGGGCTAGGTGGGCATTATATAGCACAAGTGTAACATTTTCAATTTAGCCCTCACACTATTCTTTTATTTTCACTGTTCTGTGACATTATATATATAGACTTCTACGGGGTGTGCTTATATGATTTATCAATAATATGGGGTGGTGTAGTGAAAAACCTGCTGTGCGGCGTGTGCTCGCGAGAACCCCACCGGACACGTGTCACGTGAAAGAGATGAGCATCCGACGAAAAAAAGAGAGGAAAGAGTAGGAGCGGCGGTGCAGTTGATGGAGGCTGCGGCGTGAGATGATGAGGATGATGAGGGTGACGTGGTTGGGCAATGAGTTACTCATGTGACAAACCTTTTGGTTGGTGGAGGCTGCGGCGCACGATGGTGGGGGCGACATGGCCAAGCAACGGGTTACTCATGTGGCAGAACTTTTGTTTGGTGGGGACTGCGGCGAGGGTGGTGCGGGTGACATGGCTGGGCAACGAGTTACTCATATGGCAAAAATGTTCGAAATTGGCACATATTTTTCATATATACCCTCCACGTCGCAGATATTTACACAGGATAGGTAATCCGGGGAAATAAGTCTGCGGCCTGTGGGTATAGGCGAATGCTGTTAGAATTTTTATCTTTCTAGATAGTTTACATTATTTTTATACCTATAAAAACCAGTAAATATAGAATCTATAAATAATATAGCATACATAAATTTTCTCTATATCTAGGGGGTATTTTATGATTATAAAATATCAATTTCTCTATATCTTAGAGGGTATTTTAGGAATTTGGATTAATGGCGGATGTCTGCATGTCGTGCGTTTCGGGTGTAGTTACCAAACTGCCCTCCTTGGGTCGTTGACCTGGAACTTCTGAAGTCCAGTCCAGTTGTGCTATGTGACAGGACAGGCTGCACATGCACGCTCACTAATCTACATTTTCAATTTTTAATCGTGCATTAACAAAGACATGTAGAGATATATGAAAACAGCTTGTGCAGCCTTATGTTGTTTTCTATGTTTGCAGAATTAGATATATATTTTAAACCAATGAATATTGAATTTTTGTGTATTTCTTATAGAGTTGTTAAAAATAATCTATGTGACCTTATTGGGTTTTATGTAACATCTTTGAAACTGGCATGATTGTCCTGGCACCGTATGTGCAGGTTCACTCCACTGCATTTACGCATGTATCTTGTGATCCTGAAAATCCAGTTCCAAACTTTCAGGCAATTACAAGATTATGTTTTGCAGCTTCATAAAATCAGGCTTTATAAGTATAATTTCTACATGGCCATATTTGATCACCATTTAGCAAAGACATGTGACTTTCTACTGGATTTATTCTAGGCCAATTGGTAAAGCTGTAGTTCAAAGGGCTATGGAATTTTCAAGGAATCAGATGTCATATTGACTACACATTGGATTCTTATTAAATATCATGTGGAAATTCTTCCCTTTTTACCATTCTATACATACCACTCTCTTATCCTTGTCTAGTAGGATAATAATTTAAAAAAAAAACATTTGAAAACAAAGGAACGATAGGAGTGTCACACGGAACTGGTAGATTTTGATACCAAGTTTCTTCTGATTCATAAACATATAAAATAGTGATGACTATAATAGAAGCAGACTCTAGTACATATAGAATTTACGTCAAAAAGTACAACTTACAGTAGAAATGCGGGTTTCTTCTAAATGAATCTGAAGCATGCCCTGCAGTTTGATCTTTTATCAATTAAAAAATGTTTTCTGCTTCAAGTCCTGCATACTGAAAGTAAATTAATATGTATTCAGCCTCTGACATTTTCGTACGTAAAGAATTAGAAGAAATTTTGTAAAGGGAGGGGTAACACAAACCATCACTGCTTTCATGTAAGCATTAAACGTTTCTCCAATAATTGCTAGTAGTTTGCGAAAAAATACTAAAACAGTAATGATTCCCAGATTGAAAACTGCACTCTTCCAGGCCAGAAGATGCATAGGCAACAGCAAATTTCACAACATGCACACCAAGAACTGTATTCTGGGGAGAAAGAAACCTGCATTGCAAAAACAGCACACATTGAGACATGCCTAGCATATGAAGCAACAACATCAACAGCCAAAACGACTAGCACCTGCTGATTTTTTCACTCCTTTCCTTTCCATATTCTCTCTTAATTTATTGCTGTAGTTCCACTGACCTTCAGCAGCATATAAGTTGAAAAGAAAAACATATCCACCTTCCTCTGCAGGTTCAAGACAAAGGAGTTCCTTCGAAGCAATCTCTGCAACTTCAGTATTTTGACAAGCTGAACTCAAACTTAAAATGGAACTCCATATAGATCAAATTGGTTTCATTGGCATCCTCCTACCCAAATCTACTGCATCAGACAGCCTACCTGATCATGCAAGGAGATCGACCATACAAGGTTCAATGTTGAACTTTTACTTCAAGGTATCAAAAATCTTGCACCCTTCATCTAACAGGCCATCATGACTACAAGCAATCAGAACAGCAACCAATGTTGCAGCATTAGGTTCTATGACCTCTGCTTGCATCTTCCAAAATAGACCCTATGCGACAGCTCCATGGCCATGGAATGCAAAGCCAGAAATCATAGCTGTTCACAGGGTAACATCTTTATTCATGGCCTTGTATAGGCTAGCTTGACACTTCCACATTCGCAATGAATATCAACAAGAGCAGATGGTAAGAAAGCATCTTGAGTACCATGTTTTTTTAACCACCCAGCCATGAACACTAGTCACCTTATGAGGTCTTACACAACTAGCCAGCATATCGTCTAACAGTACCATTGTTGCAGCGAATTCTCCATATCGAGCATATCCAGCCAGAACGTACTTTGTTCCAGGATATTAGATCCCTGGCAGGTGCGCGCCTCAGAGAAATATTTGCTAGCAAGTTTCAACATGCCAGCATTAGCAAATCCTGCAACCATGGTGTTCGTTGAAATGCCAACCGAAGATTCTAATGGTTGTGTTCATTTCCCTGCATTACACAAAACCAATCCTACCCGCAATGTCGATCCTGCGCAGTCCCCCTCGACGCCATGCCACGGAGGCACGGAAGGCGTAACGCGTTCTCGCTGCATCCTTCCTTCACGTTGTCACGTACCCGGACAGCATGATGTTGCAGCACAAAGTGTCCTCCGCGCCTCCGCGGTTCCGCATCGCCGGCGTCCAGGTACATATTGATCAGAGAATTCCGCAAGTAAACATGCGAATGCTAGCCATTGACCACGACGTGGGCGTGCACCTGCTTACCGACGGAGGGGCGCTCCACTGACTTCAGCATCGACTGGGAGGTTTGCTCATCGAGGGAAATCGATGGCGCCAGCATCGACTTGTAGAGATCCTCTCCCCCCGGTGGCGGTGGTGGATGCCATCCTGCCGGCAGCGAGTCCGGAGGCCCGCCTCGGTGAGAAGCGCCTCCCGTCTCGCCAGAAGCCAGCTGCTCTATTCTCGCGGCCTTCGACCGGGCGGAGGCCGTCGGGGAGGGGCCTCGAGTCATCAAGGATGAACAGACCGCCACGCCGCCGGCGCCCGCCCGTGGCGCGTCCGAACCAGGGGCCTCGCGGCGGCGGACGGCGAGCAGGGGCTGCAGTGGGCCAGTGGCTCCGCGGCGGCGGAAGTGGGCTAAATTCTCCAATGGGCCAAAACTAGGCCCATATATACTTCAGCTAAGATGAAATAAAAGAGCATATTCCATTTTCAGCTCTTTCTAACCTTAACAAATTTTAGCCCTTCCGATTTTTACCAAATTTGCTACTTATTTTGTTTAAGCTTGGGATTATAGCAATCTAGTTTATAAAAAACTAGGTTAGTTTACTAGATTGTTATAATTTGTACTCCAAATTATAACCAGCTTGCATGATAAGTTGGTTTGTTTGGTTCAGCTTATGATAATAAGTTGAATTATTATATTACTAAATTGAAACGACAACCAAACCAAAACATACTTGTAGATCTATTTTTAAATTTTAGAACTGATTAAATTTAGATCAACTACTTATAATTTTTTTAGAGTTATTAGTGGATTGAGAATATTTAATTAAGTCATTTAATTTTTATTTTTATTAAAAAATGAATCACTTTATTTTATCCTACAAACTCCTAATACAGTATGTATTCTGAAGCTGTTACCATACCAAATATATCCTACCATTTACCGTACCGAAATTTGGTAACTCGAAAAAATTGCACTCTTGAAACTTCACCAAAATTTGGCAAGACTTTAAATCAAGCATTTCCTGATTACCCTACCTCAGTTGACCTTACCGAAATTTGATAAGCTTAAAAATCACATCAAACTAAAAATACCAAAAATTCACAAAAAATGACTGCGTTGCTGCAACAAACGCCCTAAGCGAAAGATCAATAAATAAATAAAAAAGGTGAATCTGCGATGTTCTCTGAACTCGGGAAGTCTGAACATGTGAATGAAGCTAGGGGACATCTGAAACTGTTCATGTCTCCCGACTGTCTCCGAGAGGACCATGCAACTATGCAACTTCGATCCGGGTCGCTGGGCAATGGGATATGTCGAATTGAAGACGTGACATGTTTGGTTAAACGAATCTGATTATACAATTTTTTTATCTGGTTGAACAAAAAAGTAAATGCATTCTAGTGGTCATCTCATCTAATCTCATCTAAACTTGAATAGACCTATGTAAGAAAGTTGTTTATATCTCTATTGAAAATATGAAGAAATATTTTTCTAGTCGTCTTGTCCATGGAACGATCCAAACAACCAAACAAACACCGGATAAACACAGTGATAACCTTAGCTAAGGAAATAGCTAGCGGAGGCATGCATGCATGTGTGATGTGTTAGACAGCGACGCGCGCCCCCGTCTGCAGTAAATTAAACCCCTTTAATCAGTCGCGGTGATGAGCCGGTGACGAACGTGTTCATGTGCACTCCAGTAGTCCAGTGGAGTGGCCGAGCTGCGCGGTAGGTGTGGAAGAGAGCTCGAGCAGAGATCAGATCGCATGCATGCAGGCCTCAACTGGAACCAATGCAAGTGTTGTCCACTCGATCGATCGATCTGTTCCCTGTGCGAGCGATCGGCACAGCCACAGCCCATGTGGTGGCTCGATCGTTCCATCGGTCGCGCTGCACGCGCGGCAGATACACCCATGCATCATCATCGATCGAGCCGCGGCCGACAACGAGAGAGAGCGTGGGCGTCGACGGCGACAGGACTACCGGGCCGGAGCTACCGGCCGGCAGCAGCATGCACGGCCGCACGGCCGATCCAATAACTGAGGCGGCCGGCCGGCCGGTTGCATGCATGGATGGATGGCGTGCTCCCCTACTGATCTACAGCCATGCCTGTCGCGCGCGCGCCATGCTACTAGGAATATCATCATGCTCTGTACGTGCGCACTAGCTAGCTGCAGCTGCCTGCGCCCCGGCTGCCGGTGATCAACGACGTACGCCCACCCACCTGCGTCGATCTGCACGGCCGTCGGCCAGGCCAGGGCCATTGCAGGCGTCGTCTGCTGCTAGCTGCACGCAATACCCTCGATCGTACGTATGCATCTGCAGAGTTGCACAGTAAAAAGCAGCCTTCCCTTTCGCTTTTACTTTAGTTTGTGATGCTACCATATGCTTCGATGGATCTCCATGTAGCTAGCTAGTGGCGCTCTCGTTGGTTCCAACCTCCAGTTCGACTGGGGTAGAGGTAGTAGTGTCGCATCGCCGTCCCGACCGACCAACCCACCCCAAGGTGATCTCTCCGTCGACTCACAAGTCACAACTCGCAAAGCAATGCACACCACTACGTACCAAGCATGCCGTACGACTCTCGCGGCGATTATAAAGAAGAGAAATAAAAAAAACTACAGTACTCCTCCATACAGTAATTAATGGCGATTTGGCGTGTTGCATTGCATCGCGTGTTTCCAAGCAGATCGAGAGAGCAATCCAGCACGGTACGTTCTCTGCATGCGTACTTGCAGAGATCGAGCTAGCATGGGCTCGATCGGCTCCTGCCTGCGACGACACTGCGACGTGCTTCCCTGACGTCGCTGCAGCGAGCTTACTCGGACAGCACATCTGCAGTGTCCATCATCATTCAGAGTGCAGTAAAACCTATACGTAAACCTACTGGCACTCTGCTGCTGCTAGCTGCTAGCTGCCAGCAGAGACAGAGAGAGAGAGTCAGAGAGAAGCAGCAGTCGCATCGATCGGCAGGCACAGCTCTCCAGTTTCCAGTATCAGATCTCACACAATCACGCACACAGCTAGCTAGCTGGGCTGCAGAATGCAGATCGACTGCAGCTGGTTTTCACGACTTTTCACAGTCTTGGATCGTGCTGCATGCCTCTGCTTTGCCGTTTCTTGGATCGTGCCGTCTGGAACGTACGTGTTTCTAGACGGCCTGGGAGTCATTCTAGCATCGATTGTTTCGGCAAACCATGCTAATATAATATTCCATTATATATTTTCATAAGCAGCAACTTCCTCGCATCGTTGGTTGTGATGTGACGAACAGAATTAATATAATGGTAATCAAGCAGATGGTTGATTGTAACCGAGGTTAACCAAACATTCCTTCCAGGAGCAGGTTTCCGTGACTCGAATACAACGGTTATAGATTCAGTTAACTTGCTACCATTGTTATCGATTTTGTTTAGCAAGTAATCGAATAAATTATCACTGATATTCGGTTCGAGGATGGTTAACTAAAAAAATATATTACATAGACTATAATTGTGATTTTTAACCCTGATTGTCCGTAACAGGTTCTCTGGTTTCCTGAAAAAAGTTTCAGCTACTCTCGAAAGTATAATTTTTTAAAATTGAGCTTTTCTAACTTGAATTGATTTTATAGAAAAATATAACAATTATTAAGTTGTTTATTACATATTAGAGAAATTTGTTTTAAACAAGTAAAACAATGAGTTATAATATATAACACAAGAAATATAATGTACGGAGTAGCCAAAATATGGATGATAATGGACACAATATACACATAATTCATCACTACTGAAAATTGATTACATCAATGGTAAAGAAATTAACTATCACTACGATATTAGTGTTGGAAAAGTGACAGTAGTCGTCATTACTTTTAACGATGCTTGCATGTCAACGTCACGCACAATGTAGTCATTAATGACTTCTAACGAACACATCAGTTAGCACAAATACGACCCGGCTTATTATCTGTCGTTAATGATCGATTTTCTGGTCGTTGCATGCATGCATGCAGCTGGCGATACACACGTGCACGACGTGCTACCTCTAGTAGTGTAGCTAGCTAGCCGGCCGGCCGGGCTCTGGGTCTGTGTACGATGGACTTAATTACTATTATTAATTGATACATCTTTGTTTTGATCGATCACATTTGGTTTACTGGCGACTTTTCATGTATGTACTTGCTAGGCATCACTAACAATGCCCATCGATTGATTAGGCATCTCAAGCGAGCTTAATCCGGCCCGGAGATCGAATGCTAAAGCAATGCAAGTAATTAAGCATCCGTCCAGATGAGCTGAGGTTCGATCTGCGTGCATGAAGTTCTTTGGTACTGCAGGAACTAGCTTAGCTTTACAGGTGGCCAATCAAAGTGCCAAACAGCCCGGCCGCCCCAGCTCGATCAAGCACACGGGTCGGTCGACTAAGCAGCCCGGCACCTACAGCAGAACCAGCTGATTAGCTCACAAGCTGATTGTGCTTTGTGCCAGCCTGACAAGCTCAACCATTGCATGCGGTTTCAAAAACAGTAGATTGTGTTAGTGGCAAATTGCAATCTCTGCTTAATTATGCTATTCTCACTGGCAAATTAAATAAAACTCGATTGCTGGAGATAGAGAATGATCGGAAGCCACAAGAAATACTGCCACTAATTAAACGTCACCAATACTATGCCATTTTGTTAAGCTAATCAAGCAAGTGCTCTCGGTTTAGATTAATTAACCAGTTGATTAATTGGGCGGGAAATAACCAAGGCGGTCGCGTGCAGTGGAGCTGGGAATCCGTTTGAGCTTTGACACCCACATGCACGCAGGGGTGGTGGGGCCGACACCTGAGTTGACCTGCCCCCACCCCTCCAGGCACGTGGGTCCCACCACCCAGGAGGTCTGGGAATTCAACCCTTGCTAGTCGTATATACGTCATTTTTTTCGCAAATTTCTGTAGATTTTTTAATTTCTTAATAAACTCTTATTATGTTGAACAAATAGTAAAAATACGTAGAACCTATGATTTCTGTATGTGTCATTTATACTTGTGATCAAATAGTAAAAATCAATTATAATGATTTTATTTATTTATTTCCCTTTAAAAATTATGAGCTGTTTATTTTAAACAGGGGTAATATTTATTTGATAAGAATAACATGAAATAAAAGGTTAAAAAGATATATAATTTATAAAACCAATTTATATTTGAAAAGGATTAATAAGACTACAATTACTTAAGAAATCAACAATATATTAATTTAGTTCTTAAAAATTATGTGTATATTGTTTCACAAACTATTACTCCGACCATCCGTTGAAAAAATAAAGGCTTGTCATTTTTAACTTTGGCCAGTAATTTTTTACCGTATGTCACGGACAAGTGACAACTCTACAAAACTACTTTAAAATACGAATCAATTAAGGGCCTGCTTGGATCCAAAGAGCTAAAACAAAGTGACTAAAAATGAGTTAAAATTTTAGTCACCCTTGTTGGATCCAAGGGCTAAAAAAAGGGGCTAAAACATTTATTATTGTGTATAATGAATAAAATGTTCATCATTTATTGCTCTTGCTTTTCATGCATGCATGCATGGTGAGAGTATGGGTGGAAAAGAGACATTTTAGCCCCTCTTTAGCTTCTCCTTGGGGTTAATGGGCTAAAAATTTTTAGCCCCTTTTTAGCCTTGGTGTTTGTATTTTTAGCTCCTAAAATGACTAAATTTTAGCTCCTTATACTTTAGTCTCTGGATCCAAACAGGCCCTAATAACACACAATGACACTAAACGCACGTATTTTTTAGTTTAATTATTACTTAAAATTATAGGTTTTATTTTCTTGAAATCTATAAAGTGCTCGCGATACTTTCGTTGAGGATTTGCGGCCCGTCGCGTGCAAGTGGGTCGCGATTCGCGAAGGAATAAAGCGAAGGTGGGTAGATCCTGCTGCGGCGCGGTGGGCCCTACCGAGTCGGGGGATCGGGGTCCCTTCCCTAGTTATGGGGCCCACCATGCCACGGGTGGCCCCCCAACAGAAGGGGGTAGTCCGGGGCCCACCAGCTGACGTCGGGGATCGCATCACGGCCGGAAGCGAGGCGGGTGAGGCCACCGGCAAAATCGGCGCCGTCCAGCTCATCACGCGACACGTGTCGGCGCCCGGCCTTCACAGTGGGCCCCGCGCACTATGGCCCACAGGATCCTCTGCATCCTTCCTTACCACTTACCAGCCTGCCCTGTCCTGCCCTGTGCATTTAAGGTCAGGAAACACAGTTAGATCTTAAAACTAGTTTTAAGAATAAGATGGTTTCGTTGTATTAAGCGTTTTTGAGAGATTATCCATATGACTACTTAAATTTGAATTTAGGTATTTTTATGAAAAATGAAGCTCCAAGAGTTCTTTTAAATGAGTCACTTTCCTAATTTATTCCCTAAATCACCATTCATCTCTCTCAAATATAGGATTAGTTTAGAAAATCCCTATTTTTATTTGTACATATATTTTCTTGCATGTGCATTATTTTTCTCCTTATGTGTTGTTATAAGTTAGATGATACACATATTTAAATGCATTATAGTTTTACACAAAATTATTACTTATTATAGACCATATTTGTAGGTTTTAAAAAATATGAATTGAGATTATAAGGAAACTGTTGTAGATTAATTAATTTTTAGGAAGAGATAGAGTTTAGGATGATCCCTATATGTGATTTAGGAACTAAAATTTAGGAAATCTCTTGGAGATGCTCTTATATTATAGTTTTTTAAGAATGAGATATTTATATTTCAGTTTTTAAGGATGAGATGGATCGAGTGTATAAATATTAGTCACCCCATCAACCGAAGCGTTTCTGACAATAAAAACACTAAAAAAGAGACATATGTGGCCACCAGGAGTTGAACTTGTGTGACACCACTAGAATAATGCCTCATTAACCAATTGGGACAACCTATGTTGCTGTATTTAATATCATCTTGGTATGTATATACCAGAGGGAGTATATCACAAGAACACTTTATAAATCTTTCGTATAAGAAAATTTAATGATCACCAATAGGGATGACAATTTTACCCGCGAGTATCCGACGAGCAAGGGTTTGGGTTTAATTTTGTGCCCGCGGGTTCGTGGGTCTAGATACCAATTTATTGGCGAGTCGGGTTTGGGTTTAGATTTAAACTCATGGGTTTTGCGGGTTTATTCTATTACTTAAAATTACATAGAGTTCATCTCGTTTCCTATTCATTTTCTATGATAATGTTATGTTGGGATATGTTGAGTGATTTCATCATTTTAAATTGTGTATTGGTAATGTGATAATCTTCGATTTATTTCGGTTTTTTAATTATATTTATGTTGTAATGTAATTCATGTAGAGTATAAATTGAACCCGTGAGATACTCGTCGCGTTCGAGTTTAGTTTTAAACTTATGGGTTTCGCGGATTCAGGTTTACATAAATTTTACAGGTTTGCTTCGCGAGCGGGTTTTCATCAACCCCGTTGCTATCCCTAATCACTCAACGGAAGCTCACTAATGAGTACCTTGCTTTCTAGGCTAACCTTGACACACTAGTAATAGAGAATCCAACCGGAGGAAACATGGAAGCAAAAATTATTGGCTCCAAGCCTTCCAACCTCCACAAGTAGCCTCACTCATGCTCTAACTAACTGATTTCTTCATTTCTCTCCCCTAAAAAAGTCTCTCTCTCTCTCTCTCTCTCTCTACCACCCTAACTAGAAACCTAGAATATTTACTACTTCCTCTCTCCTCTCTAGCTTCTTCCCTCTATATATACACACCATCACCCAGTTCTTGATCCTCTCTTGCCACACCTCCTAATCAGTAATCACAGCACATGGCTTGAATCCACAGTATCCGTAGGGGGAAAAGCTGCATAGCAAAACCAGCTCAGTTAGTGTGGAGGTACGTGTGCAGGGCGAGAGACTAGCCAGCTGCTGCTCCGGCGGAGCCGAGAAGCCCAAGATGGCTGGAGCCGACGTAGGGACGGAGCTCCGGCTGGGGCTGCCGGGAGGAGGCGCCGAGGCGGGGGCCAAGGCCGGGAAGAGAGGCTTTGAGGAGACCATTGACCTGAAGCTGAAGCTGCCCACCGCCGGCATGGAGGAAGCCGCCAGCAAGCCGGAGCTGCCGGCCGCCGCCGAGAAGCCACCTGCTCCCAAGTATGTATCTGCAATCTGCATGCATGTTCATACATAAACCAGGGCATACACATCTTACATATTATTATTACTCAGAGTTTAGTAGGACTGTGCGTGCCATTTCAATGGAACTTTGTTGTTCTGAATTTTTCTTTGTGAAATTCGTGGAGAAAGATCCATATATATCAGCACAATGACACAATGGCATCTGGTAAAAAGATGTGCATGTTTAGGATGCTAGTTTCCCCCCTTGTCTCCCTTCCTTCTGTTTGGATTTATATATCTGGAGCAGCTTGTTGCATGAACTGAACATGCATGCATGCCCATGAAGCATCATATCACTTTTAAGAAGCACAAAACTATCCATATAAAAGGGAGATTCACTGGCAGAAAGCGCATATGGCAAGTGCAACACCGTCGTGTATATATGTTCTTTGTCGCTTGTAAACTTGTGACCAGATTGTTGCCACAGTTTTTAATCTGATGCCTGCTTTGTTTTGGTTTATTCTTCTGAAAAAGAAGATAAGGCCGCAGCAACAAGTATTTAGAGTGATCAGAAAAAGAGTACATTACATCATATCTGTAGCCAATTAGTTTCTGAATTATCATGGTGTCCATGATTCATGTGGCAATAACTAAAGTTGATGGTGGCATTTTTCATCATACACAGTACTGCCATAAAGTTGCTGCATGCATACATATGTTAGTTAAAAACAGAGTTGGTAGTTAGCAAGAATATTGTAACATGCATGGTCTACTCTAGCTGGATGGGGGTATCCATTTACAAATGTAAATGATCTCGAACATGTTCAAGAGATACCTAATATATATAACCCGCTGTCTTTATTAGAAATGTTCCCTTATATATGATGATGTTAAGAGTAGTTTTTTTTAGAGCAGAAGTGATGTATGATCTGTGAAGTGAAAATGGAGTGTAGCTAATTAGTCGTGTTGAATGTCGTCAGGGTGCAAGCTGTGGGTTGGCCGCCAGTCCGATCATACCGCAGGAACGTCATGACCGTGCAGCCGGTGAAGAGCAGCAAGAAGGAAGAGGAAGGCGAGAAGCAGCAGCCCGCTGCGAACGCAGGCGGCGGCGGCGGCGGCGGCTCCGGCTTCGTCAAGGTGAGCATGGACGGCGCGCCGTACCTGCGCAAGGTGGACCTGAAGCTGTACAGCAGCTACAAGGACCTCTCCGTCGCTCTGCGCAAGATGTTCGGCCCCTTCGCCGCCGCGACGGCCGGTACGTACGCACGCACGCAAACCGAGACCGTACGACACGATCGACACGCTAGCATAGCTGCAAAAATATTCATGCACTGCGATGAACCTCTTCGTCAGGGAACAGCACGAACGAGGGCACCATGGCTGATCCCGTCACGACCTACGAGGACAAGGACGGCGACTGGATGCTCGTCGGAGATGTCCCATGGCAGTACGCTAGCTGCTTCATCCTCTCCTTGTTTTCACCTCGTCGTCATTATCTTAGACTGCAATTTACATTCTTTGCAGGATGTTTGTCGAGTCATGCAAACGCTTGAGGATCATGAAGGGCTCCGAAGCCATCGGTCTTGGTCAGTGCGCGCCTTCCATGTCAGGATTTTTAATCTCAAATTCTCAATCCCAACCCCTTCTGAGAAATTTATCTCTTCTGTGTGTTTCAGCACCGAGAGCAAAGGACAAGAACAAGAACAAGAACCAGAGCTGAAGATGTCGCGGCACAAAGATGCAATGCAGGGCAGTTCTTGCAGCTAGCTAGCGTGCTGGGGTTTCCTTATAAAAAATATAACGTTTTTAATTGTTCAGCTCGAATGGAACAAGGAAGAGAGTTGTCAACTTGTCATGTTTAATTTGTTTATGGACCACGAGCAATAATCTATCTGTGTGTAGCTGGATTGGTGTTATGTGATGTCCCCTGCCGTGTGTCCCAGGGATCTATCTACCAGGTGATTTTATTCCAGTAAGTGTTGTTAATTAAGGTTATGTGTGATTGTTAAGTAAAGGGTATCAATGAGACTACTGTTATATACAGTCATGGCATCTGGTAATTAAGTTAGCATGCTTGTTAATCACCAGCACAATGTTTTGGTAATTAAGCTGTGTGTGATCAAGTGGCCTGCAGGGGGGAGCATGCCATGTGCTTGGTGATGGGGGAATCCATTACTAAAACCCTAGCCTATCTGTCTCTTGAGTTGTTGAGAAGCTAGCAAGCTGGGTTGGGTCTTGATGAGGCATGATGAATTATGAATTATGATCATAGCATGAAGCTTCCTTGATCTTTCTACAGCTGTGGTGAGGTGATACCAAGGCTAAGTACATTGCATCAACAGAAACAAACCATAATCTATTCATAATTCATCCCACATTATTTATGACAGGGAAATGCTCCCAAACATATAAGATGGCCATATTAGGTTTGGTCTACTAGATGATGAACAGCATATTACCAGCAACAGGAAAGCAAGTGTGTGACAGAATAAGCATGGCCTGGCTGGCTCCCATGCTCAACACATTCTATCAACTTCTGGCTGGGACTTGAAGCAGCTTCTGCAAATTTTCATGGTTTTGGGTCCTTGTGATAGCCAAGTGTCCTCAATCCGCTCCGTTTGGCACAACTCCAGATATAAGATTTTGTAAAGATGGTCAAACATGACTAAAAAAATCTTGGATCTAGAACTGTAAGCGATCTTGTTTAGTACAATTCTATATAGCTGGTTAAGCCTAACTAACTCTGGAAAATCTTTGGTGTGGATGTGTGTGGATTAGGGGTATTTAGGTCTTGTTCAGCATAACTCTAGATAAATAGTTTTTTGGAGCCGATAAAATCTAGTTCCAAAGAAATCATAAATCTAGAGTTATCAATAAATCAATGCTATTTAATTATTTAATTATTTTAGACTAGAATTTAAAATATAAATAACTTTATTTTATTATACAAACTCTAGATCCTGGAGCTATAGTTATACGGAACAGATCATTAGTTAAGTTATACAGATCATTAGTTAAGTTATCTAGTTTCTGTTTCAGACTAAAAATAAAAATTTAAACAACTCTAATTTATTATACAAACTTTAAATCTAGCGTAAATGCGAAAAAACCCTAGAAGCATAGAAATAGGTGGTCTATCAAATGAGTACCGGAAGAAAGTTGGCTGGATCATGATTAGAGACCCCACAACTCCTTCCCTAATCAACCAACATCGTGTCAACCGAAAGGAAGAAGTTTCATCAGGGGAGCTGTTGAAAACACCAATGAACTACTGTGATCTCCTTCATGAACTGGGGATATACAGCAGGGAGGAGTTAGTTGATTGACCGCCGGAATTATTGTAGACGAATCTTGAGGGACATAGCTGCCAAACTTAGCAGTAAAGCGAATAAGCATCTCGTCAAGCCGTCGTCGTATGTCTCTCTGCCCTGTCCCTGTGAGCAGCAGCAGGTAGAGATCAAACCCTGCTGCAATCACAGGAGAACGAGGTCTAGCTCATCTTCCCGCGCGCAACAGTTGTGGTTACACTTGGCGATAGGCGATAGCTACCATAGCTACCGTGAGCACCTCCGCCTTGAGCGCGGCGAGCTCCGGGCCTCCGGTCGGCCCCGTGGTGGTGGCACCGATGACGACCACGACGGCGGGGGAGCCTGGCCCGGAGGCGGCGAGGCGTCGCGCTGGATGCGGGAGAAAGAGCGGGCAGGAGGTCAGGCACTCAGGCGCCGTCGGGTGCAGCGGCGTGCAGAGGACGGATGTGGGGACGACGACCGACACGGCGCCGCAGGCCCCACCCCTCCACCGTCTCCAGGCTCCAGCTCCGCGAACGGCGAACCCCGTAGCAGATGAAAACAGGCGTGGCGGTGGTCTGATAAAATAACTTTTTTTTTAAGAAACGCTGATAATTTTTCGTAGAAGAGACCATATCACTTAGAAACTGGCTGAGTTTGACACAGCCTGAATATTGGATGACCAGCTGCTTCAGAACAGACCCGCACGCACTCTGCTAAGTTCTTAGGTGGTGTTTGGCTTCACGTCGGATGTTTCGACATCGATTCAAAGGATTAAATTTGAACTGATTATAAAAATAATTATATAATTGAAGGATTATTTATGAGATAATTTTTTAAGCCTAATTAATCCATAATTAGCAAATGTTTAATATAGCATCACATTGTCAAATTATGGCGTAATTAGACTCATTAGATTCGTCTTGCGAATAATCCACTGATTATGAATAAATTTTATAAATAATCTACATTTAATAGTCCAAAACAGCATCTTGACGGGACTAAAATGTGTGACTAAAGAACCAAACAGTACGTTAGTTTCGTCACAGCCTTTTTACATTTAGGAAAAAAAATTAGGTGCAATCAGTATGCATTGAGAAATTGGTGCATACCATATCCAGATGTGTGACACGTGTATAGAGTTCAATCCGATGGCAGACAACGGCCAGCTCTTCTGGCTCAGTTTCCATCCTCGCGGATCACGACTCCTCCGCACGAGATATGTGTGTCGCCAATCGCCATCGCCAGCGGTTTTTCGAGCCACGCCGCAGCGTCGCCGCCGCGCCGCCGTGCCGTTGAGCCACCGCATAGCCACGGCACAGCGCTACGCCGCCACCTCTTCGAGCTCACCTTTGGTGTCGAGAACAGTTTTGGTAGCAAGGGCAACAGAGACGGCGCTGAAGGATTCTGCCCAAGGGAATTCGCCGGAGAAGACAGCAGCTGCGATGACGTTGATGAGGAGGAGGACGCTTGCGGCAGCGGAGAGGCACTTGTGGGGTTGATTGAATGGGAGCGGTGGGCAAGGAACGCTAGAGCACGCTCGTCACGATCGGCGAGTATGTAGCACGTGCAACAGATTGAGGAGTGTCGTGGGGACGAGAGGAGGAAGAGCGTGAAGTGAGAAAGGAGGCAAATGCGGCGAAGTCGGTGGAAGCGAAAGCGAGTGGTGATGGTGTCGTAGGCATCGAGGAGGGCAACACCCTTTGTCAAGGTGCGCAGCAACGGCGGTCGCATTCCCCTCACCGGCGAGCGCAGCCGTGTAGGAACACAGCATCATCGCTGGAGCCGAGGAAACCAAGCTAGGAGAGCAAGCCGTCGTCTGCATTCAGATTAAAACTGTATACATGTGTCCCACGTATGTGAGTATGGGATGTACACATCGCTTATTTTTTTCCCTAAAATTATCGGTGCAAGTAACCAGATTCATAATTCTTTTTTCTTACTATTTCCTAACAAGTTGAGAACGAGTTTTAGCTCGTTAGCAAAACGAGTGAGTTCGAAATGGTTCACGAGTTTAACGAGCTGAGGATAAATAATTAAGACAACCCACTAAAGCAATAACAAAATATCGTATGAAAGTGTGGATGCTCATTATTTTGTAATTTATTTGCTAGTATCTAGTTATTATTTAGTAACTAGCTATTATAAGTTTATTATTATGTCTTTTAGAATTATTGTATGAAAGTACGGAACAAATAACATGTGTGATGGATTGATGGAATCACAAGAATAGTAATGGAACTATGGATGTTTAAAATTTAAAACCTCATATATTATATTTATTTTATATTTTTGACGTTTGACATATGATTATTTGAATATTTATTATTTTATTATCTTTTAAAAAAATTGGTTTGTGAGTTAGACCGAGCCGAGCTGAGCCGATGGCTTGTTATCTAGCCCTAGTGGTAGGCACGATAAAGTTTCTTCTCAATCTGCCGTGCTAATTACATTCCCCTAGTAAGTTAATTTCACTGTCACGTCACTATCGATGTCAATGGCGAGACGTCGTTTTTTTTTGAATTGCGAGCGAGAGATTCGCCGCAGGAAATATATTAAGGGGGTAAAAACCCAAAAGAAGGCAAGTTACAAACTTTTTAAATATTCAGTTGGAAAAGGCAACACTGAAATTGGTGAAATCGTGGATAACTATCTCACTAATTTGGGCCGAAGAAGCGTAGAGAGATTGGAAGACACGCCTATTGCGTTCCTTCCATATATTCCACCAGACGTAGATAATCAGCCCGCTAAGACGTCTTCGCTCTCATCCTGTTAACGACATATGCGCCGAGCGCCACCAGTCTTCGGGTGAATCTGTAGTTAGAGTGGTCCCTGGTTGTTGGATGTGGAAGTGTCCTGCAACTAGGGACCAAACTTGCGCCGTAAAGGTACAGCCACAAGCAAGGTGCCTTGCTGTTTCTGGTTGAACTAGACATAGATGGCAAAAAGGGTAGCACACCCAACCACGCTTGGCGATGTTATCCGCTGTTAGGATTTTCTGTTTAACCAATGTCCAAACAAAGAATTTGCACTTGGGCTCCGCTTTTCCTTTCCACAGGCACCGCCTGATTGGGTCTTTGGTCAGTCCGATGAATTGGCTCTGGTAAGCAGACTTAACAGTGTAAACTCCGTCAGCTGTCCATCTCCAAACGATCTCATCAGGTGTTTGGTCATGTAAAGCGATGTCCATAAGAGCTAAAGCAGTGTGTACTAACTCGCTCAGTTGTTGTACCGATGAAGCTCGCCGAACAGTCGTGATCCAATAATTTTGCTCCAGCGCCTGGCAAACAGTTAAACGCTTTTTCGTGCAGATTGCAAAAAGGTGAGGAGCTACAAAGCAAAGAGGTTCCGAACCCATCCACCGGTCATGCCAGAAGCTGGCCTTTCGACCATTTCCCACTGTGATTCTCGTCGAAGCACGAAAAAGGTCTTCGTCTGTCGCGGAAAACGTCGGAAGGAGGTCTGTCCATGGCCGAGTCGAGTCTTTCCAACTAAGCCACAGCCAGCGGAGCCTTAGAGCGCGACTGAATCGCTCAATGTTTATGATCCCAGCCCCCCCATACTCCTTTGGGATACAAGTCTGTGTCCAATTAACCAAGCATATCCCTCTCGTGTTGTTTGCGTCGTTTGTTTTGCCCCAAAGGAAGTCTCGACTTATTCTATCAAGTTGTTTGAAAAGCCATTTATTTTCAGGCAGCACTGAAAGATGAAAAACGGGGATGGCTGAGAGAGTTGACCTTATCATGGTTTGCCTTCCTGCCTTGCTTAGCATTTTACCCTTCCAGCTAGCCAACTTTTTTGTTACTTTGTCAATGAGCGGTTGAAGGTGATTCTTGCGTGTTCTACCATGGTGTAGTGGGAGCCCGAAGTATTTGCAAGGGAAATTTGCCAATTTAGCTGGGAAAACCTCGGTTATAGCACTTAGGTCCGTGTTATCGCAACGGATAGGGTAGCATTCCGTTTTGTCGAAATTTACCATGAGACCTGAGGCGCTACCAAAAGTGTCCAGGATCCTCTTCATGCACAAAGCTTCCTCTTGGCACGCATTCAGAAAGAAGCCAACGTCATCAGCGTAGAAGGATGCTCTCACTTTAATGATGTCTCCGGGGAATGGCAAAAGCAAATTTCTTGCTTCGGCAAGCTTTATCAGACGTTGCAAGGGGTCAATTGCTAGTAGAAATAACATTGGTGATAATGGGTCACCTTGTCGAACACCGCTGCCATGGAAAAAATTTTCTCCCGGGATGCCATTTAGGATGATGGACGACGATGATGAGTAGAAAATATTACAGATCCAGTCAATCCACCGTTGTCCAAAACCCCTATGCTTGAGGATGTCAATAAGATATGGCCAACTAATTGAGTCAAATGCTTTAGATATATCCAGTTTGACAAAAATCGACGGCACCTTTAGTCGATGCAGCTTTTTAAGTCCACCCTTAACAAGAATGTAGTTGTCATGCAAGCCCCGATGCTTAATGAAAGCCGATTGATTACAGTCGATGAGTTGCTCAAGTGCCGGTGCCAGCCTTAGTGCGAGCAATTTCGTGATAATTTTGGCAAAGCTGTGTGTCAGGCTGATAGGTCTGAAATCATTTGGTTTATTAGCTGCCACTGTTTTGGGGATCAAGATGATATGGGCGGTGTTCAGGCGGTGCAAATTTGGCGCACCATTCTCGAAAAAATGGTTAACAGCTCTCCAAAGGTCAAATTTGATTACTCCCCAACATTTCTTGAAGAAAATGTTGATGAATCCGTCCGGACCTGGGGCCTTATCAGGAGGCAAGGAATCAATCACTGAGTGAAGTTCTTGAAGAGTAACTGGTCGCTCAAGGGTTCGCAGATCGCAGGCTTCCGGGTATAAGGCGGCAAGGTTTAAGCCACATTTTCGCGATGTGCTTTCGCCAAGTCTGGACTTGTAGAATTTGTAAAGCACGTTGGCTTTAGAAGAGTGCTCGGAGTATATTGTCCCCTCGTCTTCGAGTAGAGGAATGAAATTTTTTGCCCTTCGGCTATTCATTTTTATATGGAAGAATTTAGAGTTCACATCTCCTTCTTTGAGCCATCTGGTACGAGCTCTCTGCTTCCACATAATTTTCTGGATGGTTGCTAGGCCGAGTAGATGCAGCTTCAAATCAGCCTTTAGGACTTGCTCTTCTTGTGACAAAAATCTGATTTCCTGAGCATTATCCAGAAGTAAGATGACTTCGCTTGCTATTTGGAAACACAATTTAATATCGCCCAACATGTTGGAGTTCCACAACTTCAAGGAGCGAGCAAGTCGTTTTAGCTTGGTATGGAATAATAGTGTTGGGTCCCCAACCTCATGAACTGGCTTGTTCCATGACTCTGCAACTGTTTTGCAGGGACGCTACCTGAGACGACATCACCTGTTGGTTAGCACGAAAACGAGTGTGAAAAACCCGGACATGTTTGTCCGTTCTACCGTTTGCTCAAGTGAAAATCGGGAGAAGACGACGATGTGATCTAATTAAGTCCACGTGCGCATTTTGTTCTTGTAGACAGTACTGTAGATCAGATATCATACGTGCTCTGGACTCTGGCCGTATTTATTAGCCGTTTCTGTCACGTAGTCGTTGTACACGAATTCCAGGTTCTGTTGATCTTAGATAGTTACCCGCGGCACGGAGACGAGACGAGACGCACTCGGCGCGAACCCGCCCGCCATCCAGGGACGCCACGGCGCCGGCCGGCGAGGAAAGCGTGGACCAACCAACCACAACCGCCGGCCGGTGCATCATCCGCCACGCGTGGCGGCGGCGCGGACTTGGTCAGTTGTCACCAGAGCATCATTAACCCGTTCCTTAATCTGCTTGCAATTTTTAATTCACCCACATATATATGGGAACACTATTCTACACCACGTCTGTAGAATAGCTATTCTACACCGACTACTTTTTGTGGTAGATTTTCTCAGTAGAATAACCATTGAGTACTACTTTTTCCTCAGTAGTAGATTTCTCGGTATAATAGCTATGTTACATCCGTGGTGTAGAATAACATTTATACACACATATATATATATATATAATCTAGATAGTCTCGTATCATAATCAACTTTTGACAGAGGAACACCTTAATAACAGTGAAGGTCATTATATTATACTGATTAAATTACATTATACTATAATATTGTGAAAGGGATGTGAGTTAGTTGGCACCAAATCTCGTTAGAATTCTAATGTTAAACGTGTTCAGGCTAGTACCACTAAATAAAATTGGGGGAGAAGTCTTATGTTATATATGGTTATCAGCTCGCCTATAGTACCCAAATTCTATATTAAATTTCATATTTTTCTTTTATTATTTGAAAAATAGGAGGAAACAATATGACAGAAAAAATACGAGAGAAAAAAACAAGAGAAACAAAAATTAGTTTAGTTACAGAAACTATTCTGCGTTGGCCTAGAGAATGACACCGTCATACTAGACTATATTTGGAGAAAGATCCAATGAGTGTTTGGATCGAGAGGCTAAATTTTATCTCACGTCATATCGGACGTTTGGACATCAATTTAAATGACTAAACATGAACTAATTATAAAAATAATTATAAAATCAAAGTATAATTCACGAGACGAATTTATTAAACCTAATTAATTCATAATTAGCAAATATTTACTGTAACATCACATTTTCAAATCATGACGTAATTATGTTCATTAGATTTGTCTCGCAAATAATCAATCAATTATGAATGAGTTTTGTAAATAGCCTATATTTAATACTTCCAAACAATATTTAAACATTTGATTTGATAAGAACTAAAAATTTAGCCAGGATCCAAACACCATCTAATTTTACATGAATTCTGATGGGTAGGGTCACCTCGTGACCTTCAAAGGGCACGTGTGGACTATTTAAAAAAACATTAATTTAATATTAATATAATATTTACCGTCCCGTAACGTATAATAATATAATGGATTCGGATAACTAACCGAGTGCCAATCACAAACGCGTAACCGATTCCGACTCAGGCAACAACCACCACCCCACGCTTCTCTCCTCTCCTCTCCTCTCCTCCGCCGCCATTCACTGCAAAAGTTTACTTTCCCTTTTCCCTCTCATCGCGGGCCGGGCGGAACCGCAAGGGGAAGGGGAAGGGGAGCGGCGGAGGAGCCATCCACCACCGCCCGGACGCGTGTGGGGTGGTGGTGGGAGGTGGCGACGGGGGGGAAGCGACGGAGATGTGAGAGGGAGACGCCGTGGCCGGAGCGGAGATGGCTGCGGCGGTCGTCGGGGAGGCGCTGGCGGCCGCGAAGAAGCGCGGGGCGTCGAGGAGCTGGATCCTGTTCGACGCGGCCGGGGAGGAGCGGTTGCTGGACGCCGACAAGTACGCCATCATGCACCGCGTCGACATCAACGCGCGGGACCTGCGTATCCTCGACCCGCTGCTCTCATACCCCTCCACCATCCTCGGGCGCGAGCGCGCCATCGTCCTCAATCTCGAGGTGCGCATACTCCCGTCCCAGTCCTCGGTTACTCCCGGTGTTTTCGGTTGATGCGATGGAATCGTACAGTGGCTTTGACGGGGAATTCCCGGCAAGTACTCAATTTCGCATCCTATTTAAGGATTTTTTTCGGAGGGGCGCGATTACGTCTTGATTTATGCTCCGGTTGCTGCTGCTAATAGAGCTACTAGTTCCACGCACTGAACCGATTCCAGGATTGCCGACTTCGTCGTCGAGATTTTGACGGTTTCTGATGGACGGATCAAGGGAGCTAGCCAATTAATACAGTTGCTTATATTTTATCTTAAAACACTGGATTTTAATGATTATTAGGGTTTTCTCGTGGTGATCTCTAATGATTCCGTGTTTTTCTTCTTCCTGGAATTTCGTTGGTGGATCGAGCAGCATATAAAGGCGATCATTACTGCTGAAGAGGTGATTTTTAATTCCTTTTGATTGATTTTCATGTAAGAATGTTGAAATGTTGAAATGTTTATCAGAAGATTGGAGATTATAAACAGCTGTAGCACTACTTTGGATATTTGTCAATTCATAGTGAGCTGTAGGATGCTGAAAGGGAAAAATCCATGATTTTCTGAATTCATAGATCCATACAATGTTGATTTCTAGGCTTGTGTCCATGATTTATGATTAAATCTAATGCTACTTGGAATATATACTATGTTGAAGTTCTCAAATCAGTTTGCTACATAACAAACTGGAGGATAGTTTATAATTTACATAGAACCGTGATGGTCTTAAATATCCTTTTCATAGATGTCAAGTGATGCGGGTGGCAACTCACAGTAACCATTTTATGATGTGCTGTAGGTTTTGCTCCGGGATCCATTGGATGATATTGTGATTCCTGTAGTAGAGCAGCTCCGTAGGCGACTAGCACCTTTAAGCTCTACTCAGAATGATGTGGAAGGTGCTGAAGAAGACGGTAAGTCTGGATTGTGATTCTTTCTGAACTGCTGATATTGGTAACATTATTCTCTGTCTGTCAATCTGTCATGTATCGTCCTAGTAACTTCTTTATATTTGTTCCTAGATAGTGAGATGTCACTTTCCTCATGATGCCAAGCTACTGGAACAAACAAGGCACAAAATGTTTGGAAGAAATATAAAAGAATACAAAGATAGGAATATATGTATATTTTTGGATGTAGTCACACCATCCTGCTGTACCCTTCTTTAGTCTGTGTCCTTTTCAGTCGGACATTCTGTTGGAAAATGTAACCTATCAATCCAAATAGAAAAGTCCAAAGCATATAAATCATGGCACCTAATTATTATACTACAATGCCTATCGGTCCATTCTGGCACTAGGTCGATTACATTGAATGTCAGCCTATATTGGGTCCTTTTAGCCTTAAACTAAGATTTTGGGATAAATGAGAGAGTTGAGAGATTCTAACGTTAATTCAGTAGAGAAATGTGCCTATCCTGTTGTTCTGATCTGGTAGATAGCTTTGTCTATCCTCTTGTGTCAATAAGGAGTTACTAAAAAATGTAAGGTTGATCCGAGCATAGAGAATTAATAATATGTTACCATTGAACTCATGACTACATTAACATATGGTGATAAGTCGCATAAACAAAGAGTCTGGGTATTAATACTTGATCTATAAGAGGACTTTCTGACCCTCTAGAGCAATACTATAACTATCACTTGATCCCCTTAGATAAAAAATTGACCTGGAAATGTTCTATCTCCTATCGGTGTCGGTATGCTAATAAACCCTACCAATTTTAACTATAGTTGTTATTGTTCTGATTGTAATATTTTGCTCATTGTTTAGTTTGTTATACACCGGAATTCATCTTTGTGTAGTTATGTACAGTTTATTAATGTCCTGCAATACAATTTTATGAACACCAGAATCTCCGTTTGAGTTCCGTGCACTGGAGGTTACTTTGGAAGCGATATGCAGTTTTCTTGATGCACGCACTACTGAGTTGGAGAGTGCTGCTTACCCAGCTTTGGATGAACTGACATCCAAGGTGCGTGGACATATGCTTATTGTACTGTATTCAATTGGTATGAACTTTGTTACACATAGAAACATTGTTATGTGTGATCTTGATTGAAGCAACACAGACTATGATATGCTACTAATTGGCAAATGCAGAAATACACTAATTTTTTAGATGCGAAATCAATATACAAATAGATACTTGATAGGCAAATAATGCTGCCACATCATCTTTTATTCATGCTATAACCTAGTACATAGATCAAATGCTGATTCATAGGGAGTGGCCTGGAGTGCTAACATTGTTCGTTAGGAATTTTTGCACAGAATGGTGAAATACATGCCACAGTTGTTACCTTGATTCTCATATATGGTTTTAAATGCTGCTCTTGGCCACATATATTTCAGCATCCATATAATGCCAGTAGTATATGTGATGACTTCGAAATAAGGTTAACAATTATGAGAACACACACTTTACTGATCTAAGGAGCTCATACTCATGGTTGTCACGGCGCCCCGGCGAACCCAGTCGCCAGGGGACCGACTGGATGCCTAGGCGCCTAGGCAGGCACCTAGGCGTCGCCTGGGCGACCAAATGTTGGCATAGCATACATGATAATAGGATTCAAAGTTCATACAAAAAGCTGTGTTGCTGTTGCCTGCCTGCTTGCTGCCTGCTGCGGCGAGGGAGCAGGGGAGGGGGGGGAGGGGGAGAGGATGAGAGAGGCAGAGAGGACAGAGGAGAGAGTCGCCGCGGGGAGGGGTAGCAGAGGCGGCGGCGGCGCAAGGGGAAGGGGTAGCAGAGGCGGCGGCGCGGCGCACGGGGAGGGGTAGCAGAGGTGGCAGCCGGCGGCGCAAGGGGCAGAGGCGGCGGTCGGCGGCGCAAGGGGAGGGGTAGCAGAGGTGGCGGCCGGCGGCGCAAGGCGAGGGGTAGCAGAGGTGGCGGCCGGCGGTGCAAGGGGAAGGGGAGGGAGAGAGTCGACTCAGTCGAGACTCGAGAGGAGGGCTAGGGCGACGTGCCGACGCCTTAGTCAAAGGCACTTTCACCTAGTCGGCCGCCCAGAGACGCCCGACGACCGCCTAGTCGCCATTGGCGACGCCTTGAACGGCCAGGCGGGCGCCTAACTCCACCAGGCGAGGCGAGCCGGCATGGCGCTCGGCGGGGACCGCCTGGACGCCTAGTCGGCGCCTAGGCGACGCCGTGATAACCATGCTCATACTTGTCTGAAAATTCTAGTTATAGCATTTGATTTCCTAGCATCATAATCATGTAGTTTACTCAAGAGGTGCAGTGTTGTATTATTGATTATGTTTGACGCCAAACACACAATACAGCAGCTAAAGTTGCATTGAGCAATTGTATGATGAACCAAAGTTACATTAAAGAATTGTATGGGGCCCTTCACAGATATTCCTTGAACACCTTCTATGCTCATCAAGTTTGAATATACCTATTAAAGAAATTTAGACTAAGAGCTATGCAAGTACTTGTCACACTCTCAGTACATCAACTGCATGTAATGTTATTTTTGATTGTTTCCCTTGGATTTTACACATATTAACTTGAGCTACTACTAACAACACAGATTAGCAGCCGCAACTTGGATAGGGTGCGGAAGTTAAAAAGTGGTATGACAAGATTGAATGCGAGGGTTCAGAAGGTCTGTCTTCCTGGTTTGCTACCCAACACTACCGTGCATAGTAACTTATCTATATATTTTTCAAAATATAACTCATGATGTTCAGTGTATTTTGTATGCCATATTACCGTCTGAATTCCACTTTTGTTTATGAGCAAAATTCTGATAGTTATCCATATTAGTGGAAGAACTTGTACAATCCTGATGGGATGGGCCACTGAGTGCTCTGCATTTATCATTTCTTTGCAATGTTATAACACATACAATCCTGTACATAGGTTGGTTTTTAAACAGAAGTAAAGAACCTCAATCATCTAGAAGAGCATTGGTAATATTATATGATATGTTTATATTTGACAGCTATAGTTCTGCCCAGTTTTGTTCTCTTACTGTCTACTTGTTTTTCTTGTTTATTCTTTTCTAATATATCACAAAATGATGTCTGTTTGCCAGGTGAGAGATGAGCTTGAACAACTATTGGATGATGATGATGACATGGCTGATCTTTACTTGTCCAGAAAGTTGGCTGGGGCAGCTTCCCCTGTTAGTGGTTCTGGTGGACCAAATTGGTTCCCAGCATCCCCGACTATTGGTTCAAAAATATCAAGAGCAAGCAGAGCCAGTGCAGCAACTATACATGGAAATGAAAATGATGTTGAAGAGCTAGAGATGTTGCTTGAGGTCTTGCTTGTTTTTGTGTGTAACAATTACTTGTCACTGTGTGTTCGGCTGTGTTCTGAAAGTTTCTTAAATTTGCAGGCATACTTCATGCAAATCGATGGCACATTAAACAAATTGACAACGGTAAGTAAGGAAGCTAAATCAAAATTGTAATATCACAATGGGCAAGCAAAACATGAACTAAGGCTTTTATTTACAATATCATTGAAAATTAAGAGCGTTTAGCCCTTTGCTGACTGTATTTGTCTATACACTGTTTCAGCTGAGAGAGTATATTGATGACACGGAAGATTACATTAATATCCAGGTATCATTTCCCTGTGATATAGAAGATGTGTATGGCATTCTGATCTTTTCACTATCTCGGCAGTCCAGCTGACCAGCACTCACCAAATTATTTCTTTTGCAGCTTGACAACCACCGTAATCAGTTAATTCAGGTAGTTTCTAAACCACAAAACCTCACGATTCTTTTTCCAAAGTTTATGTTCTACAGGTATAGAATTTTAATTCAAAACAGCATGTGGTCATACTGGTACTGAAATCCACTAATGGTCTCACTCACAATTGACTTGGTTAACACTGATCCAGATGATCTTGCCATGCTATAGTTATTAATGATCATGTTTCACGAACAAATTCCAGTTTGTTTTTGAAACAAAAGTATCCTACCTCTGATTACTTATACAAGTTGTTTTGGACTTGTGCACAATAATTAAGAAATCAACTAAAATGTCTGTGTTGTCCCTCTTTTATTCTGATTTGTGAGAGGGGTAACATTTATTTGACAAAGGGCAAACATAAATATAAGGAATCAGAGAGAGAGAGAGAGAGAGAGAGAGAGAGAGAGAATAACATTTTGATTTGCTTCCTACAGCTAGAGTTATTCCTGAGTTCTGGGACCGTCTGCCTATCCCTTTACTCATTGGTTGCCGGAATATTTGGTATGAACATTCCATACACCTGGAATGACGACCATGGATACGTCTTCAAATGGGTAAGCCAACATTTAAAAATGGCTCGTATGTAATCAAATACTTTATGACCAATCTATCTCAGCTACAACTTTATTCCTGCATCACAGGTGGTTCTCGTATCAGGGCTTTTCTGTGCCTTCATGTTCGTCTCCATCGTTGCTTATGCTCGGCACAAGGGTCTCGTCGGGTCCTGACTGTCTGCCTGCCTGCCTGCAATAACCACTTTCAACTCCGCGCTCTCGCGGATGATTCATCTCTTGTACCAAAATTCATTAGTATAAAATTGGGACGATGAAGAAAAATAACAATAAACAGAAAAAGGGGGGAAATCCAAAGAGGTCATATGATGGTTGTCTCTTTCACTCGTCAGGTGAAAAGGAGGCATGCTCCCACATCACCAGATGCTGATGCAATTATGGAAAGTGTGGCAACGACGCATGCTTCTTCCTTGCAGAGGATGATTTTCCCTCTTGGTGAAAGGTGATCGGCCAAGATTTTCATCATGCATAGGAGTAGGAAGTGAAGCTAGTGCCAACACGACCGATCATATCATTTGGTGCCACGGAAAGTTCAGCCAATCAAGATCGGCAGTCCTTGAGGTAAAGAAAAACGTGAATGATTGTATTCGCACAGGACTACCTGCGTTTTCTAAATTATAGAAAAAGTAAAGTAGAGATAAATGTGATCTACTAGAACGTCGGCGTTCAATTGATTAATTCAAGGAGATGTGAGCTACTCGATTCGATTCTTTATAAACTTCTTGACTCTTTATCAAATATAAGTCTTTCTTTTATGGTTGGTCTGATAACTATTACAAATGAATGGTTCATGTTTTTTTCAAGAATAACTGAGCGACCAGTAAGTATTTTAAGATGAATTTTATTACGTCAACTCCAAAATAACCTATAAAATAAACAAGAGGAAGTAACTTCTCTAGAAAAGGAGATGTAAATCTCTGTCTCTGATCATACACACGCAATGCAATTCCACAAGGCCGTGAGACTATCACTAAGTTATTTTTAGTAATGATCATTGCCGTAAGTACAAAAGCCAAATACCAAAACCAAAGCAGTACAAGGGATGAAATGCTCTTGCTCTTCCCTCGCAATTATAAAATTTAATCCTTAATTAGACATATAAATTAAGCCCAATTATTTGCAACCTGCTGGACCTACTAGCCACATATATAGGTCGTTAAGTAAGCCCAAATTTTGCAAGAATGTTCTCCAGCTTCTCCTTGGACAGCGGCTGCATGCACAGTAGAAAAAAATCAAGAACATATTTCACATATATTTATTATTTACAGAGATCGATCATGTACTGCTGGCCATGGCGCATGCATGCATCGCATGGACGGCATTGCCTGGTTGCCTGGCTCACCTTGGGCGTGAAGTGGTCGGCACCGGCGCCGATGAACGCCTCGACGTCGGCCGGGAGACCGTCGCTCGACACGGCGACGATCGGCGTCGTCACCCCCATGGCCCGGATCCGCCTCGTCGCCTGCGCAGCGCAGCGCGCGTATACGTGTCAGCCGGCCAACTAACGGGCAACAGGGCAATGCAAGTAGTATGCACACGTGCGTGCGTGCGTGCGTACCTCGTGGCCGTCCATGACCGGCATCTGCCTGTCCATGAGGATGAGGTCATAAGGCGCCACCTCCCGTACGCGACGCACCGCCGCCGCGCCGTTCTCCGCCACGTCCAGGACGTCGTCGTCCTCGGCCCCGGCGGCCGCCTTCACCGCCGCTCTCGCCATGACCTGCACACCAGCTCGATCGTCGCAACTCATCGTTCAGTACAACCACCCAGCTCGATCATCGATCTCCTCGACACAAACAATGACGATTCTAATTGCAACCACCAAATCACTCAATCAATGGCAAGCAGCTAGGTAGGCAGGGCAAGATTATTACGTACCCTGTGGATCTCCTCGTCCTCCACGAGCAGCACCCTGATCATCTTGCGAGCCATTCACTGCACTCAACCCTGCAGCTAGCTGCTAGCTGCTTCAATTCGCCGGTCACTCGGTCAGGTCAGCTCTTCAGCAGAGATATGCTAACTATATAGTGGAGTACACTACTACCAGTAACTTAACGACTGCTGGTGCTACTGCTATCCATCTATCTAGCTAATAGCTATATATCTATAATCGATCTATCTATCTACTACATCTCGCTCGTTCATTCGCCTTGCACGCAGTTGCATGGATTGCGATTCACACGCGATCTCCATCTGCTTGGTCTCTTTCCGGCAACGATCTGTACGAACATATACACATATATATATATATATATATATATATATATATATAACCACGTACCAAATTAATCCTCAAATTTCTTATTAGTTTTCACCGTCGTCAGATATTAACCTACTCTCTCTCTCTCTCGTAAAATAATCAGTCGTCGTCTTACGTTCCCCGCGAGCGTACGGCAGCTATGGTTGGCAGCGGCCGCTGTCTGCATTTGCAAAACGGTACGCGTACGTGATCGAGCTTGTTGCCTAGCTTGTTTGCTTCGAGCGACAGAGCCGTGGGCGAAAACCACACTGCCCGGAGAAAGCTCGAGTCCAAAACCGCACATGGCATATGTGTACATGCATGCATGATTTTGTTCCACACAGAAAAGTTTTTTATAGCTCGGGAATAATCGTAATACGAGAATGAACTAATAATCACAGTCATTTTCCACGTTTAGCTGGAACTAAAACAACGTCGTATGAAGGCAACTTTTCTTACCATTCTCTGTGTCTCCTCCATATAAAGAAAAAATATATACACGTATGGCGGATCGGAGTCTTCTAGCTATTAGTTAACCTATTATTGTTTATATTAATAGCGCATCAAGTTATAATTAGCTTATTATTCGATGGTTTAGTAGATAACCCAGTAAGCTTAAGAGGCAGCAGGTGATATTATACCGGCTCATCAACGGGGCCAAACTCATGCGTCGGATCGGATCGGTTTAGCGGATCGTTGATCGGACGGTGGGATTGGGTGGCACGTGGTTCGGGTGCGTGCATCCCGAGAGGATCAGCTGGGCCCAGTGTTCGGTTTGTGTGCCTGCGAAGCCCACGGGCCCAAGGCCCAACATTGGTAGGCTTTTATCCTGGACGCCGACCAAGTACAGCCTATCTGGATGGTTGGTCACTTGGTGGATGCTACTGCTGGTGTCTAGTGAGATGGCAGAACGCTGCCTGCTGGTCTGTTCGCTTGTGTTAGGATGACAATCGGATACGACGGATACATGTAGTGTATATTTATATTTATATTTATTTATCTAACGAATAAAAACTCATGCTTATACTCGTCATCTGTGGGCATACCAGTTTACCTATGAAAAAACGCATGAATACAAGTCAGAGCAAAGGCATTGGCAATAGGGTCGTTGAGGAGGGCACAATAGATCTGGCCATCGGGCGGGATCTTAGCGTGGCAGTGACAGTATGTGAGGAGGGTGCAATAGATATGGTCGGAGGGCGCACAAATACCTTCTCAATGCGGTGGACTAACGGGGGGAGGGGAGGGGGCACCAACAATAGGGTCGACGAGGAGACCAACCGAAGAGCGCAACAGATCTAGCCATGGGACATGACCTCGACACGATGACACTGTCTTGACATGGCAGGGGGGGACTCAACACTGGACGTGTTGGGTGACTCACACCACACAAGACAGAGAGGGGCCAGGGGCCTAGGAGAGAGGGTGCCAAGGAAGCCACGAGGCAAGGGAGGCGGTTAGTGAGGAGAGAAAGTGAGGGAGAGAGGAAGGGAGGGTGACTGCAGAGAGAGCCGAGAGGGATGCCAGGGAGTGAGGGAGAGAGAGTTAGGGTTTTTAAGTTATAAACTCAACTATTTAGGTAAACATGTGAAATGTATATGGGTAGCCAATACTCATATCTGTAACTGTTTACCCGTCAAGTATAATATTAGGAATAAACTTGACCCTAATAGGGATTTTACCCTTGGGTAAACGGGTACAACTGTCATCTCTGCGCCAGGCCAGCTATCAATTTTTTTAAAATAATATAATGTTTATTCAAAATTTTAATTTTGGTAGTAGATTTCAAAATTCACAAAAATGAGTTTCTGTCGGTACTTGGTGTACTGATCTAGGTTGATCGGTCCTAGATCGATAGAGGGTTTATCGATCTAGGTCGACCGGACTAGATCGGGCGTCAGCCACCCTATATCAATACTTGATCTGTCAATCTAGGTTAGCTGGCCCTAGATCAATTGATCGATCGATAGAATAGATAAAATTAACAAGTTTGGCAACATTTATTTATTTAAATTACACATAGTCGTGAGGTTAATGATACTTTCTTTATCATTTTGTCTCATTGTGAAATGTTTTTTCAACTCTTATATTCTGTTACAGTTTTAGCCATTATTATTCAGTCTTGATATGTTGGTATCGTCATGTATATAGATCCAAATGACAAAATCACACTTCCTTCAATTGTATTGTCATCAAAGAGAGATGTGTTAGTAATGAAAGAACTCATTAATTTTAAAACTGGCGTGCAATGGTTAATATATCTTTTCTCCCACTACTTTATACGCCTCATCTTGCAAGGTGGCAATCACCTCGGGTGAGCATGTGGAAGGTGTGTATATTTGGTCTCTATTGATCCACTCAATCTATAAAAAAAGATTGGTCGAAAAAGAATGTATGTAAGGGATCATCCTCCTTGTGCCCCCCTCGATCATCCTCTCTAGTGAAAGTAGCCACGGCGCACACCTATAAACTAGTCACAATCAATTAGTATGTCTAAAATTGTAGGAAACAAAATCCGATGAGTCGCTAACTTGTGAAATCTAGGTCTAGTCAACTTTCCTTTTGCGCTTCAAAATCCGATGTTTTATGAATTTAGATTGTTGTGTTAAGCTAATTTACTCATTTTTAAACTTTCAGGACATGTTTGACGGTCTAAAATCCTGGCCATTTTCGAAGAATGGATCGGGAATTTGAGTTTTCAAACCGGTCCTTAGATGATACATCTAAGCTGTTTGAAAAATACCAAACACATACCATCAAGCTACCAACCATAGAATAACCTGGTTGACTCGAGCTAATCTTCACTAAATCTTTTTTAGGTTTCTCAAATGTTGGCGTGCCTGCGCTGTCGAGCTATCAACCAATACGAATTTATTCTCTCTTTTTTTGACAGAGGAACTGAACTAGTACGAGGTTACAATTCGTGAACAAGTCAGCACGAAGTCGGAGACGAACAGTACAATTCATTTCTTTTTTTACTATTATAATTGGGGTTAAAAAATCTGAATACAACTCGAGCGTACGTGAGCGTATCCGTATACCGGCCGTATGTATACGTAGAAATTGAAATACCCCGAGCTGAAAATTCTCGTGGACTCGGCTACGCGCACCCCACGCCGCCCACACGCAATCGCCTCTTCTCCCCTCTATTTATACACACCAATACGGCGATGTAAAATAGAGTTACTTCCTCCGCGTCCCCACCCCGGCCCGGCTCGTCGGAGCTCCGCCGCCGCCGATTTCTCCAGGCCGCCCAATGCTCTGGCCTCCATCTTAGAACGGTGTGTCGTTCTGAGGATTCCCCCATCGCCGCCGCCGCCCCACGGGCCCCGGGGGTTGGACGAGGTGGGACTTGGGACTTGGGAGGTCGTCTTCGACGAGGTGGTGGTGGTGGGCGCCGCGGAGAGATGGGGCGAGAGAGGGGGACGGTGCGCGTCCGGCGGGAGGCGCTAGCCGCGTGCATGACGTGCCCGCTCTGCCAGGGCCTCCTCCGGGAGGCCACCACCATCGGCGAATGCCTCCACACATGTGAGTTCTCTCTATCTCTGGCTATCCCGCACCCACCTGATGCCTGTCCCGTTCCCGCCGTGCTTCCTCCCGGTGCCTGTATCTCCCTCTCTCTCTATCTCTTTGCGCGGGCGTCGCCGCCCCTCGCCGTGGTTCGCTGCGCCGCCGCGCGGAGCGCTCCTCTCTTCGCGCCGCCTTGCGTTCGCGTCGCGTGTCGTTTGGCGTGTTTGGTTTCGGTGTCGGATTCCTGTGTGTTTCCATGTCGCTCGGTGCCGGTGTCCTGGCGATCGGTTCTGGCGTTCTTCGATTCGAGCTCTTGATCCCAGAAGAGCGGCGTAGCCGCGTAGGGGCGGATGCCGCCTTTCGCGTGGACTGCGGCTTTGGTTGCGCTCCCTCCGGTTGTCCGCTCGCGCTTGCTTCCCCGTCACCCCGTGTCCGGCGTTATTGTTTGAGTTAACCATGGTTTGCGCGTGTGTGCTTCGTGTTCAGCGTCGTCGGCGGTGTCTCTTCCACGTCGCCATGCCTTCGCCTGTTCTTATTCGAGTTTTCCTGGGTTGTTTTAGACGATTCCATGGCGACTCGTGGACCTCGTGGTAGCTCCAAAAGAACGGGTTTTACCGTGGAATCAGACTGGGTCTGGTTTGTCGTCGCGGACTCACAGTTGTGCTCTCCGGCGGCCGCTGACGCGGAGCCACTTCGGAGACGCTCCTCGCCGCCGCTACCCTGTGAGTCCGTAGTTTCCTCATGCTCTTGGTCCATCGTCGCGTGCCAGGGTGCACCTGTCCCTCCGGCGCTGACATGCCCACGAGGCCGCGATTCTGTCGAGTCGACAATGCTGCAAATCTGCTGCCTTTAGCCAATCTAGGTGGTCAGGCGGCCTCGCCACCGCCGCCAAAGCCTTCCTCCCGCCGCCGGCGCCATCCTCGTGGCAGGGCGTCCGGTCCAAACTCCCTCACTATCTGAAGTCTAAACAACTTCCGGTACATGCTTTCTCCCGGAGCTTTTGGTGTTGGGAAAAAGCTGCAAAGCGTCTGCACTTGTTGCAGAACATTTTAGCCGGCGAGATTTGCTATTATATGACACATAAGTTGATAATATCAACCCTGGTTGTGATCAGATCATCAGAAACGCGGTGTCCTTTTGGTTAAGTCGTATATACTTCGGATTAGGAGAACGATAATGTGAGTTCTGCTGCAAGCTATCATGGTATGGTTTGCCTGGTCTTCTAGTTAGTGCGTCGAGTGAGTGGCGTCTTGCATTAGGAAAGTAGTTCAGGTTTATGCATTCTTCATAGGTCAAAGTATTCGCTGGCCTAGTTTTTTTTTTCAGTCGTTTGGAGTGTTGGTAGTCACATAAACTTGCACATCACTGGTGCAACGAAAGTTTGTGCCATCTATCATGCTTTGAATCGAATGATTCCTAAGTAAGCTTATTGAAGCTGCTGCACCAAACGTATAGTGTAAATGTTAATAAGAATCCATGTATCCGTTGTGTCAGACCAAAAGGTAGAGACCGTGTTGCCCTATGGTTTGCTGAATCTCTACATTGATTAAATATATATTCTTATTTATTGTTTCCACTTGCTCGATGCTGCTAAAGAAGTTTCATGCTTGGTCTGAAATATGCAATTCTCTTTTACATCTGTCTGAAACGGGTAGGATGTCTTATTGTCTTTACATTTCCTCTTCTGATCATTTTTTTAATAGTTTGCAAGGAGTGCATTATGGCGAAAATAAATGATGAAGACGTCGATCACTGCCCAGTATGCAACATTGATCTTGGCTGTGTTCCTGAAGAGAAGCTCAGGTGAAGTCATCATTCTTACCAAGTTTCTTCTGTCAAACACTGTTCTGCCTTTTTTACAATGCATTTTCATTTTTCAAATTCCTGTAAAAATATGCCCCGTAAAAATAATATCATTTGACTTCCAGAGGCCATGCTATCAGTTAGTCATGTACAGTTAGACTGTTAGAGCACACAACTTCTCTGGCAAACTTGGCCGGAAAGGCAATGGATGATCAGAAACTTATAATGGATTAAATGGTCTGTATAGATTATCACAATGGACCTAACCCATATGAAAATATTTGCAAGATATATCTGCTTTGGAGACAGGCAAACTCATTAATAATCTGGTTTGATCCTTAAAATTAAAAGGGTTCAGACGTGTTTTCTTTTTGTTGCCTTTTCAATTTATTCCTTTTGCTAGAACATTGTAATCACATGCATCATTATTGAAACATATTTGTTCCATAAATTATTAATAGTTGTTCTTTCTTATGGTCATTTATATACTTTAAATATCAGAATACTTCATTTGCATTTTGTAAATAATAATACTTAATTTCTCTGTTTATAACATATTAGATATGATTCTTTTATAAATCTATGCATGTGTAAATTCAAAAAAGTTTCTTGTGATTAATACTTGTGACCAGTCTAGCTTGTAATTACACTTACCAATTTTACCATTTAATGTAACAACCACACACCATCTTGTTTTCTCATCCTAACATCTTGTTTAATTTGTTTTTTCCTCAAATGCACTCTTGATTGTTGTGGGGAGAAAAACTGTCAAGTTTAGTGTTTTCAGCCAGCAGCTGTTTATTCATGTCTAATGCGTAAAATGATGAGACACAAATATGTATTCCTACCTAACATAACTGATTGTTTCCTTGTTTGAAGGCCTGATCATAACGTTCAGTATATCAGGAATAAGGTTTTTCCGCTTAAAATGAGAAAAGTCGATGATCCTAAGCCTCCAACTGTGACAATGCCAGTAAAGAGAAAGAAGAGGTCCCTTTCTTCCTTGGTGGTTGACACTCCAATGGTGGCAATACAGACTGGTTTGACAGGACGGAGAACCAAATCTAAGAGGACAACAACCTCTGCTGGTCATAATGGAACCATGAAGTTGGCAAACAAATCTGAAGGTCGTGATCAGAAGACTGAGAAAATCTCAGCACCAAAATCTACCAAGATGACAAAAACTGTCAATAAAAAGCAGGTAATACCAATGTATGAACTCCCTGGTTTGCATGTAGAATCACAGTTTCATGCACAAGCTTGATCTGAACTGTCCTGTATGTTGTTTTAATCTAAGTAAGCATTCTACTCCAAAACAGAATATTACATATGTAGAGGCTTCAATCCAGCCATCTTCTGAAGATAGCAAGAGTGATAAGAGAACTGACAAGGAAGAGCTCCAGAAGCCTTTGAATAGTTTGGTTTACCCTGCAAGCAAGACGAAATTTCTTAGATCAAGTCCTGAAGGCCATGCTGCCAAAGAAGACAAAATAAAGAGCACAGATGGTGAAGGCCCCGAAAGGAAGGACAACACAGAAGACAAAGTGGTAGTTACTGCCAGAAAGATAATACGAAACTCAAATAAGTTAAGAATTAAAGAGGAAAACAATGGAAATTCTTCAGAATCTGCATCATCGAAAGATAAAACCACCTCAGAGGATGAGTTTATTAGAGGACTACATGCAGTTTCACAGCAGAGACTGCTTGGGTCTACAAGAACTGGTGCTATGAATGATGTAATAACTACTCCAGTCTGGTTTTCACTTGTCTCTTCATCTAACCAGTAAGTTTGCGTCATAATCCAAATATCCAATAGATGGGTTCTGATGGGCCTTTTGTTCTTCTCTTAGTGTCATGTTATAATGCAAACTGTTTTTTTTCAGGGAGGAAGATCAAAAGCTTCCTCAGCTACCAAAAAAATACTTGAAAATTAAGTGAGTTCCCAGTCCTGAAGTTTATTCCATTTTTAAACTTACATAGAAGCCCCTTGGATTTAGGACCATATTATTCATAGAATGTATTTACAAAATTATTTGCTCAGTTGTTTGCTTTAGATTGTGCAATGTTCTATGATGTTAATAATGTTGTTTTCCCTTTTCCTGCTATCCACTAATTATTATAACTGTAGTGTGCAATGCTATTTGCCCATTTCTTCCTAGGATATAATTAAACAGGAAATACTTACAAAAGAAATTTGCTTGACAATTTGATTGAGGATGTTTCCTTTAAAATTCCTACTGCTTTTGCGTCACTACGACCAGCAATCTGAGCTATTAACATCTGCCTGATTTCCTAGAACTTTAATTTATTTTCTTTAATATGACTTTTATCCTTGTTTCAGAGATGGAAGCCTACAGATTTCATCGATCCAGAGGTACATCATGAACAAACTTGACCTAGCAAGTGAAGATGAGGTGAGCTTTCCAGATTCCTTTGCAGTTCGATTCCTATAATGACATCAGTCATGCAATAATATTAGTCACTAGACTGCTATCTACGCGAAACAGAAATTTGGTAATCAACTATCTTTGCTACAGAGGACATTAATATTGTAGATTTGGATTGTTAAATATGACTGACTTGCGATCTTTAGTTTATATACCTGCAAAAATGCACTCTGAAATAACTCATAGGCCCATTTCTGTTGTTCTTGTGTTGTCCTTCGTAAACTATAGCCTTTCTTTGACAGCACTAGTGGAAGTGTGGAATAGTGATGCACATGGACTGTGATAAATCTGCTCTTTTGCCTGATCGCTGTAATCTGGACATGCGAGTGCAGGTGGAGATCACATGCCGTGGCGAGACAATCTGCCCCTCCACCACATTGCACGGCCTGCTCGAGCTGTGGCTGCAGAGCGAGCCTACGGGCGTGTTCCAGGCGTCGCTGGGCGCTCCAGCCAAGGAGTTCGTCATGGTGCTGGGCTACCGCCGCCGGCCACAGCAAGCTCCGGCCTCTTAGCTGCACCTCCAGTGAGAGGTGCAATCACATCGTAAGAGTGCTGCAGATCTGCACTCTGCAGCACTGCAGGAAGCAAGAAGAATCAGAAACTGCCAATCCATCAGCTCACATGTTCATCCCCATCAGTCAGACTAGGGTTAAAAAAAGGAAGAAATATTACATCTTTCTCATTTTTAGACCATGTAAAGAGGTACAAAAAAAAGCAATTTCTTGAATTAGGCTGCTACTAGCATTGTCTAAAAAGTTTACCCTAACTATGTTTAGTTTACCATTCTGATGAAGCTTTGAGGAGAATTCGTTCTCCTGTGTTATCCTGTGCTGTACTGCTGTGCCTGAGTGTGCGTGCTGACGTGCTTGTAACTTTTCTCTATCAGTGGCCATGCAAGCAGCAAGCTACAGTAGCAAATTGGTCAACTGGGTGAGTTGGTCTATGCCTTTCTTTCCTAGACTTGTAGCAACTGTCATTCGGTTTGTCCGTGTCTACTGGTTTGACCAGTAATAACGGCCTGTTGGCCTTTGCTAGTTTGCTGTGACAGCGATTGCTGGCTCACTGGCACACACTGACATGCGCCCATAGTTTGCTTACTATTAAATGCGACCAGCAGTTTTCTTTCTTCACTTGACGTAATCGAATTCATGCCAAGTTTGGCTACCGGTATTTGGGTAGCTAAATCACGATTAGAATTAAGTGAATGCGGATTGTTTATCAAATATGTAAACTGTTTATGCATTAGGAAAATTATGAATTGGGAATGAACTAATAATCATAATTATAATCATATGAAGACCCGGTCATCTGAACTGTTGGTATGATTTGGTACTTGTACCATTCAATATCGCTCTAAATTACTTGCAAATTGCCACTCGGAATATTCTACCATCCCCTCAAGATCATTTAAGTTATTCACTATGTTATTAACATATGATAATCAGCATTAATAATCAGGCTTTAAAAAACCTTTAAATTAGTCAACCAACAAATAATTACAGACAAATAGATCATCTAATAATCTAGATTATATTATAGTGTTGATTATAGACCTAAAATTATTTATATTTGGTTACATAGAAATAGGGTCATTATACTTGTTGCTCTCATATCATTTCCTCAAAATCACTGCAATTTCGTTAGAAATGATTTCACGGCATAGTAACTTTCTTGGTCCATGCATGGTTCTTGTGTTTTCTGCTATGACCGTATGAGTAGAAGCTCAAGTGGTCCAAGGGAAAAAAATGGGGAAATTTGATCATTTGCCACTAAAAAATTTGTACTAATAACATGTGGGACCATCGAATATATGATAGTGGATCAAAGTGGCAAATAATCGAAGCCCATTTTTAAGAGTGTCAAATCATCAAATATTCCAAAAAAAGCACCAAATATCATTCATTCTCGTCCACGATCGAGGAGAGGCTTTGTTCTGACTTCTTCTGAGCGAAGCAAACAGTTGATATGGATTCCTTCAAAAAAAAACAAAAGAACAGATGCTAAGCAACGTGTAGACAACACGGACACAATCGCTGCTTTGACTTTGAGCCTCTGACCATCCGGTTATTCGTATAATGCGGGTCTTATTAAAGTGGAATGACAAAGCAGCAGTGCAGAGCAACTAACCGAAAGATTCTCCAATTCAGGTTGTGAACTACTGAACAGCATATAAGATACAATTTCACAACCCCTTTGATCCCACATCACATTAGAAAGAATGTCATGTCAAAATCAGCCTGAGTTTCTGAACAGCAAGGTCTCCACAGAAGCATCCCCAAAGCAGACAATTATGTGCAAATTCAAGTGCATCAATTCATAGGGGAAAAGAGACTGAACATAAGCATCGGTGAAACGGGGGGATGTTTGGATTGCCATGAGCACATGACAGTTAGGTTTCCTTTGGATTGAAGGAAACTTGGAGGGTTTTTAGCGGAACGGAACTAATTCCTGTGAAATCCTGTAAAATTCATGCGTTACAAAGTAGCCCTAAGTTAATGGATCAATGGACATGCACCGAGCATCGGAAATCACATGTGTACAAGAATTATGATGCAACCCACAGACTTTACTTTCCATGATTGTAACAAGCACAACACATCATACATGTTGGAAAAAAGAAGAGCATAATTCACAGAACAAACCAGGCAGAAAGCATCATTTTTTTACCATTTGTAAAGCTAAAGAAGCATATTCAATGACCTCTACCTAGCATGCATGCATAGCAGCTTGGGTATGAACAGCAGTTACACCAGCACCCTACAAATCACCAACTCAATTTGGCTGCACCTCAATATGTTCATAGTATGATCGCAAGCCAAGCTAGTATTTTTACACGCTAACAAAAGAATCAGAAAACACACTCAACTTTGTGGCATAAGAGCAAAAATTCCGGGAGATTTGCTCTCAAGCTGGGTCTGGTAATTACACAGTAAATAATCGCTGGGAGCTAATTGCAAGCAAGAACACCAATTGGCTATGAATGTTGGATAAAGACTGGTGCATCTTGGGAGATCATCATACCAAGGCGACACGATTAAGCGATGCGAACATAGGTAGGCAAGATGGGCCCAGCAGCGCTCATGCCGGCGGCCACCAGCCCGTCGCCGGCCGCCTCCTGCTCGGTCAAGAACAGGTCGTCGGTGGATCGGAGAGCGGCGTGCGCGCCCACGAGGGCGACCCCGATCATAACCGAGCCGATGACGTTCCACCCGACGTTGGTGAAGAGCAACGCGATGACGGTGACCCCGGTGAGCGCGGCGAGGACGGTGCCGTCCTCGAACTCGGTGCCGAACAGCCGGAGCGGCTGTCCCCCAGACGCGGGGCGCGCGAAGTAGAGGAAGAACCAGGCGACGCTGAGCGCGAGGAGCGCGAAGAGTGTCCCCGGGTGCCAGAGCAGCGACGCGGCGACGACGGCCAGCACGGCGAGTGCATAGTTGGCGCGGAAGTAGGCCACGTTGCGGCGCCCCCTGGCGATGGCCTCCCCGATGCTAGGCGGCTTGGAGAAGGCCGGCGCGCGGAACACCTCCGCCCACGGGCGCCGCGCCGCGATGAGCGCCTGCCCCTGCTCCCGGAACCGCGTCACCAGCTCCGCCGCCTTGGCTATCGGCGATGGCAGCGCCGTTGGATCCTGTATAGCTCCCTGCGCTTCCGGCGCCACTGGCTGGGACAACGGCGGCGGAGGCGGGCCAGGGTAGGACGTCGACGCCGGCGGCGGGGCGGCAGGGTAGGAGGACGGCGGTGGCGGCGGGTATGTGGGGATCTTAGTATAACCGGGCGCCGCGTAGTAACCATACATGGAGGCCCCGGCCGGAGCGGCGGCGGCGTCGGCGGAGTTGCGCATGGCGAGATCGGAATCGGAGAGGACTGCGGCCTGCGGGAACAGGGACACGATAGCAGAAGAAATGAGGGGAATTTGGGGTTGGCCCCGGAAGCAGAAGCAGAAGCCGAAGCGGAAGCAGAAGCAGAAGCAGCTGTTTTTTTCGCTTTTGCTGGAACGGGTGCTTTTAACGACGGGTTTGCTTCTGAGCAAAGCACCCCTGGTGACGAAAAGGTCAGAACGTGTTGACAAAAGCAGATCATTCTTTTATTTTTCCGTTCCAAAAATAATTATTATTAAAAAAATATCAAAAATTAAGAAGAAATAACGAATTATTATTGTGATTGATTGACATGACAAAATAAGTAAAAAGTAAAATAAGAGATTGTTGTGATTAATTGAAATTAAATTGGTGATAAGCATGTATTATATAAATAAGCACGATTTTTTTCAGTTTTCATTATTTTTAATCATATATATATATATACATAACATTCTTATAGAAATGACATAAAGTAATATGCATATATTACATTCTTATAGAAATGACATATTGTTATATAATGTCCTCCACACTTTATTCTATAAACGTTGTATATAGTTATTTATCGTCGAAATATAATAATTTATATTAGTAATAATATAGATTTTCAAATAGTCCAATGCTTATTTTCCAAGCTCACGGCCTTAGTCAGTGGAGGCAGCGGCCGCCGGGATGAACGGGGTGGCGCAGAGCAGCAACGGCGAGCGGCGGCGCACGCCGAGGCCTGGCGCCTCCTCCATGTCCACCACATTTACGCCATCCGGGAGCGACCAGTCGAAGTGGTACAGTAGACTGGCGAGCGTGAGCTCCATGGTGGCGAGGCCGTAGTTGAATCCAGGGCACATCCTCCGGCCAGAGCCGAACGGGATGAACTCGTAGCTGCTGCCCGTGAAGTCGATGGTGCCATCCTCGAACCGCTCTGGCTTGAACTCCTCGGCATCGTTCCAGTACTTTGGATCCCGGCCAATAGCCCACGCGTTGATGATGACGCGTGACTTGGCCGGGATCGTGTACCCTTCCAGCTCGCACGTGCTGATACTCTCTCGTGGCACCAGTAATGGCGCCGGCGAGTGCAGCCGCAACACCTCCTTGATTACAAGCTTGAGGTACCTTAGGCTGCTAGCCTGTAGGTCGCTCTCCGTCACAATCACCTTGCCATGGAATGCCTCCCGGATCTGACCCTGCAGCTTCTTCATCACCACCGGGTTCAGCATCAGCTCCGACATCACCCACTCCATCGCCCACTCTGACGTCCCACTAGTCCCGCCGGCGAATATGTCCTGCATGGTGCACGCACAAACGCAAGTATATGTATGCTTACTAACAATTGTACCTGCGGGCTTAAATTCACGTACGCATATGAAAGAAACTTAATTGTACTATTAATTGTACTACTATCGTAACGCGCTACACGACGTTGAAAATCAAAAAATGATTATACTTGCAACACTTTATAGGGAGTCATCTCTTTCTTCCGGAAACTCACCTTACTCCGGCTCTTGCGTAAAACCGAAAAACTTTGTTAGGTGGCAAAGTTCTTCTTCGAACCCTTTAAACTTACAGCAGTAATTATGCACCATGATCGGCATATAATTTTTTTTAAATATCATAAGTAAGCAAAAGTGCAGACAACGTAGATAGGTGATGAGCAGAGGTGGCCGACGGTGAGCGGGAGCTGCAAGGATGGTTTGGGATGAAGTCGGCTATGGCGAATCGGTGGTCGATGATCCAATCAGAGTGACGGTCGGGGACGAGGAGAGGATGACGGAGCCAACGAAGTCAATAAAGAGTTATCATCATCATCCAAACCATCTGAACCATTCATTCTGTATTCATCACTCATTCAAACCATATGAACAGTTCATCAATCCCCCACAGCACCCTCCTGCTTGATCTCTTGGACCGGCCCAACCCATTATGGCATCTCCTCCTCTCTCTGTCGTTGAACCTGCCTGTTTTATATGGTAATTATTAATATATAGAAATCATCAATATATGAAAGTCGATCTGTTTTATATTGAAATCATTAATATATTGAATGTTAATCATATATATATTGAAATCTATCGAAATATGATTAGTTTTATATATAAATAATAAATAAATAGAAAATATATTCATGACACAATATTATTTTTGGAAAGCTCATAATCTCATTCCATACCCGTCTCATTTCCTTCTCTAACGCCTTCCTATAAAATCCGAAGTGCATGACTGAATTCCTCCATCAATTTCAGCCTTAGCCTCGCGAATTCAAGCCCACACCGTGTGTTTTTGCTCCACCGAGCTCTAGCCACCTGCCCTCGTCGTCGGTAACCGCATCTGTCTTCACTATTGACTCTGTCGGGTCCGCCATCCCTTCCTTGTCCCCGACTGCCGTTCTGATCGGATCCTCAACCATCGGATCGCTATCGCCGCCTTTATCATGAACCGTCTTCGCAGCTCTTGTTCGTCGTCAGCTACCTCTACTCATCCCGATTTCCGTCCTCTGCACTTTTGCTCACTTGTGACATTTAAAATTTTTTAGATTCTGATCATGTTGTATATCTATCACGGTGAGTTTAAAGGATTCATTGAAAAGGTAGCTTCTCACGCAAAAGCCAGAATTCCAAAGTAAGATCCCAAATAAGGAGACGACCCTCGTAAAATGTTACTAATATAATTATTTTTTTGATTTTCAATGTAGCATATAGCATGTACGATGCCAGTGTTAGATTACCAAAATGGTAGCCTTGATTTTGTTGTCGTCGAGGTGGAAGCCGAAGCCGCCCTTCTCCTGCAAGGCGAGGAGTACGTCAACGAGGTTCTCCTCGACGTTCTTGGAGCCGCCGCTCCTGATCTTCTCGTCGCGGAGGACGCCCTTCCTCTTGTCGATGATCTCCTGCAGGATGACGTCAACTGTCTCGTGGATGTCCCTGAGGCTGCGTTTCATGCCGGTGACCGTGGCGAGCACGGTGGTCCACGTCGGGAATAGGTCGGGGATGTTGAAGCCGCTGGACAGCCCGATGGCGGCCTTGATGGCCGCCATGAACTCCGGCGTGTTATTGCGCTCTTTCCCGAACGCCGCCCGTGACACGATGTTGTTGGTCATGCTGCGAAATAGTACGCTCAGATTCACCGGCGTCGACGGAGCCGACGCCGCCCCCGCGCGGATCTCCTCCACGCGCATCGTCACCTCGTCATCCCTGATGTAGCGGAAGGAGCGCACGCGCTTGGGGCTGAGGATCTCGGCGGCGCAGAGCTGTCTGAGTTTGCGCCAGTAGTCGCCGGACGGGGAGAAGAGGATGTCGGCCCAATCGTAGCCGACGATCTCGCCGGCGAGAAGCTTGGGCCTGGTGGCGAAGTTGGCGTCGTGGGTCTTGAGCACCGCGCACGCCGTCTCCTTGGACGTGGCCACCACGAGCGCCGTCTCGCCGAGCTGCAGCATCATCAGCGGGCCGTGCACGCCGGCCATGTCCCTGAGCGCGCGATGGGGCAGCACATTCACCAGGTGGTGCATACTTCCTATGACCGGCAGCTTCCATGGCCCCGGCGGCGTCTTCAGCCTCGATCGCCTCACGGCCCCCTTCACTAGCTGCAGCACCGCCACGGCGACGACGGCTAGCAGCAGCGACTGGAGGAGCCACTCATCATTCATGGCTAGCTCAATTTATAATAGCTATAGCTTGTAATTAAGCTAGTTATTCTCACAGTCACAGCAGCCAGGCCTTGATCCATGGCTGCTGAATTGCATGCTCCGATCCATGCATGCCTCTGCCTGCCCTGGACAGTATGTATAGTAGATTAGTAGGGGGGGGGGGGGGGGGGGGGGGGGTTATATAGGACAAGCGAGGCAGACAGTTAAAAAAACGCTTCAGTGTGGAAATTCACAATTAGGCCTTGTTTGGGAGATCCAATCCCGACCGGGATTTTGGCCCAAACCCGGGGGAAATTTTGGCCCAGGAGTTTTATTCCCGTCGGCCCATAATGACCATTTGGATGATGAGTGGGCTCAAATTTCCACGGGCCACATTAACCCTAACCCTGCCAAACCACGGGGAGAGAAAAAAACACCTCCCCTCGCGTGGCTCGTTCTCCCCGTGCATGCTTCCTCCCGATCTCCTCAGAACGGCGCATCACATGAAACCAGTGCTTCCGCCCTCGCTCTCCGCCGAATAGCGTTGCTTGCAGCCGCCGGGCTTCCTCCACTCGTCGGCTTCTCTTCCGAAGCGTAGTGCTCTGGGGACTCGAGGCACTCCGGGAGCGAAGCGGAAGCAAAGCCGTGGGAGCAAAGCCGCCGGATCCGCCCATCACCAGCGACTGTGAATTGTAGCTCTGTGACTGCAATAGCTCCGCCAGCAAGGAACCCGCGCCGATCTGTAGCTGGTAAGAAATCCCTTCGACATAGATCTACCGATCCCATTCCTGTCGCTTTTTTCAGATGTTACTTGTGTGTGAATGTACGGATTCTGTGCCAGATTGTATATTTTCCCCATCCTTTTTCAGCATTTCAGAGGTGATACTTCTGTAGATCGTATCAGAATTTCATCAATTGTCTAGACAAATTCAGACAGTAGTTTGTCTGTCTGCAAGGGAAAAAATACAGCATACTCAAACCCAAGAATAGTTGAATTAGCACAGCTCGGTTACTATCTTCCTGCTACAAATTATTGAAATATTTTAAAAAAACAGTGAAATAGACTTCCATGATTTTTCTATATGAAACTAGTATGATGCAAAAATCATCGTGTTATGCCCTTTAGTGACTTAACTGTTTAAGGAATGCATGCTTTATGTGACTATAATACATGTATCCATGAGCATTTCATTAGATGCTCTACTGCTACCTCAAGGATATGCTGAGTACTTGTTTTAATGTTTACCTACATAGGCGAGTTCAGGACACGACGTCCATCTAGAAGAATCCTATATGCAGATCATAGGGAGCTATTCAACCATCGCCATGCTATTCTAAGGAACCATATTGAGAGGGCTATTGGAGTTCTGAAGAAACGGTTTCAAATTCTCAAAGTAGGCACACATCATCCCATAGAATCTCAAATCAAAATTCCAGCAGCAGCAGCCTTATTCTACAACATAATTAGAACCCTAAATGGAGACGAGAGTAGGTTAACTAATAGGGACAGAGATTGATATTAGCTCGTAGCTACTAGATGACTAATAGTGACAAGTGTGTCAAACCTATACATGATTCATCTAATGATTTGTACATTATCTTAATGCTTAGCTTGTTGGCCTAATGATCTGTCCATCAATTAATGATTTGTTGCAACTACAAACAGAACAGGAACATGAGCACCACTGGTTGCAGCACATCTTAGTAGGAATAAATTATTTTGTTATGTGCATTCAGTTTCATTGTTAAGGCTGAGGAATTTCTGCATGATATGATTGATCCTTTTATGTATCTTGTGCAGTGATTGCCGATACCAGGAGATGCTTTTCGACGAAGAGTGGACAATGTACTTTCAGTTTTTCTATTTCTTTTCGTTCCCTCGACTTCGCAAGATTTGGATGTTGTTTTTGGCCCGAGTCAGGAATGGTTTAGTCTTTTGTGGATTAAAGACATTTGCCTACTTTTGTAAGATGTTTTGATGATTGGCCGGATAGATATTCTTGAAAATTCTAATATGGAGAAATTACTCTACTTTTGTATTTGTCCTAGTTGAGTGAGAGTGAGTGATGTGTGAGTAAACTTTACTCTACATGCAATTGAATTCATAAAAAATAGAGCTTTTTTATACTATGGATTGGACAAGAGAATTTTTATCCTCTTCGGTTTCCAAATAGTGGCTGGGAATATTTTCCCCAAGGGGAATTTCTTTCCATGGAGTTGGAGAGGAAGGAATATGTCACATAAAATCCCCCTTGGGCTATTATTCCCTAGAGATTTACTCCCCCTCCTCCCAAACAAGCCCTTAATGATGATTACATTCCAGCTCTCGTGGAAATTAAAACATGTGGTAGCTAAGCTATGCTAACCAAGTATTCATTCACACACACATATAGAGAGAGAGACTGGTGTGCATTATTGAGGGACCGGCCGGAACTACAGTAACAGTGTGTGTATATATATACAAATGTTATTATATATCACGGGTGTAGAATAGCTATTTTATTGAAAAATCTATTACTTCAAAAAATAGTACTTAATTGTTATTCTACTGAGAAAATCTACTACTGAAAATGATCGGTGTATAGTAGATTTTCTCAATAGAATAGTAATTGAGTACTAATTTTTCTAAATAATTAATTTCTCAGTAGAATAATTATACTACACACGCGTAGGATATATATATATATATATATATATTCGTGCTTGCTTTTCATTTTATTCGTGCTTGCTTTCACACGTACGCTTCAATCAATTCGGTGCAACAGAAACATAATACGTGACTTCTTTTTTATTTGCTCCAAATTTACCAGTTAATAATAATTTGTTCACGAGTTAGTCTTTGAATGCCATGAGCAACTGATTACTGATTACTGATTACATAGGGTGGTTATTGGTTGTGTGCGAGAGCAATAAGTATTTTTGTCTTTTTGCCTAATTCTTTAGCTACAAAATATTAAAATAAGGTAGGTTGGTCTATGTTTCGTGACGTCTTACGGTATAACTACGAATTTACAGTGTTCTCTAACAAAAATTGTATTTTTTAAGTGTTCACGAGCAAATTTTGCCTTGTAAGTTTGCAAATTTTGCTCTTGGTCGGATTATCGTACGCTTAGATAATAACATTTGGTAATTACAGCAGTTTGGCCGCGGCCGTTGTCTGTGCATGTGCAAAATGGCAAGTGACTTTGTCTTGTCCTGTTTGCCTCGAGAATTGGAGATAGTTGGCCGACGGGTACCTATTTCTGCTAATTTTTGAATTGGTTACCCAAAATTAATTTTTTTTCCAAAAAAAATGGTATTAAAAAATTCGCTGTCTCTGCACGTGTAAAACGGCAAGTGAGAGTCCAAAACGGCACAAGACGGCACGGCTTCACTTGCATGCAGTTGGCCAGTTGTTGCCGGGACGTGTACAAATGTACACTGTACCCATGTAACAACCCCTCTGAGGCTCCTTCCATCTATGATTAGTATCTCTTATTTTTAGGATTATAACGTACATATATTTACTTTACTAAATGACTCCAAAATAATAAAGGAATCTCAAAAAATTAATAAATCCGCTCCATCCAATTTTACATGAAATAGTTATGACTTTTTAAATACCATCTATTTTATCATATTTACAGGCGTGATTCCTTGTGTCGACTGCATTTGGCCCAAATGTTTTAGATTGATGATTGGGTTTATCATAACTAATTGTGCAGCAGCAGCACAACGTTGCTGATCGATATTATTGGGGAGAGAGAGAGAGCCTTGTGATGTCTTTCTCGGAGAAGAAAAATTGAGCATGATAGTTTGCAATAAATTTTACCGATCATTGACCTGTGATGATTGAGCTGAACCTGTCGATGTTCATGCCTGGGCCATCCAATTTAATTAGGACAACGAAATACGGCCGGAGCTTACGATGATTTTGAAAGCGTTTGGACAAATAACGCGATAAAACTTTATTGATGTGCTATATATACAATAATACAAGTGCTAGCTGCCATGAATTCACGTATTAACCGGAGAAATGATTTTGCCAGTTCATATTACTTATGAGAAAAAATTAAGAAGTTTTCTTCTTTTAAGTTTAAAAATAACTGGTTTCTTAGACCTGATTTGAGAGATGTGGTTATTGATGTTTGGCAAACTTATAGGTGCACTGGTTCTTATATGGATAATTGGCATAGGAAGAACCATATAAGAACCAGTGCACCTATAAGACCCATATAGGAAAAGTGAGTTAAATGGTCTTACATGGTTTGAGAGGATTGAAAAGAAAAACCTTGATTTGAAACTGAAAGAGATGAGGGAAGATCAATTGAAATGGGCTCAAAGATGTAAAGATAAAGATATTTTGGAAGGTAGTGGCAACACTAGATACTTTCATGCAAAAGCTAATGGCAGAAAAAGGAAGAATATGATTCTCTGTTTAAAAGATGGCAATAAGATTATAACTGACGAAGAATAAATGCTTTGCTTACAAAAAAACTATTTGGAGAAGAAGAGAGAATTTCAATTAAATTAGTCAATGGAAATCTCGTTCAACTCCAAGATAAAGATAAGATGGAACTTTTGTAACCTTTTACTGAAAAAGAGGTGAAACAAGTAATCTGTGGGATGGAGAGTAATAAATCTTCTGGCCCTGATGGCTTCACCGTGGAGTTCTACAAAAAATTTTAGGACATTGTGAAGAAAGACTTCATGGGGATTTTGGATGATTTTCAGCATAGTAAAACTGATATTAATAGACTTAATATGGGTGTTGTCACCCTTATCCCTAAATGCCAGAATGCTGATCAAGTAAAAAACTTTAGGCCTATTTGTCTTCTTAATGTTAGCTTCAAAATCCTAATAAAAGTCTTGTTACACAGATTGGAAAAAATCATTGATAGTCTTATTTCCAGAAATCAAAATGCTTTTGAGAAACCAAGGGTGGTTTCGGTGTATGTGATGAGTGATTGACAGGATTATTTACCCTCTGTTCGAAGGGTACCTCCGAAGGGGCTTCGGAGGTGGTACCTCCGAAGGGTGTTCGGAGGTGTGTCACCGGAGTGTGTTCGGTGTTTGCTTGCTGCAGCTGCGCAGCGGAGTGTGCCTGTCGGAGGGGTCCGACAGTACGCGATGACTGGGTTCGTACCGATGGCTTCGGTACTTTGGGCGGTACACCGGAGTGTGTGCCGGAGGTTGCTAACCCGGAGAGGTCTCCGGAGTACTGGATACACTTGTTTGCTTGTCTGTGGTGCGCAGGGACTTCGGAGGCGACGGACAGGGTTCGAGCCGGGTGAACCTGGGTCAAGCGGGAGGCTTGATGCCAGGGGAGCGGGGAGCTCCGTCACGGTGGCTGCGAAGGTGGTCCGGGTCGGTCCTCGGGTCGAAGCGTGCCAGGTGAAGGCAGAGAGTGCGGAGCGTGGCTCCGGCTGAAGGTACTCCGAGACAAAGTCCTCGGAGGTGAGGCACTTCGAAGGTACTCCGAATGGAGTGACTTCGGAGTTGGTGGACCAAGTCCTCTGCGGAGGCAAGGAGTTCGAAGTGTGCTCCGGAGGGAGACACTCGAAGTTACCCGACGAAGGTCTCAGAAGTCGAGGTGCATCGAAGGCATTGTCCGGGTGAGGCTCGTCGTGGAGTGTGCTCGGGGAGAGGCACTGCGACGGAGTGCTCATGGAATGCTTCATGCGGAGGCCTTGGACGAAGGAGGGACTTCGAAGGGTGGTACTCCGAAGGTGGGTCTTCGGAGTGAGGATGACTTGTGGTGCTTCGGCCATGCATGGCTTCGGTACACGGACGGACGGTGTTCGAGCTGGGAGTAGCTGCGAAGCCGTGGTGATCCACTCCGGAGGTGGTGGTGCGAAGGCCCAAGGGGCTTTGACGGCTTCGGCTCAAAACCGTCACTGTATCGAAGGACTTCTTCGGCAGAGCGAAGGCCAACAGGCTGCAGGCTTCTCGCCGAAGCTTCCGCACCCCTCGCGTGCGAAGGGAGGTTCCAGAAGTCAACACTGTAAAGGCTGACACTGTCTGCTCTGAAAAAGGCTGACACTGTCCCCTCTGCAGCTGACAGAGAAGCCTCCAAAATAAAGGTGGACTACCTTTTGTACCCCTTAGTTCTGTAGAGACAAATCTGTTGTAAACCCTAGGGGTAAAGTAGTCACTTCCTTAGGATGAAGCCGTGGGCTATAAATATGGGGGCTCGGTAGGTAACATTTAACACTTTGAGCATTTACTGTTGAGCTCCTGTAGACAGACCTCGCTGTATTCATTCTGAGTTCATTTTATTCAGTGTTCCTTGTTCAAGCGGCGAAGCCCTGCTTCTTTGTGCTTTTGCTTGAGCTCGTATTGCATACCTCGCTAGTTTTTAGTTCACCGGAGCCTGTCTTGGCGAAGGGTGTTTTTATCGCGAAGTGTGCTTTACAGTGTGCTGTCGCTCTGTGTAACACGAGGCAAGACCTCGCTGATTACTAGCGAAGCCCTGTTCTGTCCCGTAGTGCTTCTTGTGTCGAAGCCCTTAGCGTAGTCCATTTGCGTGTGCGTGTAGACCTTCGGGTACGAAGCCCAGCACCCGTTGCTGTCGCCAAGTACTTGGTCGAAGTCCTCAGAGGGCTGTCCACTCTTGCGAAGGGTGAAGTGCGAAGCCTGCTCGAAGCACCTCGTGTGCGGAGCCTGCACTGACTTAGCAGAGTAGATTTTCGAGGGTTGTTAGTGGAGCGAAGTCTTCTTGGCTTCGAACTTTTGCTCCTGCGAAGCCTGTGTTCGGAGCTGTCGAAGTACCTCCGAACCAGACCTTCGAAGGTTGTGTTCGAAGCCTGTTCCGCAGAAGACAGAACAGAACCGAAGGCTAAGTTTTTAGCCAGAAATTTTAAAAGCTCCCATTCACCCCCCCTCTGGTCGCCGTTTCCGGTCCAACAATTGGTATCAGAGCGGGTTAAGATCACCAGTTGACCTTAACCGGTTTTGTGATCTGTTGGCGACATGGATAGAGGCAGTAAAATTCCTCTGTTCGATGGGACAGATTTTGCATACTGGAATGTGCGCATGGAGGCTTACTTGTTAAGCCAAGGAAATGCAATTTGGGAGATTGTGGACTCACAATACTCCATCCCTGATACCCGCACCACTCAAACCGAAAAAGATCAGTATATTGCGAACTCAAAGGCAAGGAACATTCTGTTCATTGGTTTGAGTCGGAGTGAGTTTGATAGGGTGCAGCACCTTAGGACTGCTAGGGAGATTTGGACAACACTCACTGTCTTTCATGAGGGCTCTGCTCAGATTAAGGCCAGGCGCCAAAGCACCTACAATCAACAGTATCAGCTGTTTGTGCAGGCACCTGGTGAATCTGTAGATGCCATGTTTTCTCGCTTTGACGCGATAGTGAGTAACTTGCGATCCAACGGGACGCTTGCTTACAGTGATCATGATAGGACTATCAAACTTCTCTATGCTCTTGACCGTAGCATATGGGAGGTGAAGATATCCAGCATTGAGGAGTCCACAGGCTATGACACATTGACCTGTGATGAGCTCTTTAGCAAGCTGAAGTCCACAGAGATTGCCAAGGCATCTCTTGCTGTGCACAGAAGCTCTTTGCCACAGCCATTGGCATTGGTTTCTAGCACTAGCCGTGGCACCACTGCAGAACCAAGCACATCAGGCACTTGTGTTCTTGCAGATGGTTTTGCTCTGTCCTCCCTGGTCTCCGTCACAAAGGAGCAGGTGGATACTCTAGCAGATGATGAGCTTGCTCTCATTGCCCGGAGGTTCACCCGCTTTCATCATGAGAGACGGGATCAGAGGAGAAGTGGTTTTAGTGGCTGCTATGAATGTGGCGACACCTCTCACATTAAGGCAAATTGCCCCAAGGTCAAGAAGAGAGATGAGAGTGACCGCCCTAAATACCACAAGAAGGAGAGGAAACCCTTTGTGAAGGGCAAGCGCGGCAAGATGGCTAAGAAAGTAGCCAAGGCCGCTTCCAGAGCTTTTGTTGCTGCTCTCAGCGACATCGACACTTCCTCAACTGAGGAGTCGAGCTCTGAGGAGGAGGAGTCCCCAAGGAAGGAGGACAAGAAGGACAAGAAGGGACATGACTTCACCGGCCTTTGCTTCATGGCCGACAGCGATCACAGCGGCGATGAGCTTGACTCATCTGAGGTAAACCTATCTTCTGACCAGCTTCTAATTAAATTAGATGAGCTGAATGAGGTTGTGCTTGGTCAGGATAATTACTTGTGCAAGCCGCTAGAGAACGAAAAGACCTTAGACTTAGGCTAGAAAACATTTCTACTGAATATGCCATGCTTAAGTCTAAATTTAATGATGCTGAATGTGAATCATGTTCTGTTGTCATGAGTGAGCTTGCTCAGTTGCGTTCTGTTCATGCTCAAACTCTTTCTGAGCTTGAGACTGCACAGAAGCAACTTTTGGAGGTGGATTCTAGACCTCATAATGTTGTTGATTGCATGAACTGCTCTTTATTACGCGATAGCATTAATTTACGTGATAAGCATGTTCATGATTTGGAGGCTAGATTGGAGAGGGCCGGTAGTTCTAAGGATGTGCAACCTGTTTGTGACACCTGCATTACCCTTAAGGACCAACTAGGCACTGTTAGAGAGCGAGCTGAAAACCTCATGTCTGAAAATGAATACCTTCTCTCTGTGGTGAACAAATGCACTGAGGGGAAGGGTAAGATGGATTTGCTCTTGGCCAAGACCAAGTTGTGTGCTGACAGAGCAGGGGTAGCTCTAGGTTTGGGTTTTGAGAGGATAGCTTCAGACAGTAAGACCAAAACTGTTTTTACCTCTCCTACCACCCTAGAGAAAGAGAGAGCTCTGTTGGACACCCCATCAGCCAAAAAGCCTACCCATCCACCAAAGAAAACCACTCCTCCTGCCAAGAAAAATCCTCCCAAGAAAACCACACAAAAGAAACCCAAGGAGCCTGTGAGAGTTGCTCCTGTGACCCATAAGAGTGCCCCCAGGAGAGTGTTTCATTGTTCTTATTGTCAGCGGGCAGGTCATTTGATTGGTTTCTGTTTCCGTCGCATCAAGGATGAGCGACGTGCACAGGCGATGAGCTATCAGGACATGCATTACCCATCTTTAGGTATGCATGAGTCTGAGTATTACTCTCGTCCTGTTTTCGAGGCTCCTCGTGCTTCTCGGAGAGGTTTTGCTCCTCGAGGTGTTCACCATGTCCCATATGGTGGTAGACCTCGGGCGAGTAGCTTTGTACCTCGTCAGAGTAGGAGACCTCGACATGCTTTGCGTTCTTTGCATGTTGGTAGACCTCGCACTTTGCATCATTCTGATTATTATGTGCGTAGACCGTCTACTTTTACTGTGCCTACTACTCGTGTCACTCAGTGCTGGATGCCTCGCCATTATTTCACTCACCCCAGCACTGAGCGATCGAGGCGTCCTTATCATGTGTAGGCGACAGGTCGAGGCTTGGAGGGCACGTGGATCATGGACTCCGGTTGTTCGCGCCACATGACCGGAAATGCAGCTTGGTTCTCCAGCCTCACCACAACCAAGCAAAGGGAACATATCACCTTCGGAAACAATCGAAGGAGTAGAGTGAAAGGTAAAGGTGTGGTAAGAATTAATTCAAACTTCACTCTCAAAGATGTTGCTTTGGTTGAGAATCTGGGATACAATTTGCTGTCTGTATCTCAGTTGCTTGATGAGGGCTTCGAAGTGCGATTTCATCGCGATACTTCGCAAGTGCTCAATTCTGATGGCGTTGTGGTGTGTAAGATCTTTAGGGTTGGGAGAGTTTTTGGAGCTGATTTTTCAGAGTCGTCTGGTTCTTCTCATTGTCTTGTTGCACATTCGACTTCTGAGCTTTGGAAGTGGCATAGGAGACTAGGGCATATGAGCTTTGAGTTGCTCGCTCGTCTGAGCGCCTTAGGTTTGATCCGAGGATTGCCCAAGCTCAAGTTTGAGAAGAATTTAGTTTGCGCTCCATGTCGACATGGAAAAATGATTGCCGCTTCGCATTCGCCAGTCACCACTGTGATGACTGAACAGCCCGGAGAACTTCTCCATATGGACACTGTAGGTCCTTCTCGGGTTAGTTCTTTAGGCGGCAAGTGGTATGTACTTGTTATTGTCGACGATTTCTCTCGCTACTCTTGGGTCTTCTTTCTTGCCAGCAAGGACGAAGTGTTTTCACACTTTCGGAGCTTGGCTTTGAGGCTTTTCACTGAACTCCCAGGTGCATTAAAATTCATTCGAAGCGATAATGGCACCGAGTTCAAAAATAGTCTCTTTGTTGACTTTTGCATGGAGCATGGCATAGAACATCAATTCTCTGCTCCGCGGGTTCCTCAACAGAACGGTGTTGTTGAGAGGAAAAACCGCACTTTGGTTGAGATGGCTAGGACGATGCTTGATGAGCATAGGACTCCTAGAAAATTCTGGGCTGAGGCCATGAACACTGCTTGCTACATCTCAAACCGTATTTTCTTGCGCTCAATTTTAAACTTGACATCTTATGAGCTGCGTTTTGGGAGACAGCCCAAGGTTACTCATCTTCGAGTTTTTGGCTGTCGCTGCTTTATCCTAAAACGTGGTAACTTGGATAAATTTGAGTCGCGATCTTCTGACGGGATCTTTTTGGGTTATACTACTCATGGTCATTCTTATCGTGTTTATAATTTAGAGACTAACACTGTCATCGAGTCATGTGATGTGACTTTTGATGAATCAACCCCCTCTGTTAGTTCTGCTCTTGAACAGGCAAATGAACACGATATGGAACAGACCTTATTCGAAGACGAAGATCCCGGAGAATTCGAGGATGATCCCCTACTACCCTCGACATCAACCCCTGAAGCGGACCCCGCTTCTACTACTTCGGCACGAGGTCCCGAAGCGACTACCTCAACATCGGTCATCTTGGACCACTCCAACGCACAAGTTGAGGGGGAGACTGCATCCCGCCGCGAGGCTCCACATCATGTCCAAAGGATGCACCCTCCCGAGCAGATCATTGGTGAGCTTGATCAAAGGGTAACTCGTTCTCATGCCCATTTCACTAATGCTGCTTTTGTTGCTTCTTTCGAGCCCTTAGATGTTAGTCATGCACTTTCTGATTCTAGTTGGATCAATGCCATGCATGAAGAGCTTGAGAATTTTGAAAGAAACCAAGTCTGGACTTTAGTTGATCCTCCACCAAATGTTCATTTCATTGGAACAAAATGGATTTTCAAAAATAAACAAGGGGAGGATGGGACAATTGTTAGAAATAAGGCTAGACTTGTAGCTCAGGGCTTTTCTCAACTAGAAGGGATTGATTTTACTGAAACTTTTGCACCTGTTGCTCGCCTTGAGGCCATTAGGATTTTGCTTGCCTTTGCGACATCCCGGGGATTCAAACTCTATCAAATGGATGTCAAAAGTGCTTTTCTTAATGGCTTCATAGGTGAAGATGTTTATGTAAAACAACCCCCTGGTTTTGAAAACCCCAAGTACCCACATAAAGTCCTTAAACTTCATAAGGCTCTTTATGGACTCAAGCAGGCCCCTCGGGCTTGGTATGATAGACTTAAGTCTTTTCTGCTTGAGCGAGGGTATTTAATGGGCTCTGTTGATAAAACTTTGTTTACTCTCAAGCATGGCAAAGATTTCCTCCTAGTACAGATTTATGTGGATGATATCATCTTTGGTGGCTCTTCTCATGCTTTAGTTGCCGAGTTTGCAGATACCATGAGCAGGGAGTTTGAAATGTCGATGATGGGTGAACTCACCTTTTTCCTTGGTTTGCAAATCAAGCAAAGCAAACAAGGTACTTTTGTCCACCAGACAAAGTACACCAAGGACCTGCTCAAGAAATTTGACATGTCCGATGCGAAGCCCCTCGCCACTCCAATGGCTACTTCGGTAGCATTGGATCCTGACGAAGATGGAGAAGCCGTAGATCAGAAGGAATTTCGGAGCATGATCGGCTCCCTCCTCTACTTGACTGCCACGAGGCCGGACATACACTTCGCAGTGTGTCTGTGCGCTCGTTTTCAGGCTTCGCCACGAGCTTCGCACCGCCAAGCGGTAAAGCGCATCTTAAGGTATCTCAAACACACCCTTGAATTTGGCATATGGTATTCATCGTCTTCATCTTTATGTCTTAGAGGTTATTCAGATGCGGATTTTGCTGGGTGTAGAATTGATAGGAAGAGTACCTCTGGTACTTGTCATTTTCTGGGTACTTCATTGGTTTGCTGGTCTTCCCGCAAACAGTCTAGTGTTGCACAATCAACGGCTGAGGCCGAATATGTTGCTGCAGCTAGCTGTTGCTCTCAGATTTTGTGGATGGTTTCCACTTTGCGGGATTTCGGGTTAGAATATAAGAGTGTTCCACTTTTCTGTGAGAACACTAGTGCTATTTGTATTGCAAACAACCCGGTTCAGCACTCCAGAACCAAACACATTGATGTACGGTATCATTTTCTCAGAGATCACAATGAGAAGGGTGATATTGAACTTCAATATGTTGATACCCAACACCAGCTTGCAGATATTTTTACAAAACCCCTCGATGCTTCTCGTTTGCTTACTTGCGTGGTGAACTTGGCATTTGTCACCCTTACGGCATTTTGTGAGGGGGAGCGGATTTTAATTGTCTTGCATATGCTCATTATGTGTGGAATTGCACTTACATCTTTTGCTATTATATGCCTGCTTTTAATTCAAAGAAATCATGACAGCTCAGCTCGATGAAATATGTCTGGAACATTGATTGTGCATGATGTTTTATTTTCTAAAAATCAAAACTTGCTCACCGCACAATCTTGTATCTAGCTTGTCTAGGCTGGACTGCTTTTAGCTATCTTTTATCTACTTGACAGCAAGACACTGTTCTTTGGATGCGAAAATTTGCAAATTGAAAAATGTGTTCTTTATTCATGGATACTCATCAAAATATTAAATTCATCCAATCAAAATCAAAAATCCATGTTTTACCTGGTTTCAATGAAAAGATCCAGGAGGGTTTGTTTGTCGCACTACTCTATTCTAGACTGCTTACCATTGCACTTTGGTCTGAACTGGGATAGTGTAGTGTATGCCAAAATCACCGCCTTAAGCTTCAGATGGCTTTCATGCCTAGGCTTGGCTTGATTGGAAAGTATAAGGTGGACAAACAAATAACCCCTGGCATTAAGAAAAAGAACAACAAATTTAATTGCTCATCAAGTTTGCTTTCAAAGCTTCTTTTGAACAAGACTTGTCTGTCTAGGGTAGAAGTTGTTAGCTTTGCGCAGTCCTTGCCTTCACATGTCTAGCTGCTTTGATTAAGTGGTGATGCTTTTACTTCAAAATGTCAAAATCACATGCCATCATCCTGTTTCACAGATTGTTAAATTGAGCTGAGCACATGATCATTAGTTTTAATGTTGGCATATGTTTGCATTATATGTCCTTGCAATTCTATTCATTTCGAAGCTTTGCATCTTTTGAATGCTCCTTGATGCTTGCATTGCCAAAGGGGGAGAGATTTTGCTATGTTCTCTGCTGCAAGAAGGCATTATTTCTAAAGGGGGAGAGATTTTTGACATAAAGGGGGAGAAAAATTTGCTTAACTCAGGGGGAGTTCTTATCAAGGGGAGATTTGCCAAAAAGGGCTTTTACTCTTTTGAGAAAGGGGGAGAAAAATTTCTTTTATCAAGTGACATGCTTTGGCTCTTTTTGAGTTTTTATGGTCACTTGTGTGCTGAAAATTTTTACATTTTCTTGAACTTCAATTTGGTTGTCAATGCACTCATCAAGGGGGAGATTGAGAAACCAAGGGTGGTTTCGGTGTATGTGATGAGTGATTGACAGGATTATTTACCCTCTGTTCGAAGGGTACCTCCGAAGGGGCTTCGGAGGTGGTACCTCCGAAGGGTGTTCGGAGGTGTGTCACCGGAGTGTGTTCGGTGTTTGCTTGCTGCAGCTGCGCAGCGGAGTGTGCCTGTCGGAGGGGTCCGACAGTACGCGATGACTGGGTTCGTACCGATGGCTTCGGTACTTTGGGCGGTACACCGGAGTGTGTGCCGGAGGTTGCTAACCCGGAGAGGTCTCCGGAGTACTGGATACACTTGTTTGCTTGTCTGTGGTGCGCAGGGACTTCGGAGGCGACGGACAGGGTTCGAGCCGGGTGAACCTGGGTCAAGCGGGAGGCTTGATGCCAGGGGAGCGGGGAGCTCCGTCACGGTGGCTGCGAAGGTGGTCCGGGTCGGTCCTCGGGTCGAAGCGTGCCAGGTGAAGGCAGAGAGTGCGGAGCGTGGCTCCGGCTGAAGGTACTCCGAGACAAAGTCCTCGGAGGTGAGGCACTTCGAAGGTACTCCGAATGGAGTGACTTCGGAGTTGGTGGACCAAGTCCTCTGCGGAGGCAAGGAGTTCGAAGTGTGCTCCGGAGGGAGACACTCGAAGTTACCCGACGAAGGTCTCAGAAGTCGAGGTGCATCGAAGGCATTGTCCGGGTGAGGCTCGTCGTGGAGTGTGCTCGGGGAGAGGCACTGCGACGGAGTGCTCATGGAATGCTTCATGCGGAGGCCTTGGACGAAGGAGGGACTTCGAAGGGTGGTACTCCGAAGGTGGGTCTTCGGAGTGAGGATGACTTGTGGTGCTTCGGCCATGCATGGCTTCGGTACACGGACGGACGGTGTTCGAGCTGGGAGTAGCTGCGAAGCCGTGGTGATCCACTCCGGAGGTGGTGGTGCGAAGGCCCAAGGGGCTTTGACGGCTTCAGCTCAAAACCGTCACTGTATCGAAGGACTTCTTCGGCAGAGCGAAGGCCAACAGGCTGCAGGCTTCTCGCCGAAGCTTCCGCACCCCTCGCGTGCGAAGGGAGGTTCCAGAAGTCAACACTGTAAAGGCTGACACTGTCTGCTCTGAAAAAGGCTGACACTGTCCCCTCTGCAGCTGACAGAGAAGCCTCCAAAATAAAGGTGGACTACCTTTTGTACCCCTTAGTTCTGTAGAGACAAATCTGTTGTAAACCCTAGGGGTAAAGTAGTCACTTCCTTAGGATGAAGCCGTGGGCTATAAATATGGGGGCTCGGTAGGTAACATTTAACACTTTGAGCATTTACTGTTGAGCTCCTGTAGACAGACCTCGCTGTATTCATTCTGAGTTCATTTTATTCAGTGTTCCTTGTTCAAGCGGCGAAGCCCTGCTTCTTTGTGCTTTTGCTTGAGCTCGTATTGCATACCTCGCTAGTTTTTAGTTCACCGGAGCCTGTCTTGGCGAAGGGTGTTTTTATCGCGAAGTGTGCTTTACAGTGTGCTGTCGCTCTGTGTAACACGAGGCAAGACCTCGCTGATTACTAGCGAAGCCCTGTTCTGTCCCGTAGTGCTTCTTGTGTCGAAGCCCTTAGCGTAGTCCATTTGCGTGTGCGTGTAGACCTTCGGGTACGAAGCCCAGCACCCGTTGCTGTCGCCAAGTACTTGGTCGAAGTCCTCAGAGGGTTGTCCACTCTTGCGAAGGGTGAAGTGCGAAGCCTGCTCGAAGCACCTCGTGTGCGGAGCCTGCACTGACTTAGCAGAGTAGATTTTCGAGGGTTGTTAGTGGAGCGAAGTCTTCTTGGCTTCGAACTTTTGCTCCTGCGAAGCCTGTGTTCGGAGCTGTCGAAGTACCTCCGAACCAGACCTTCGAAGGTTGTGTTCGAAGCCTGTTCCGCAGAAGACAGAACAGAACCGAAGGCTAAGTTTTTAGCCAGAAATTTTAAAAGCTCCCATTCACCCCCCCTCTGGTCGCCGTTTCCGGTCCAACAGCTTTCATTAAAAATAGGAACATTCTTGATGGGTTGTAGTTCTTCATGAAATTCTTGATACTCTGCATGTTAGGAAGAAACCTGGCGTTTTGTTCAAAGTGGACTTTGAAAAAGCGTATGATAAGATTAAATGGGCCTTTGTTTATCATATGCTTGAATTGAAAGGGTTCCCTTGTAAATGGAATGATTGGGTGATGAGGATAGTGATGGGAGGAAAGGTTAGTATTAAACTCAATGATCAAATTGGTCCTTACTTTAAAACTCATAGAGGTTTAAGGAAAGATGACTATCTCTCTCCCTTCCTGTTTGACCTGGCTGTTGATGCATTGTCCATGTTGGTAGAAACAAGTAAACAACTGTGAAAAATGGTCTTATTTCAGGGCTAGGCAAAAATTTCATTCATAATGGGGTGTCCATCTTGCAATATGCTGATGACACCATTTTTTTGCTGCAAGATGATTTGGAAAATGTCAAAAACCTGAAATTTATCCTTTGTCTGTTTGAACAAATGTCAGGTTTAAAAATAAATTTTGATAAGAGTGAAGTTTTTTGTATTGGGATGGATGAAAATAGGAAAAATGATTTCTGTCAAGGTCTGACTTGTAAAATGGGTGATTTGCCGATAAAATACTTGGGTCTACCGATCAACAAAAAAAAGAATACTAACTAAAGATTGGCACATTTGTGAAAATAAGATGGAAGGTAAAATAATTTGCTGGAAAGGTAAACTGTTGGATATTGGTGGCAGACTAACTCTTCTTAATTCATGCTTAAGCAGTGTCTCCTTGTACATGTTGTCCTTTTATATGCTGCCCAAAACTATTAGGAAGAAACTAGATTTCTTTAGAATAGGATTGTTGTGGCAGGAGGATATGGGAACAAAAAATATCATTTAGTCAGCTGGTCTATGATTTCATGCCTAAAGACTGTGGTGGTCTAGGTGTTTTGTATTTACAAATGATGAATGTGGCCCTTTTGGGTAAATGACTGTGGAAATTGGAAAATGAGGAGGTCATTTGGCAAGATTTGCTCACAAACAAATATCTAAAGAAAAAAACTCTTGCACGATGGGACCAAAAAAATGGTACTTCGCAGTTTTGGAAAACATTGGTTAAAATAAAACCACTATACATGCAATTATGTATTAAAAAAGTGGGTGATGGAAAAAGTACATTGTTTTAGGAGGAGAAATGGTTGGGGAAAAAACTCTAGCTGATGAGTTTCCTCTTCTATATAATATTACATTTTCTAAAAACATTACTGTGTTTAAGGCTTTTGAGAATCAAATGAAAAATGTGAGATTTAGGAATACCTTAACTGGTACCAATCTTCAAGATTGGGCTAGGTTACATCAACTTTGTCAAAATGTTGTCCAAAAAAGTGCTTGTTTTGCAGTAGATCTGAAACAGTGCAACACTTGTTTTTTGTTTGTGGTATTGTGAATTTTATATGGTCTTTGGTTAAAATATGTTTCGGTATTAGCCCCTTCATGGATATGAAGCATCTGTGGGATGTATAGTTCAAAAATTTGAAGGCGGAAGACAAAAAATCGCAGGTGTTGGAATAGTTGCAATTCTCTGGAGCATTTGGAAAATAGGAACAATGTCTGTTTTAGACATTATACAATGACTGATCCTGCTTAGTTTGTTAGTCTAATCTGTTTCTGGATTTTACCTTGGTCTGTCCTTCAGAAATCGTTGGAAAGACAAAAGGAGTTGGAGTTGGGAATACGGCTGCTAGAACAGGTGGTAAGTGAGGTGTTTCAGGCGAAGCATGGTTGAACTTTCACAAAGAAGCAACTGAGCAACTAAGGGAAAAATGGTTTTGTGTTCTGGGTTGTTTTGGATTCATGGTGTTGGATTGATCTAGTGTGAGATGATGATCTCTATCCTTTTGGAAATGTTTGTTGATTAGTTTGAGGAAAACTTTGTGTTAGCTCTAGCACGTGTAGGGCTTGACTTGTAATAATTCTAAGTTCTTTGACGTCCTTTTGTTTGGCCGGTTCCACCGGTTGGTGTGTGTGGTAGTCTGTATCTCCGAACTTGGTTACCATTTCCCTAATGGAAATAGGAGAGAGGTGTACCCCGTCTCTTTGTCAAAAAAACTATATTAAATCGTGAGTTTTTCGTCCGTCCGCTTCGTCTCCGCATGCATGTGCCGCCTCCCGCTCAAAACCATTCCCGCATGTGCGCAGCGCAGCCTGCGTGAGACCTGAAAAAGAAAGAAAAGAGAAAGAAAAAAAAAAGAAAAAGAAAAGAAAACAATGTTTTTATATTTCATTTTTTAATTTTATGTAAAACACTTAGATTTCTTAAAAATCATGCAGAAAAATAATTTTGCGCAAAGATCCTATTACAAAATAAGATCATGTTGCAAGGCACATGTATCTGACTAGTATATATATATATGTATGTATTAATGTATGTATTTTGTAGTATATAAACTCAATCATAAATCCTAATATATACACATCCTCTACTTTTTACATACTCCGCACCTACATGTCAGCTATAAATATGTACTTGTTAATTTAAAATTTTAGCATTATTGAATTAATAAAAAACTCAGTTAAGAGCTCAACATGAGTACAACTCAGATATTATCAAAACAAGAATTGCCAAGCATAAAGCATACGAAAAGCTTATAAAAATATTATTATTAAATATTAGGTTAAAGTTTACATTTTTATAAATTTTATCCGAGCTAATCGGAATTAAAACGGATTTTACATGAATTTATAAATTTAATTAATTACAAAATAATAAAAGGCACTGTGCATATTGTGTAAATTGGGCTGGCCTGCTATTTTCCTGAAAAAAAAGGAAAACGCAACTGCTTTGGAACGGGCCGGTATATTGGGCCAAAATCACAGGCCCATACAGATGATTCCGATGGGCCTGACCGAGGCTAGCCTCTGGGCCCACCGGCCTGGCACGCACAGGAGCCTGGTGGCCAGCGCGGTCGCACGGGGGCCCGATGGCCAGGGAAATGCGGCCACCGCAACGCGCGCGCGGGCGGGGGGAAACAGTGGCTGACGCGCGGGCCCAAGATGACAGTGACCCTGTCGCAGAGAGGGGCTGGAGGTTGAAGACACGTACGGACGGCCACGGATTCTCAAGGCTCGATCTCCGTCAACATTACTCCGACCGTCACGAAATTTTATCAGTATCTACAAAATGCCAACGTGAAGCTATCCAACGGTGGTATTCTCCAATTGAGCTATTGATGTTTTTTAAGCGATGCACGTGGTTGGGGTGGAGGTATATATTGATATAGAAAAAAATACAATAAAACTGTTCTGCAAGACAGTAATCAAGAAAAATAGAAAAACACTTGGACAAACAATACCTTGTCGCACAAAAACTAAACCAACACAATGTCACTGGCACCACTCCTGTAAATAACAACAACACACGTAAGTCACAAGTCTCGAATACGAGTACCACCGGACCAAGTGAGGAGTACACCACAACCAAAAAGAAAGTCAGCCTAAAAAGAAAAGGAGCTCTAAAGAAAGGAAGAGAGGAAGACAAGGGGAGCCAACCGATTAGTGGCTAAGCCATGGGGTGTTTGGCTGGGTGGTGCGGCCAAAACATGGCTCAATGTGATGGTTCCGTGTACACACCGTTAACCCGTCGTAGCGACAACAATGATAGAAATGGAGTCGATGGTGACCATGAATTGATCGTGCAATAAGTGAAAGAAATGGAGTGACTATATGTTCCTCCTCCCTCTCCTCATATACTAGACTAGCGCTGGTGTGGCGGCAAACCACCACTGTCCCCCAGATCGCCAGCATCGCTTGGCCGCCTCCCTCCTCCCTCGCCGATCAGATCTCGCTTCGCCGCCCCCGTCAGCTCATTCGACTACGGAGAGGAGAGGAGTGAGAGGAAAGAGAAGACTCGTACTGTATTGTATTTTTCTTGGTACGAATACCTGACGGGTATGTATTATATACGTGGGTTTAGGTACGAGTATGTATTTTGTTAGTCAGGTATGGATATAGTTAGACAATACCATAGGTATTTTATCCGTCGAAGGCTTTTCAACAGATTAGTCTATCATTTTTCTGCCGCAAGATATAATTGTTTTTTAAAATTTTATCAAAAATTAAGAAGAAATAATTTAAAATGACAAAATAAGTAAAAACAAAATGATATATAGCATGTATTGAATATAGGCCAGCAGCATGAATATGACGTGTCTTAGCGTGAGCTTCTAGCTGGTGTAAGTAGCAAGCTATTTGTTATTAAAATATCCATATTAATGTTAATTGATTTAGAGTGTAAACAAATAGTCAGTGTGTTATGCCGAAATACATTCAGCTTAACAAAGTGATAATGAAATACTTCAAAGACTTATCTAAGTGTATGTTTAAGGTCACCACTTCGATCTGGATCATCTTTAAGATCTTTAGAAGGTTGAAGACTTATTATTAGGTCGAAGCCCCATTTGGTTAAGAGGTTGCACCTACCGAAATCGCTCGTAGGCGACATCTAAATCACGGGCTCCCCATCTCCTCCGATAAGAGATACACTTTACCTCATTCACATAGAGCGTTACTAAATTATCGTTATATATTTCACTTTTCCACACTGTAATAGTCGGTTATGTATCATATGGGTAGACTAGAGTATTACCCTGTTGCTATAATGTCTATAAATATCCTCCCCTTACAAGATAGAGGAGATTGAACTCTTAAAACAATAATTAATACAATTTTAGTTCGAAGGCTATTATCCATTAGGTGACCTCGAGCATAGTTAGAACCCCTACAAACACCTCGAATTACACCAACAATCAATACAATCTATTGAATCAATTTATTATATTATATAAATAAGCAATGGAACTTTATTACTTTTGAAGTAATATACATATAACATTCTTACATAAATGACATATTATATGTAATGTTCAAATCTTAACCCACATTTTATTCTATAAACATTGCAGTTTTATCGACTAAACGTAATAATTCATATTAGTAATAGTGCAGATTTTCAAATAGTCCACTGCTTAATTTCCAAGCTCACGACCTTAGTCAGTACGTGGAGACAGCGGTCGGGATGAACGGGGTGGCGCAGAGCAGCAACGGCGAGCGGCGGCGCACGCCGAGGCCTGGCGCCTCCTCCATGTCCACCACATTGACGCCCTCCGGGAGCGACCAGTCGAAGTGGTAGAGTAGACTGGCGAGCGTGAGCTCCATGGTGGCGAGGCCGTAGTTGAATCCAGGGCACATCCTCCGGCCAGAACCGAACGGGATGAACTCGTAGCTGCTGCCCGTGAAGTCGATGGTGCCATCCTCGAACCTCTCTGGCTTGAACTCCTCGACATCGTTCCAGTACTTCGGATCACGGCCAATAGCCCACGCGTTGATGATGACACGTGACTTGGCCGGGATCGTGTACCCTTCCAGCTCGCACGTGCTGATGCTCTCCCGTGGCGCCAATAATGGCGCCGGAGGATGCAGGTGCAGCACCTCCTTGATTACAAGATTGAGGTACCTTAGGTTGCTAGCCTGTAGGTCGCTCTCCGTCACGATCGCCTTGCCATGGAACGCCTCCCGGATCTGACCCTGCAGCTTCTTCATCACCGCCGGGTTCAGCATCAGCTCCGACATCGCCCACTCCATCGCCGACCCCGACGTCCCAGTCCCGCCGGCGAACATGTCCTGCATGGTGCATGCAAAAACGCAAATATATGTATGCTTACTAACAATTTAGTGTAAGTTATTGGGCTTGAATTCGCGTACGTATAGTATACAAAGAAACTTAATTATATATATTACGAAAATGATGGCCTTGATTTTGTTGTTGTCGAGGTGGAAGCCGAAGCCGCCCTTCTCCTGCAAGGCGAGGAGTACGTCGACGATGTTCTCCTCGACGTTCTCGTCGCCGCCGTTCCTAATCTTCTCATCGCGGACACCCTTCCTCTCGTCGATGATCTCCTGCAGGATGGCATCAACTGTCTCGTGGATACCCTGGAGTCTGCGTTTCATGCCGGTGACCGTGGCGAGCATGGTGGTCCACGTCGGGAATAGGTCAGGGATGTTGAAGCCGCTGGATAGCCCGATGGCGGTCTTGATGGCCGCCATGAACTCCGAACCGTTATCCCGCTTCTTCCCGAACGCCGCCCGCGACACGATGCTGTTCGCCATGCTGTGAAATAGTACGCTCAGATTCACCGGCGTCGACGGAGCCGCCGCGCGGATTTCCTCCACGCGCATCGTCACCTCGTCATCCCTGATGTAGCGGAAGGAGCGCACGCGCTTGGGGCTTAGGATCTCGGCTGCGCAGATCTGTCTGAGCTTGCGCCAGTAGTCTCCGGACGGGGAGAAGAGGATGTTTGACCAATCATAGCCGACGATCTCGCCAGCGAGAAGCTTGGGTCTGGTGGCGAAGTTGGCGTCGTGGGTCTTGAGCACCGCGCACGCCATCTCCTTCGACGTGGCCACCACAAGCGCCGTCTCGCCGAGCTGCAGCATCATCAGCGGGCCGTGCACGCTGGCCATGTCCCTCAGCGCGCGATGGGGCAGCACATTCACGCGTAGGTGGTGCATGCTTCCTATCACCGGCAGCTTCCACGGCCCCGGCGGCGTCCTCAGCCTGGGGCTCACGCCCCCCTTCACCAGCTGCAGCACCGCCACGGCGACGACGGCAAGCAGCAGCGACTGGAGGAGGAGCCACTCATTAGTCATGGCTAGTTTAGCTAGCTCAAGTTATAATAGCTTCTGATTAAGCTAGTTAATCTCACAGCAGCTAGACCTTGCTGCTTGCATGCACTTGCAACTAGGGTTAGTGCTGATCCCTGCTTCTCCCTGACCCGGACATAGGGGGGGTTTATATAGGATCGGACAATGCAACGGATTATCACAAATTCACAATTAATGATGACTTAATTGGTACTAGAGTCTTAATTACATTTAGCGTCATGCATGTCTCCTGTGTTAGTTTTCATGTGGAAATTCATTAAAACATGTGGTACGTATGTAGCTAAGCTAATCATGTATTCAAGTGTCGGTTCCGAACTTCCGATCCCTCTTTGTTCTGATATATAACTAGACGATATACTGACTAGTGTGTACATCATATCGAAATTATATTTATCGTCCTTTCCACCGATTTAGGTTCAGTAGTCTGCGGTTGTTATGTTTTGCTAGTAATCTACCATGATGTGATGTGCTTTTTTAATCGTTTTAAAATTTTGGAACTTATATATAGCTTGTTTTACGTATCGAATAAGGTTATTATTGACACCGAGAGATGAGATTTAGTGGAACCTAGGTCTATTAAAAATGTCGCACGGTCAATAGGAGTCAAAGAAGTCTGGTTAAAAGTTGTCAAAAAAACTCGTCCATATTGTTACAATATGATCAGATATGAAGGAGTCAATGAAGAAGAGAAAAGATAAAGATGACTTTGAATCGGTTACAATGTGGATTAATTGGACGATAAGTTTCTAGACTATAAATATGTATCTAATTAGTTAGGTTTAGGGACAATCAACCACAACAAACAACTAATTGCGGTCCATCGCCACCCTTGGATTCTTAAGATTAATCCTAGTGGGACTTAGTACTTGGAATCAGGCTGCATCGTCTCGATCTCCGGTGAAGAGGTGAGTCCCACCACCCCGACGGTCACATCAATTAGGTTTGTGTTCTTCAAGGCTGCATCTTATCGATCTCTTGAGGTTTCGGTCTGATCGTCGGGTTTACCTTGGAATTTGCTAGGTCTAAAGTTGCATCGTTTTGATCTCTTAGATTGATGTGAATTAGGTGTCATAGTTTGAGGCTTCATCGGTCAAATCCGATATCTTGATCTATTATATCATATTCATGTTATATACCATTCATCTAAATAAAGTATACCGGATGCGTTGAAGTGTTATTGATTTATCGTAATTAGCGATTGTCTCGGTTATGTCCGATCTTGCAGTTACAGTATTTTAATGTTACAAATATGTTGTTTGACATGCTGAGTTTAATTTCTATCGGAGTACAAACCGATAAGTTATCTTTATTTCCGCGCTATATTTCATCTGTGTCTGGGAGACGTTCATCGGCCTTGATGCATTCCACCTTATTGATCGATAGTGTGTTCAGCCCGATAGCATAGGCGTGGTCATCGGCCGCATGGCTGATAGACACGTTTATTTCTGTTTATTCTATTCTCGTCATAGTCATCGGCTTGATAGACAATCGATGTTCCTAATAATATTGTTATTTATGATTACTTATTAGTTGTAGCGTCAAACTGATTGGCACGCTCAGAACCTTTTTTTAAGATTATAGGACTTGCACTAGAGTAAACAGATCTCCCAAACCACTACGAACGAGCTTGCCCTAGCGTCGTTTCTCATCAGTGATGGGCCAGCCAGGAAGCAAGTACACTGCATCTGCTATACACACAACCTTGTTCTCCAATCACGGAGAAGACGTGCTTGCTGGGGGAGTGGGGGACGTACGGATGCCGATCACCACCACCCGAGGTACGTAAGGTAGAGCTAGGGCTTATCCATAGCGGGTAGATCGAGCGGTTGTATCAACGTAACAGATGGGAAGGAGAGGGGCAGGGATACCTACAACCCTACGGGCAAACACCTGTTCTGTGACACGCTCGCTACGTCTTTTTACCGGTTGTTTGTGAGTGTCTAGGGTTAATTTGTTGATTGTGCTCGTTCCCGTGGCGGTTCCGGAACCTTTTATATATCTTAAAATTTTATATAGTTATAAATTTAAAGTATAATATTTTTTTCAAAATATGACAAATATAACATTTATATCTTATGATATCATAAATCTACTAGAATCAACGCTTAAATAAAAAATATAAACATAATCAATACTTAAATAAAAAAATATAAACATGTATTAGGCCAAATTTTGACCTGGACTATTCCTTGGAGCCGTCACCGGCTCATTCCCATTCGGTCCAAGATTCCTATTTTTAACAAGTGTTTGTCAAGTGTTTTTTACTAATACTTAATAATAAAAAAATTTGTTTACCAAGTGTTTTTTGTTCGTCTTAAGTTATATTTCTCATAGCGAAGATAGAGGTAAACTCATAGCGAAGATAGAGGTAAACGTGGGTAAGAGAGAGGAGGGCGAGAGGAATTGGACTGCTGGGGGAGGAGGGGGCAAGGAGCTAGAGACTAGAGATGCCATTTTCCCAGCTCAATCCTCGCATAATGCAATTTCTAGGAATCAAACCCACGACCTCGATCAGTCCTCACATGCAAATCCATCTTATTTTCACCTTGTACCAATTGTTGATATCTAAGGAACAATTTCTTCTTTTGGTGTATTTTAGCCGAATATTCAAAAAACTATTTTTCTCTCTAAACTATTTCATTAAAAATACTTTAAACTACAAATGCAACATCAGATGAGATAGTTATGGTTTTACAAATGGTCTTTTAAGTTGAATATTTACACGATTATTTATGCCTCTAGATGATCTCAAATGAAAAAAAAAACTTCCACCAACTTTCATAAAAAGTTTGTCTCCATCAAATTTCACATGAAATAGTTATGATTTTTTAAAGAGAAAATTATGTACCATTATAAGTTTACTGATTCCCATGTGTCACTGAAAACTTACTATTTTTATATATGCCACCTCTTAAATTTTCTATATCATATATGACATTGTCGTTAGTTGTTTCAACTGTTAGTCAATGTTAATTTTTTAAAATGCCAAAATTGTCCTCAGCTCACTAAAAAGCAAGTATGATTTAAGTTTCATGATCAGCTATCACTTGCTCTAACTGATACACGCATACCAATAACTCATTTAAGCAACACAACTGAGACCGATATTGAAAGCAAAGCTGGCTATCTAGATTTATAAGGTGAGGGCAGTTATGCTATTTTGAATAAACCTATAACTGATGACAATGGTATATAGATAAAAAAAATTAAAAGGCATATATATAAATAGCACGGAATTTTCTCTAATTTAAATAACATCTATTTCATCATACTTACAGGTGTGGTTCCTTGTGTCGACTGCATTTGGTGCAAAATTTTAGATTGACGATTGAGTTTATCTTAACTAATCGTACATGACATGTGTCGCACGACGTTCCAGATCGATATTATTGGGGAGAGATGAGCTAGCTAGAGCCATCTGATGTCTTTTTCTGTGAGAAGAAAAATTGAACATGATAGTTTGCGATAAATTATACATGACTTATGAGCTGAACCTGTCGATGTTCATGCCTGGGCCATCCATTTTAATCAGGACAAAAAAATACGGAGCTTATGATGATTTTGAATGCGTTTGGAGAAATAAAGCGATACAAGTTTATTGATGTACTGTATATAGAAGTGCTTCCATGACTCACGCAACAAGCTGCTAGCTACTACATACGTAACAGCCAAGCAGCTGGAATGGATAAGCTCATCGGCATGCAGGGGATAAGATAATAGATAAACTAGATCAACGAGATAATATGTACAGAAAATACATTGTTAAGATCATCGGAAATGAGGTATAGAAGTAGGTTTCACCTCTCGATGATATTAAATTAAAATATAAGGAATATAATATTTGAGAACAAAAAATAGCAAATCTCTTAAATACTAACATCCGCAACCAGAGCGTCCGAGGAGCTAGCAAATGATAAGATTGGACTGAAACTCTGAACATTGCTAATAGATTTATTAAGATCATTTGATGATAAAATAGAAATAACACGAGAAAATTAGGAAACTTGGAAAAGCACACACATGAAATTCAAGCAGAAAATCATATAAGCTCCTCCATTTCTTGCATATCTAGTAGTCCACAAGTGAAACGTACAAACTCTAACAATTTATATATACATATATTAATCGAGCATTTCGGAAAAATTCACGTATTAACTGGAGAAATGATTTTGGCAGTCCATCTAGCCACACCAAGTTATAACAGTTCATATATATTAGAAGAAACAATCCATTGTTGGTAGGGGAGCTACGTTATGTACTTATGTGATGGGTGCCTTGACATTTTCTTAAAAAATAAATCAATATTTAGTAGCTTTTATCAAGCATATATATATATAATAACATATGTATTTTATAGCATAGAAATACATTCATAAAGCCTAATATATATACACATCCTCTACTTTTTATAAAGTTTAATTAATTAAAAAGGAAGAAAAAGCACTGTGCGCACCGCTCGGCCAGCGCTGAAGCCCGGTGGGCCTGACCGAGGCTAGCCTCTGGGCTCGACGGCCTGGCGCGCACAGGTGCCTGGGCCCCAGATGATAGTGACCCTATCGCAGAGAGTGGCCGGAGGTTGAAGACGACACGGATGGCCACAGTTTCTCCAGGATCGATCTCCGTAAACATTGATCCGACTGTCACGAAATTTTATCAGTAGCTAGAAAATGCCAATGTGAAGATGTCCAACGGTAGGATTCTAAAACGGAGCTATGGATTTGCTAGGCTGTTAAAGGGGGTCTCGGTTCGGGTCGTCGGCGCGGGGAACGACGATGGAGCTACAGAGACCATCCGAGGTGATTTTCAGCGGATATATTGTGCTATAGGTCTACTCATGCTACCTGATCAAGCCTTGGTGTTTCGTACAAGGCTAGCGACGAGTGCATACTTCGGGAAAAAAAGGGTTCCTCGCCGCTGGTGAGCTACGAGCCTACGACCGGCGACAAGCTACGGGAGATACTGGAACGTGCTTACATACGCGTAAATAAGCAATATATACAGGAAATCGATGATCGGATTTACTTTGAGCGAGGTCGGTGCAGAGGCGATGCACGGCGGTGGAGGAAGGGATATCCGGCGACGAGCGCACCCCGACGGTGAAGACTGCAAAAATGGGACAAGGTAGGGGTTCTGATCACGATTTAGGCCTTGACTCGAGCAATGGAACAAAGGATAGAGCAGGACTGCAGGAGTACTCACCGAAGGCGGCTTTGAAGCGAATCCGACCGACAAACCCTAAAACCTAACCAAAAAGAAGAAACAAACCCTAACCTAAAACCCTCTCGCCTTCTCTCTCTCTCTCTCTCCCCATCACCACAGTCTCATTCTCCCCTCCCTGGTGGCGATTGGCACCCTATCCCTTCTTCTTGTAAGTGCCGCCTCTCTTTTGGTCTTTCCTCCTCCCTCACCTCACCTACCTGGACCGGCGCCGGCGTGGCGGCAAACCACCGACCCCCCCCCCCCCCCGACCCCCCCCCCCCCCCCCCCCCCCCCGATCGCCACCATCGCTAGGCCGCCTCCCTCCGCAGCTCATTCGACTACGGAGAGGAGAGAAGAAATGGCAATGACTCTCGTACTGTATTGTATTTTTCTTGTTACGAATATGTATTTTATACGTGGGTTTAGGTACGAGTATGTATTTTGTTAGTCAGGTATGGATATAGTTAGACAATACGGTAGGTATTTTATCAAGTCGTAAGATATAATTATTTTTTAAAAAATTATCAAAAATTAAGAAGAAATCATTTAAAATGACAAAATAAGTAAAAACAAAATGATATGTATTGTTTATAAGCCAGCAGCATGCATATATATGACGTGTCTTAGCGTACGTGAGCTTCTAGCTGGTGTAAGTAGCAAACTATTTGTTATTATAATAGCCATATTAATGTTAATTAATTTAGAGTGTAAACAAATAGTTAGTGTGTCAGAGGCAAATACATTCGTCTTAACAAAGCGATAATGAACAAGTACTTCAAACACACATCTAAGTGTTGGTCACCACTTAATTCAACCTGCGGCATCGTTAAGATATTCAGAACGTTAAAGACTTGAAACTTGTTGTTTGGTTGAAGCCTCATTTGCCTAAGAGATTGTGCCTACTGAAATCGTTTGTAGATGACTTCTAAACCATAGGCTTCTCATGCCCGTAGATAAAACATACACTTTACGTTATTCACATGGAGCGTTATTAAATTTTCTCTATATAATTCACTTTTTCATAATGTAACAATTGGTTATGCATACGTGTAAACTAGTATTATTATGTTACTATAATATCTACCTCCCTTTACAGGATAAAAGGATCGAACTCTTAAAACAGTAATTAATACAACTTTAGTTCGAAGACTAATATTATCCGTTAGAAAACCTCAAGCATAGTTTGAATCCGTACAAACACTTGGAATTACACCAACAATCAATAAAATCTATTGAATCAATTTATTATATTATATAAATAAGCAATGGAACTTTATTACTTTTGAAGTAATATACATATCATTTATATGTAATGTTCAAATCTTAACCCACATTTTATTCTATAAACATTGCAGTTTTATCGACTAAACGTAATAATTCATATTAGTAATAGTGCAGATTTTCAAATAGTCCACTGCTTAATTTCCAAGCTCACGACCTTAGTCAGTACGTGGAGACAGCGGTCGGGATGAACGGGGTGGCGCAGAGCAGCAACGGCGAGCGGCGGCGCACGCCGAGGCCTGGCGCCTCCTCCATGTCCACCACATTGACGCCATCCGGGAGCGACCAGTCGAAGTGGTAGAGTAGACTGGCGAGCGTGAGCTCCATGCTAGCGAGGCCGTAGTTGAATCCAGGGCACATCCTCCGGCCAGAACCGAACGGGATGAACTCGTAGCTGCTGCCCGTGAAGTCGATGGTGCCATCCTCGAACCTCTCTGGCTTGAACTCCTCGACATCGTTCCAGTACTTCGGATCACGGCCAATAGCCCACGCGTTGATGATGACACGTGACTTGGCCGGGATCGTGTACCCTTCCAGCTCGCACGTGCTGATGCTCTCCCGTGGCGCCAATAATGGCGCCGGAGGATGCAGGCGCAGCACCTCCTTGATTACAAGATTGAGGTACCAATAACTCATGGAAGAAAATAACTTGGCGATCGATCGAACAATCGAAGAGACGTACCTGACGGCGGCTTCGGAGAACCGGCGATGCGGCTGGCGCTGGCGGAGGACGTGGAGGTCGCCGCCAGGGCAGAACTCGGTGAGGAGGCAGGACCAGCGGTCGCCCTCGGCGACGCCGTAGAGGCGCGGGAGGAAAGGGTGGTCGACGGCCTCGAGGATCTCGCGCTCGGTGCGCGCGCGGCCCTCCTTGTTCCTCCCCGCGAGCTCCTTCCTGTCCATCACCTTGGCGGCGACCAGCGCGGCCACGCCCCCACTCCCGCTCCCTCCGCCGTCGCCGCCCTTCCCCTTGACCTCGGCCAGGTAGACGCTGCCAATGTCCCCGGATCCGAGCCGCCGCACGAACCGCACGTCCGAGAGAGCGACGGTGCCGAAGCGCTGCGGCGCGGCGACGGCGGATTCTTGGCGGACCTCGGCGGACCTCGGCGGACCTCGGCGGCGGCGGACGGCGGACACGGGCTCGCCGGACGGCGGATTCTTGGCGGACGGCGCAACCGGGGAGTTGGGATTCTTGGCGGTCCTGGGCAGATCTGTGGAAGAGAGGCGGCGGGTCTCAGGAGGGAATGAGGGATTCACGGGAATATACGGGATGGACTTAGGGTTTTGAAATTAAGCCCATTACCGACGGACGACATTTACCGACCAACGGTTCATCAGTAAAAACACTATTGCCGACCAGCTGTTAGACAATAAAAATATTAGCTTTACCGACCAACAGTCTGATATGATATGTAATTATTGCCGACCAACAATTTGTCGCTAGTTTTACTGACTAACTGTCGGTCGGTATATGTTAACTTTTCCCAACAGACGTTGGTAGGGAATTCTGTGCTGTGGTCTAGTGAACTCCTCGGCATCGTTCCAGTACTTCGGATCACGGCCAATAGCCCACGCGTTGATGATGACACGTGACTTGGCCGGGATCGTGTACCCTTCCAGCTCGCACGTGCTGATGCTCTCCCGTGGCGCCAATAATGGCGCCGGAGGGTGCAGGCGCAGCACCTCCTTGATTACAAGATTGAGGTACCTTAGGTTGCTAGCCTGTAGGTCGCTCTCCGTCACGATCGCCTTGCCATGGAACGCCTCCCGGATCTGACCCTGCAGCTTCTTCATCACCGCCGGGTTCAGCATCAGCTCCGACATCGCCCACTCCATCGCCGACCCCGACGTCCCAGTCCCGCCGGCGAACATGTCCTGCATGGTGCATGCAAAAACGCAAATATATGTATGCTTACTAACAATTTAGTGTAAGTTATTGGGCTTGAATTCGCGTACGTATACAAAGAAACTTAATTATATATATTACGAAAATGATGGCCTTGATTTTGTTGTTGTCGAGGTGGAAGCCGAAGCCGCCCTTCTCCTGCAAGGCGAGGAGTACGTCGACGATGTTCTCCTCGACGTTCTCGTCGCCGCCGTTCCTAATCTTCTCATCGCGGACACCCTTCCTCTCGTCGATGATCTCCTGCAGGATGGCATCAACTGTCTCGTGGATACCCTGGAGTCTACGTTTCATGCCGGTGACCGTGGCGAGCATGGTGGTCCACGTCGGGAATAGGTCAGGGATGTTGAAGCCGCTGGATAACCCGATGGCGGTCTTGATGGCCGCCATGAACTCCGAACCGTTATCCCGCTTCTTCCCGAACGCCGCCCGCGACACGATGCTGTTCGCCATGCTGTGAAATAGTACGCTCAGATTCACCGGCGTCGACGGAGCCGCCGCCGCCGCCGCGCGGATTTCCTCCACGCGCATCGTCACCTCGTCATCCCTGATGTAGCGGAAGGAGCGCACGCGCTTGGGGCTTAGGATCTCGGCGGCGCAGATCTGTCTGAGCTTGCGCCAGTAGTCTCCGGACGGGGAGAAGAGGATGTTTGACCAATCATAGCCGACGATCTCGCCAGCGAGAAGCTTGGGCCTGGTGGCGAAGTTGGCGTCGTGGGTCTTGAGCACCGCGCACGCCATCTCCTTGGACGTGGCCACCACGAGCGCCGTCTCGCCGAGCTGCAGCATCATCAGCGGGCCGTGCACGCCGGCCATGTCCCTCAGCGCGCGATGGGGCAGCACATTCACGAGGTGGTGCATGCTTCCTATGACCGGCAGCTTCCACGGCCCCGGCGGCGTCCTCAGCCTGGGGCTCACGGACCGCTTCACCAGCTGCAGCACCGCCACGGAGACGATGGCGAGCAGCAGAGACTGGAGGAGCCACTCATCATTCATGGCTAGCTCAATTTACAACAGCAGCTAGGGCTAGCTGCTTGCACTTGCAACTAGGGTTAGTGCTGAGTTGCTCCCTGCCTCTCCCCGGGGGTTTATATAGGCCACAAGCGACGCAAGCAACGTGTAAATAGGGGAAGCTAGCAACACGTACTCTTCCAATACACGCAATGGTAACGTTTATTACGAGCATCGTAACTTCCATTATATATATATATGTTAATGAATAATATGCCCACTAGCTAACTCAATAATGCTAGCCATGCAGCATTATAGTACATTTAAGAAACAATATAATTTCTTCTATACATTCATAAATCTTAATGATATGATCATTAGGCCAATGACTCAATTAACTTAGCCACTCTACTACTTTCTTGTCACCGATCTAAATACCTAGCCGTCGATACTCTATTGTCGACAGATATACCGTAGATTGTGTCTTAAATACATACTCTATCCGGTGAAAAATATTAGTCATTTAGACAAAATTACACATACCAATTGATATTAAATAAAGTTATAAGGTTGTCTCAATTGGTTATAAAGCCTAAATTTTAGTGGTGTCACCCAATTTCAACTCTTGATGGTCACATCCCATTTGATAGCAATGCTTCGATTGACGAGATGACTAATATTTGTACACCGAAGGAAGTAGATTCTATATATAGCACACTGTTATTTAGGTATATAATGTACGATTCTCTCCGTATAATCCTAAACTAATTGATACAATTTCAGGCACATCACCTAATTCACCATATAATATACAAATATGCTAAAATAAAAACTAAACTAAGTTATTTTTTAGCCACGTCTAGTTATATACATACCTCTGCAAAACTCTTGCTCCCCGCCTCGGACCGAGCAGACTGCACCCAATTTTTTGGGCAGGCAACTAAGCAAAGGATTAGCACAAATTCACAATTAATGATGATTACATTTCACCTCCTGTTTTCTTGTGGAAATTAAAACATGTGTTATTCTACACCACATGTATATAATAACAGTTGTAGATTTTCTTAGTATAATAACAGTTGAGTATTATTTTTTTCTTAGTAATAGATTTCCTAGTATAATAGTTATTCTACACACGTGGTAAAAAATAGCGCTCCCGTATGTATATATACATATACATATACATATACACATACATACACACACACACATATATATATATACAAATGCTATTCTACACCACGGGTGTAGAATGCTATTCTACACCGACGTGAATGGAGGGGTTGGGATTGGGTGGGGGGTGGGCACGATTGGGATGATCGGTGTAGAATAGCATTCTACACCCATAGTGTAGAATAACGTTCCCATATATATATATATAGAAAGAGACCAGTGTACATTATTGAGGGACCGGAACTACAGTAACAGTGTATGTACATATATAGTATCACCAAGTTGTGTGCTGAATCATCGACTCCATCCACACCTGAAATGATTTAAATCGGGCTCTCCATTTTCATAAACATACAATTGTGTATGTGTCACCAGAAAAATAATTATTCTACGAGAGCGCTACACCACCTATGTAGAATATAACACTTTCGTGTATATATATATATATATATATATATATACATACATGTGTGTGTATATGTGTATATGTATATATGTATGTATGTATATATATATTTATATGTATATATAGAGAGAGAAAGAGACCATTGTACATTATTGAGGGACCGGAACTACAATAACAGTGTATATATGTACATCTATAGTGTCCCCCAGTCACTACCGGAAAACACATGTTTGCCGAGTGTCCATCTCTTTGCCGAGTGCATTTCATCGGGCACTCGGCAAAGACACGTTCGCCGAGTGCCCTATGGAATGCACTCGGCAAAGAGATGGACACTCGGCAAAGGCAGGGTTTGCCGAGTGCCACTCCTTAGGCACTCGGCAAACATCCTGAAAAAAACCCGCCAAACTTTTTTGCTGACGCCGTGACGGCGCTAGGGGTGAAAATTTGGGTTTGCCGAGTGCCACAAAAAAAACACTCGGCAAAGATGTTTTGAAGTCCATATTTCATGTGAAAACACATTTTGAGTCCATATCACATTTCAAAAATGTTTTGAACCTGAATTTTTTTTACAGTCATAATTCAACATCTTTTAATCCTTGGTAAATTTTCATACTTTTATGAGTGGGTTTGGTATTTTTAATAAAATATTTGTATTTCTAGGATTTACTTCCAAGTGGGTCAAATTTGAAATGCATGTACATGAAATAATGACTCAAAAATTATGGAAAAATCATATTTGTGTTCATGATTAAATTTGTAATATTTTACAACTAAATATAACTAAATATTTAAAATCTAATTTACGACACTCGACCGGCAATATGCATGTTAATGGTTTTTTAATTATAGAAAATGTAATTGATGCCTAAAAAATATGACACTTGACATGGTGTCATTATATCATACATATATGATATGGTAAAAAATTAATAATGTTTCGACAAAGTTTTCAAGTATGACCTTTAGAAATTGGACAACCTTCGAGAAGGTTTAAGAGTTTAGGGATGAAATGAGTTAGGTTTAGAAGCAAATCGATATTCAAATATTTGTTTGAACTTAAAACTTTTTGTACTACTAAAACTCAATTTATCTTATACCATGTCAAAATTTGAAATTTTTTAGAGTTAGTTTGCTAATTTTGGTTAAAAAAGTTGTTTATAAGATTTTAAGTAAAAGATCCCAAATTTAAACTCTCTGTGCCTTATATTTGATTATTTGAACCTAGAAATTTTCTAGGATGAAATATTAGTGTATATTATATAATTACAAATTTTGGGATTTTTTACTGTCTTTATTCTATTTTAGTTTTTTTTTAAAAAAATAGTATAAAAAATCTTTGCCGAGTGCAAATGGAAATGGCACTCGGCAAAAACAGAAAAAATCACTGTTGCCGAGTGCCATAGCTAAATGCACTCGGCAAAGTGTGATGATCCCATTATTTCATGTGAAAACATATTTTCACTCTATATCACATTTAAAATATGTTTTGAACTTGATTTTTTTTACAGTCATAATTCAACATCTTTTAATCCTTGGTAAATTTTCATACTTTTATGAGTGGGTTTGGTATTTTTAATAAAATATTTGTATTTCTAGGATTTACTTCCAAGTGGGTCAAATTTCAACTAAATGTACATGAAATAATGACTCAAAAATTGTGGAAAAATCATATTTGTGTTCATGTTGTTGTAATATACATGTTTTAGAAATTTTATTATAATCGTTGTAATATTTTTTATGTTTTAATGGTTATGTTTATTAATATCTTGTGTATGTCGATGCCGGCCATCATGCCATTATATATATGTGTATGTGGATCTCGACCATCGAGTCGTGATGTGTATGTGGGTGACAGCCATCGTGTCGTTCGATTTATGCATGATGTTGTGAAAAAATTATTTATTTTGGTTATTGTCGCGTAACCTAGGCGTCTCCCGTTTGGAAGAGTTACGGTTTGGAATATGCATGTGTTTGCATATCTGTCGCCGTAACTGTTTCGAACTGTCCACGTTTGGACAGCTGGAGGATGCGTAGATTGAGCTCGTTTCATGCTCCGTTCTGATTCGACCCAGGGTTTCGACAGCACCTCCCCGTTGTTCTCCGAACGCACATCCTCTTGGCATGTTGCCCAGACGTGCGTTTGGAGAGCAGCGGGGAGGTGCTGCCGAAATTTTGGGTTGGATCGGAACGGAGCGTGAATACGAGCTTAATCTACGCATTGTCTGGTGGGATTAGGACCTATCTTACCTATTAGACTGTTATATTCATCTCGTTTCTCACTAACCCCTAAACATGGGTGTTGTTTCCTAGTTTAGTACAAGATGGATCATCGTGAGTGGATGTACACGGGTCGCCCTAGTCAGGCCGAGGTGACCATGGATTGGATCAAGAACACTGAAGTATTCTTAGAGACAGCGTTTGGTAGACAGAATGTATGTGACAAGACCTGGTGTCCATGTAGTCGGTGCGAGAATAAGCGTCGACAAACAAAGGATGCTATGGGTAAACACCTATGCAAATATGGGTTTATGCCAAATTATACCCGTTGGACGTATCATGGTGAGTCGCAACGTCCTAGAGAGGAGGTGTTGCGACATCGCATGGACGATGATGAGGGAGGGGTTGGATTTATGCTAGATGACTTTGAAGATGCGCATTTTGACGAAGCACGTGAAGAGGAAGTGCCGGAGCCAACGGCAAAAGCGTTTTATGACATGTTGTCCGCGTCAAAGCAACCTCTTCACGGTCACACTAAGGTTTCTCAACTGGATGCCATCGCACGACTATTGGCCATCAAGTCGCAGTTTAGCTTGAGTCGAGAATGCTTCGATGTTATGCTGACGGTTGTTGGTAGCCTTCTTCCAGAAGGTCACAATCTTCCGAAGAGCATGTACGAGTCTAAGAAAGTCCTCCGTGCACTTAAGATGCCTTATGAGCAAATACATGCTTGTCCCAACGGATGCATTTTATTCAGAAAACAATACGCAGACGCAACCTGCTGCGTGAAATGCAAATCCTCTAGGTATCTGGAGGTAGACTCCGATGATGGTGTGAAGAAACAACTCTCAATTCCCGTGAAGATGATGGATCCAACGGCTGTACATGACCGAGGAATCTGCTAAACAGATGACATGGCATAAAAATGGGATTCGTTACAACCCAGACAAGCTAGGTCATCCATCAGATGGAGAAGCGTGGAAAAAATTTGATCAGCTCCATCCCGAGAAAGCTTTAGAGCCACGTAATGTACGAATTGCTATAGCAACAGATGGGTTCAATCCATATGGTATGACGGCTGCCGCATACAGTTGTTGGCCAATGTTTGTTATTCCCCTCAACCTTCCTCCCGGCGTCATCTTTCAACGACAGAATATTTTCTTGTCCTTGATAATTCCAGGGCCTGAATACCCGGGGAAAAATATGAGTGTGTATATGGAGCCATTGATGGATGATTTGGTCCATGCGTGGGAAGACGGTGTGTTGACATATGATCGATGTACAAAGACAAACTTCAGAATGCATGTCTGGTATATGTACTCTCTATATGACCTACCAGCATATTCTATATTTTGCGGCTGGTGCGTGCATGGGAAGTTCGCATGCCCGATTTGTCGGTCGACTCTAAAGTTCGTTTGGCTAGCTAAGGGTGGAAAATATTCCTCATTTGACAAGCACCGACATTCAAAGCTTACGACGTAAACGGCTATCGTTTCCACACAACAAGCCATGAACAGAGCCGACCTAACCGAAGAACCACAAATTCCGGAGTTTTTACTCCGGGCACAGACGGGGTTGACTACTATGGACGACTCGAAGAAATATATGAATTGAGTTTTGATGGGAGCAAACCTCTTAACCCCGTTATATTTAAATGCCACTGGTTCAATCCCAAAGTAGTGAGACAGACTCCCGAACTTGGCTTAATAGAAATTCGTCAAGATACCACCTTGCCGAGTGAAGATGTTTATATTGTGGCTCAACAGGCAACACAAGTTTACTATCTGTCTTACCCGTGCAAAACCGTCGCACGTCTTAAAGGTTGGGATGTTGTGTATAAGGTGTCGCCACACGGTAAACTGCCTGTTCTCAACAACGAAGACTATAACATAGACCCGAACACATACGACGGAGAGTTCTTTAAAGAAGATGGGCTACCAGGCATGTTTGTTATTGACTTGACGGAGACGATGGAAGTAGATAACGAAAGTGGTGCCGATGCCGACGAAGGAGACGAGATTCAGTGTGAATTTTGGGGCAAATTTTGTGAATAAATGTGAATTTGTGATGCATTTTGTGATTGAATGTGTTTTTTGGATGAAATATGCAAGAAATAAATGAAAAAAAAATTAAAAATATTTTGCCGAGTGTTACACTCGGCAAAGCCACCTGCAGTGCACAGAAACGTGCCACGTGGCACGTTTCTGTGCACTCTGGGGAGGCTTTGCCGAGTGCCTCCACGTGGCACTCGGCGAAGGGGGTGTGCCGAGTGCCACGGGGGCACTCGGCGAAGCCCCACGCGCCACGTGCCCCCCCCTCCCCCGAGCCCCCTTCGCCGAGTGCCCCCCTTGGCACTCGGCACACCCCCTTCGCCGAGTGCCACGTGGGGCACTCGGCGAATCCGCGAGGGGGATTCGCCGAGTGCCCCACGTGGCACTCGGCACACCCCCTTCGCCGAGTGCCACGTGGGGCACTCGGCGAAGCCCCGTTAACGACCACCCCGGCCGTCAACCGTGGACTTCGCCGAGTGCTATACGTGGCACTCGGCGAAGTCTATATTGCACTCGGCAAAAACTTCGCCGAGTGCCCGATAAATTGCACTCGGCGAACCCTCACGTCGCCGACACGGCCAGTGCCGAGTGGGGTTCGCCGAGTGTGGCACTCGGCGAAGCCTTTGCCGAGTGCATTGTGGGCTTCGCCGAGTGCCCTAGACACTCGGCAAACCCCACTGTTCCCGTAGTGAGTTGTGTGCTGAATCATATATATCATCGATTCCATCCACACCTCAAATGGTTTAAATCCTGCTCTCCGTTTTCCTAAACATACAATTGTGTATGTGTCACCACAAAAATAAAATAAATTTATCCTTCTGTTCGCCGATGTGATGTGCTTTTTTAATTTTAATATGTTGTAGAATTTCGAAACTTATATTCATCCTACCTTGTTTTACGTATCGAACAATAAGGTTACATTTTCGTGACCTGTTCTGTATTTTTGATCTCAACAATAATATTACTGATTGTAATAACATATATTAAAATAAAGGCAAAATTTGTTGGTGTACCCTCAAAAAATACAGTCTTTACTACAGTACACAACAAATTTATAGTTATGCCATAGAACAATATTGCAAAATATATGGTATTTGTTATAGGAATTTTCGTTTGCCTTATTTTAATATTTTTTGCTAACTTTGAGAGAGGCTTCGCAAATAGACGAAAATACCCCTTGGTGCATGCTGTTTATTTTGATTTTTTAAAATAATATTTTTAAAAAAAAAATCAAAATGCCGATTTCAAAAATTTGCAAAACTAACAAGCATCGACACTTGAAGTGCCGACTGGATGTCACGTCAGCTCCAGTCGGCACTTCAAGTGCCAACTGGTGCTGACATGGTCACATGGCGTAATCAGCACTAGTCGACATTTGAAGTGCCGACTGGACTCTAGGAGTCACTTTAAATGTCGATCGTGTTGGATATACATGGGCTTGTCCCATTTTGATTTATTCAATAATACATTAAATGCAAAGGCCTACAATAATGCTACGGTGCACTAAAACTTTTAGTCCCATATTGAATGTTCACATGTCTTTTGCTCAACTTAAATAGATGAACTGATTGTGTGTCTATTGAGAAGCTGAGACAGGCTAAGGGCGTGCGCGGCGACGGTAATGGAACCGTGTTTTGCCACCGTGTCGCGCCACCCTAAAATACTGCGATGACCGTTGGTCTTCCGTCTCCCCATTCATGAGAGAGCTTAATTGCGGAGACCGTTGGCCTTCCGTCTCCCCATTCATGAGAGAGCTTAATTGCGGAGACCGTTGGCCTTCCGTCTCCCCATTCATGAACGAGCTTAATTGCGGTGACTGTTGGCTTTCCGTCTTCCTCTGCATGAGAGCTATATAAAGGGGGCAGTAGCTGGACAGAACAATACACTTCTTTCTTCTTCCTTGCGTCGTTGCCTCAAACCAGCCCCGTCCCAACCTTCTGCGCGCACAGAGAGTTGGGAGAGCAGGCCTCCGAAGCCACGCCCGTGATCGAGACACCTGCCGGGTGTGCGGGCGATCAGGTTTTTGGGGAGCGTCTTCGCGACTGCTCGCTCCATCCTAGTGGTCGCGGTTGCTACGCACGCCATCGTCTTCCTCCCGCACTACAAGAAAACAGTAAATTTTCGTCGGCAATTTTAACTTTCGTCGGTCTTTGTGAGAAACCAAGGGTTGGTTTCGGTATTTTGTGATGAGTGATTGACAGGCTTTTTACCCTCTGTTCGAAGGGTACCTCCGGAAGGGCTTCGGAGGTGGTACCTCCGAAGGGTGTTCGGAGGTGGTTTCACCGAAGTGTGTTCGGTGTTGTTTGCTGCAGCTGTGCAGCGGAGTGTGCTCGTCGGAGGGGTCCGACAGTACGCGATGACTGGGTTCGTACCGATGGCTTCGGTACTTTGGGCGGTACACCGGAGTGTGTGCCGAAGGTTGCTAACCCGGAGAGGTCTCCGGAGTACTGGATACACTTGTTTGCTTGTCGGTGGTGCGCAGGGACTTCGGAGGCGACGGACAGGGTTCGAGCCGGGTGAACCTGGGTCAAGCGGGAGGCTTGATGCCAGGGGAGCGGGGAGCTCCGTCACAGTGGCTGCGAAGGTGGTCCGGGTCGGTCCTCGGGTCGAGGCGTGCCAGGTGAAGGCAGAGAGTGTGGAGCGTGGCTCCGGCTGAAGGTGCTCCGAGACAAAGTCCTCGGACATGAGGCACTTCGAAGGTACTCCGAATGGAGTGACTTCGGAGTTGGTGGATCAAGTCCTCTGCGGAGGCAAGGTGTTCGAAGTGTGCTCCGGAGGGAGACACTCGAAGGTTACCTGACGAAGGTCTCAGAAGTCGAGGCGCATCGAAGGCATGGTCCGGGTGAGGCTCGTCGAGGAGTGTGCTCGGAGTGAGACACTGCGACGAAGTGCTCATGGAATGCTTCATGCGGAGGCCTTGGACGAAGGAGGGACTTCGAAGGATGGTACTCCGAAGGTGGGGCTTCGGAGTGTGAAGGACTTCGGAGCGAGGCCAGCTCCGGAGTGAGGTTGACTTGTGGTGCTTCGGACATGCATGGCTTCGGTACACGGACGGACGGTGGTTGAGCTCGGAGTAGCTGCGAAGCCGTGGAGGTCCACTCCGAAGGTGGTGGTGCGAAGGCCCAAGGGCTTTGACGGCTTCGGCTTAAAACCGTCACTGTATCGAAGGACTTCTTCGGCGGAGCGAAGGCCAACAGGCTGCAGGCTTCTCGCCGAAGCTACCGCACCCTCCGGTGCGAAGGGAGGTTCCAGAAGTCAACACTGTAAAGGCTGACACTGTCTATTCTGAAAAAAGCTGACACTGTCCCCTCTGCAGCTGACAGAGAAGCCTCCAGAATAAAGGTGGACTACCTTTTGTACCCCTTAGTTCTGAAGAGACAAAATGAATGTAAACCCTAGGGGTAAAGTAGTCACTTCCTTAGGATGAATCCATGGGCTATAAATATGGGGGCTCGGTAGGTAACATTTAACACTTTGAGCATTTACTGTTGAGCTCCTGTACACATACCTCGCTGGTTTTCATCCAGAGTTCAATATATTTTGTGTTCCTTGTTCAAGCGGCGAAGCCCTGCGTCTTTGTGCTTTTGCTTGAGCTCGCTTTACATACCTCGCTAGTTTTAGTTCACCGAAGCCTGTCTTGGCGAAGGGTGTTTTTCTCGCGAAGTGTGTTTTTCAGTGTGCTGTCGCTCTGTGTAACACGAGGCAAGACCTCGCTGCTTACTAGCGAAGCCCTGGTTGTATCCCGTTTTGCTTCCTGCGTCGAAGCCCTTAGCGTAGTCCGTTTTGTGTGCGTGTAGACCTTCGTGTACGAAGCCCAGCACCGGTTGCTGCCGCCAAGTACTTGGTCGAAGTCCTCAGAGGGCTGTCCACTCTTGCGAAGGGTGAAGTGCGAAGCCTGCTCGAAGCACCTCGCGTGCGGAGCCTGCACTGACTTAGCAGAGTAGATTTCCGAGGGTTGTAAGTGGAGCGAAGTCTTCTAGGCTTCGAACTTTTTCTCCTCCGAAGCCTGTGTTCGAAGGTGTCGAAGTACCTCCGAACCAGACCTTCGAAGGTAGTGTTCGAAGCCTGTTCCGCAGAAGACAGAACTGAAACCGAAGGCTAGTTTTTAGCCTGAAATTTTAAAAGCTCCCATTCACCCCCCCCTCTGGTCGCCGTTTCCGGTCCAACAATTGGTATCAGAGCAGGTTAAGATCACCAGTTGACCTTAACCGGTTTTGTGATCTGTTGGCGACATGGATAGAGGCAGTAAAATTCCTCTGTTCGATGGGACAGATTTTGCATACTGGAAGGTGCGCATGGAGGCTTACCTGTTAAGCCAAGGAAATGCAATTTGGGAGATTGTGGAATCACAATACTCCATCCCTGAGACTCGCACCTCTCAAACAGAGAAGGATCAGTATAATGCCAATTCCAAGGCAAGAAATATACTGTTCACCGGTTTGAGCCGGAGTGAGTTCGATAGGGTGCAGCACCTTAGGACTGCTAGGGAAATTTGGACAACACTCACTATTTTTCATGAGGGCTCTACTCAGATTAAGGCCAGGCGCCAAAGCACCTACAACCAACAGTATCAGCTGTTTGTGCAGGCACCTGGTGAATCTATAGATGCCATGTTTTCGCGCTTTGATGCTATAGTGAGTAACTTGCGATCCAACGGGACGCTTGCTTACAGTGATCATGATAGGGCTATCAAGCTTCTCTATGCACTTGACCGTAGCATATGGGAGGTGAAGATATCCAGCATTGAGGAGTCCACAGGCTATGACACATTGACCTGTGACGAACTCTTTAGCAAGCTGAAGTCCACAGAGATTGCCAAGGCGTCTCTTGCTGTGCACAGAAGCTCTTTGCCACAGCCATTGGCATTGGTTTCTAGCACTAGTCGTGGCACCACTGCAGAACCAAGCACATCAGGCACTTGTGTTCTTGCAGATGGTTTTGCTTTGTCCTCCCTGGTCTCCGTCACAAAGGAGCAGGTGGATACTCTAGCTGATGATGAGCTTGCTCTCATTGCTCGGAGGTTCACCCGCTTTCATCATGAGAGACGGGATCAGAGGAGAAGTGGTTTTAGTGGCTGCTATGAATGTGGCGACACCTCTCACATTAAGGCCAATTGCCCCAAGGTCAAGAAGAGAGAAGAGAGTGACCGCCCCAAATTCCACAAAAAGGAGAGGAAGCCCTTTGTGAAGGGCAAGCGCGGCAAGATGGCTAAGAAAGTAGCCAAGGCCGCTTCCAGAGCCTTTGTTGCTGCTCTCAGCGACATCGACACATCCTCAACTGAGGAGTCGAGCTCTGAAGAGGAGGAGTCCCCAAGGAAGGAGGACAAGAAGGGACGTGACTTCACCGGCCTTTGCTTCATGGCCGACAGCGATCACAGCGGCGATGAGCTTGACTCATCTGAGGTAAACCTACCGTCTGACCAGCTTCTAATTAAATTAGATGAGCTGAATGAAGTTGTGCTAGGTCAGGATAGATTACTTGTGCAAGCCGCTAGAGAAAGAAAAGACCTTAGACTTAGGCTAGAAACTATTTCTACTGAATATGCCATGCTTAAGTCTAAATTTGATGATGCTGAATGTGAATCATGTTCTGTTGTCATGAGTGAGCTTGCTCAGTTGCGCTCTGTTCATGCTCAAACTCTCTCTGAGCTTGAGACTGCACAGAAGCAGCTTTTGGAGGTGGATTCTAGACCTCATGAAATTATTGATTGCATGAACTGCTCTTTATTACGCGATAGCATTAATTTACGTGATAAGCATGTTCATGATTTGGAGGCTAGATTGGAGAGGGCCGGTAGTTCTAAGGATGTGCAACCTGTTTGTGACACTTGCATCACCCTTAAGGACCAGCTAGGCACTATAAGAGAGCGAGCTGAAAACCTCATGTCCGAAAATGAATACCTTCTTTCCGTGGTTAATAAATGCACTGAGGGAAAGGGTAGGATGGATTTGCTCTTGGCCAAGACCAAGTTGTGTGCTGACAGAGCAGGGGTAGCTCTAGGTTTAGGTTTTGAGAGGATACCTTCAGACAGTAAGACCAAAACTGTTTTTACCTCTCCCACCACCCTAGAGAAAGAGAGAGCTCTGTTGGACACCCCTCCAGCCAAAAAGCCTATCCATCCACCAAAGAAAACCACTCCTCCTACCAAGAAAAATCCTCCCAAGAAAACCACTCAAAAGAAACCCAAGGAGCCTGTGAGAGTTGCTCCTGTGACCCATGAGAGTGCCCCCAGGAGAGTGTTTCATTGTTCTTACTGTCAGCGGGCGGGTCATTTGATTGGTTTCTGTTTCCGTCGCATCAAGGATGAGTGACGTGCACAGGCGATGAGCTACCAGGACATGCATTACCCATCTTTAGGTATGCATGAGTCTGAGATGTACTATCGTCCTGCTTTTGAGGCTCCTCGTGCTTCTCGGAGAGGTTTTGCTCCTCGAGGTCTTCACCATGTTCCATATGATGGTAGACCTCGGGCTGGCAAATTTACACCTCGTCAGAGTAGGAGACCTCGACATGCTTTGCGTTCTTTGCATGTAGGTAGACCTCGCACTTTGCATCATTCTGATTATTATGTGCGTAGACCGTCTGCTTTTACTGTGCCTACTACTCGTGTCACTCAGTGCTGGATGCCTCGTCATTATTTTACTCACCCCGGCACTGAGCGATCGAGACGCTCTTATCATGTGTAGGCGACAGGTCGAGGCTTGGAGGGCACGTGGATCATGGACTCCGGTTGTTCGCGCCACATGACCGGAGATGCAAATTGGTTCTCCAGCCTCACCACAACCAAGCAAAGGGAACATATCACCTTCGGAAACAATCAAAGGAGTAGAGTGAAAGGTAAAGGTGTGGTAAGAATTAACACAAACTTCACTCTCAAAGATGTTGCGTTGGTTGAGAACCTGGGATACAATTTGCTGTCTGTATCTCAGTTGCTTGATGAGGGCTTCGAAGTGCGATTTCATCGCGATACTTCGCAAGTGCTCAATTCTGATGGCGTTGTGGTGTGTAAGATCTTTAGGGTTGGGAGAGTTTTTGGAGCTGATTTTTCAGAGTCGTCTGGTTCTTCTCATTGTCTTGTTGCACATTCGACTTCTGAGCTTTGGAAGTGGCATAGGAGACTAGGGCATATGAGCTTTGAATTGCTCGCTCGTCTGAGCGCCCTAGGCCTGATCCGAGGATTGCCCAAGCTCAAGTTTGAGAAGAATTTAGTTTGTGCTCCTTGTCGACATGGTAAAATGATTGCCGCTTCGCATTCGCCAGTCACCACAGTGATGACTGAACAGCCCGGAGAACTTCTCCATATGGACACTGTAGGTCCTTCTCGGGTTAGTTCTTTAGGCGGGAAGTGGTATGTTCTTGTAATTGTCGACGATTTCTCTCGCTACTCTTGGGTCTTCTTTCTTGCCAGCAAGGATGAAGTGTTTTCACACTTTCGGAGCTTGGCTTTGAGACTTTTTACTGAACTCCCTGGTGCATTAAAATTCATTCGAAGCGACAATGGCACTGAGTTCAAAAATAGTCTCTTTGTTGACTTTTGCATGGAGCATGGCATAGAACATCAATTCTCTGCTCCGCGGGTTCCTCAACAGAATGGTGTTGTTGAGAGGAAAAACCGCACTTTGGTTGAGATGGCTAGGACGATGCTTGATGAGCATAGGACTCCTAGAAAATTCTGGGCTGAGGCCATGAACACTGCTTGCTACATCTCAAACCGAATTTTCTTGCGCTCAATTTTAAACTTAACATCTTATGAGCTGCGTTTTGGGAGACAGCCCAAGGTTACTCATCTTCGAGTTTTTGGCTGTCGCTGTTTCATCCTAAAGCGTGGAAATTTGGATAAATTTGAGTCGCGATCTTCTGACGGGATCTTTTTAGGTTATACTACTCATGGTCATTCTTATCGTGTTTATAACTTAGAAACTAACACTGTCATCGAGTCATGTGATGTGACTTTTGATGAATCAACCCCCTCTATTAGTTCTGCTCTTGAACAGGCAAATGAACACGACATGGAACAGACCTTATTCGAAGACGAAGATCCCGGAGAATTCGAGGATGATCCCCCACTACCCTCGACATCAACCCCCGAAGCTGACCCCGCTTCTACTACTTCGGCACGAGGTCCCGAAGCGACTACCTCAACATCGGTCATCTTGGACCACTCCAACGCACAAGTTGAGGGGGAGACTGCATCCCGCCGCGAGGCTCCACATCATGTCCAAAGGATGCACCCTCCCGAGTAGATCATTGGTGAGCTTGATCAAAGGGTAACACGTTCTCATGCCCATTTCACTAATGCTGCTTTTGTTGCTTCTTTCGAGCCTTTAGATGTTAGTCATGCACTTTCTGATTCTAGTTGGATCAATGCCATGCATGAAGAGCTTGAGAATTTTGAAAGAAACCAAGTCTGGACTTTAGTTGATCCTCCACCTAATGTTCATTTCATTGGAACAAAATGGATTTTTAAAAATAAACAAGGGGAGGATGGGACTATAGTTAGAAACAAGGCTAGACTTGTAGCTCAGGGCTTTTCTCAACTAGAAGGGATTGATTTTACTGAAACTTTTGCACCTGTTGCTCGCCTTGAGGCCATTAGGATTTTGCTTGCCTTTGCGACATCCCGGGGATTCAAACTCTATCAAATGGATGTCAAAAGTGCTTTTCTTAATGGCTTCATAGGTGAAGATGTTTATGTAAAACAACCCCCTGGTTTTGAAAACCCCAAGTACCCACATAAAGTCCTTAAACTTCATAAGGCTCTTTATGGACTCAAGCAGGCCCCTCGGGCGTGGTATGATAGACTTAAGTCTTTTCTGCTTGAGCGAGGGTACGTGATGGGCTCTGTTGATAAAACATTGTTTACTCTCAAACATGGCAAAGATTTCCTCCTAGTGCAGATTTATGTGGATGATATCATCTTTGGTGGCTCTTCTCATGCTTTAGTTGCCGAGTTTGCAGATACCATGAGCAGGGAATTTGAAATGTCAATGATGGGTGAACTCACCTTTTTCCTTGGTTTGCAAATCAAGCAAAGCAAACAAGGTACTTTTGTCCACCAGACAAAGTACACCAAGGACCTGCTCAAGAAGTTCGACATGTCCGATGCGAAGCCCCTCGCCACTCCAATGGCTACATCTGTAGCATTGGACCCTGACGAAGATGGAGAAGCCGTAGATCAGAAGGAGTTCCGAAGCATGATCGGCTCCCTCCTCTACTTGACTGCCACGAGGCCGGACATACACTTCGCAGTGTGTCTGTGCGCTCGTTTTCAGGCTTCACCACGAGCTTCACACCGCCAAGCGGTCAAGCGCATCCTAAGGTATCTCAAACACACCCTTGAATTTGGCATATGGTATTCTTCGTCTTCATCTTTATGTCTTAGAGGCTATTCAGATGCGGATTTTGCTGGGTGTAGAATTGATAGGAAGAGTACCTCT